>CM076581.1:748061492-748650543 GCA_034641835.2 Pinus albicaulis | reverse complement strand
TGGAGTGACATTTTATTTTCACTGCTTAATGTCTTTTATGCTTAGACTTGGATTTGTGCAACTTTATTTGGATCACCTAACTGCAGATTTAAAGATATTGGCAGCCATAATCGATGTTAGGGCTATTTGTTATGCGTAACTAAAGTGGTATTTTCCGACGAAAGATTCATACTAACAAATTGGCAACTCCACACAGGTTTTCTTTTGCAACCGCTGTCATTTTATATATTCCTTCATATCCAGCTATTTCAGACCCTAGGGTTTCTCTTTAGTTTTTTGTTTTTCCTATTTTTATGGTGTTTTTCACCTCTAAAACCCTCAAACATTCAAATTTTTAACTTCTGTGTGTTTCTAGCCCTATTGCGCAGGTGACAGACATCAGCCGCAGCTGAGACGACAACTTTTTTTGAAATCTTCCGCCGAGAGACCCGGATTTGCAGGTCACACTTATCGGCCCAAAAACTGCGAGCTGGACTAGAGGGCGCACTTTTCTGCCCCAAAACTGTGACCTGGACTGAAATCAGGTCAGAACCTGCGACCTGCCCTTTTTTCTGCACTTTTCCAGCAATTTTTCTGGGTTTGTTTGAAGCTTCTGTCAGAGTTTCCCAGCCTCTGTCTCTGCCCGTTTAGACCTGTTTCTCATTTGTTTCACTCAACTAAGTGAGAATATTTCCCCTTAGGGATTTAGTACCCTCCAATTTTGTGGGAAAGTTTTAGCTGTTTCAGATGTCTGAGTTTTCAGAGTTTCAGCCTTCTTCTTTTCAGATCTGATACCTATTTTTCAAATCCCTCTAGATCAGATCTTATCCCTTTCAAATCACCTCATATAGTTTGTTTGGGTTTACCTCTAGGGTCATCTCCTTGTCCCTCCTTCCTCTAGCTGATTTCCCCCTTTTTTTACAACAACCTTGCCTCTTCCTCTTTGCTGTTTTCTGCACCTCTTTTCAGCAGATTTCCTCTTTAGATCCCTGTCCCTCCCGACCTTAGATATATTGGCCTCTTTTTCATGTGTTTTGATTTGATTTTTTCCCTCTTTTAGACTAGTTTTGAGAGACCCGCCTTCTTGGGTTAGATCGATGCATTGTTAGATGTTAATTTTCTGTTATTTTAGTCTTATATATTGTTCTTTGCAGATTCATTTTCAGTTACGCAACACACTTTTTCTTTTACTCTCAAAACGTCTGGGTTTAAAAATTAAAATTAACACACGCCACACACTGACCCTAAGTGAAGAAGAGCTTGGTTAACACTACCTGGAAAAGACTTTAAAATCAATTGACACTACACCACTCTACCCTTGTTTCGACATTGACCTCACTTGATTTTTCACCTCCCTGCTCTTGTCGGTTTTTCTTCTTCCCGTCATCATTGCGCCTCCAAGGTGTTTATCCCGGAGACTTCTTGGCCTTCACCCTCAGTTTTCGATTAGTTGACTTCCTCCTTCCCGTCGTCATCGAGTAAGTCCTCCCCCGAGTCCGCACTCCGACTTTTCTTCTGATTGTTCGGGTTCTCCCCCTACTCCTAGTTCTCCCCCTGTTACCTTCACCATGTCTAGTTCAGGGCCTAGCGCTAGTAGCAACCCCAGTTCTACTGCTGGGTTCGTTTCCAGTGGAACCACTACGGGAACTACCTCGACTGTCCCTTTGCTCCCTTATATGGCCGGTCTCAATCTCCTCGATTTCAATCAGTTGATCAATGATCCTATCTGCCACGATGTTAGTTGGCCTGCTATGCCAACCAAGCTCCCCTCCAACATTCCCAAGTTCGAAGGCCTTGCTAATGAAGATCCCTCCAACCATATCCGATCTTTCCATATGTGGTGTTCATCCAATTCCATTACTGATGATTCCATCCGTCTTAGATTGTTCCAACGCACGCTTACGGACGAAGCTTCTAAATGGTATGTTGATCAGGCCACCTCTTCCCATACCACATTTGCGACCATTGCCCAAGCCTTTTTATCTTATTTCCAGCTCCCTCTCCGATACGACACTGGTACAGAACTCTTGACTTCTTTCCGTCAATCCTCTTCGACCCGCCTTTCTGCTCATGTCCAGGAATGGCGGCGAAGAAGGAGCCTATGTCGAGCCCCCACCTTTGAAGATCGGCTTTATATGGACTGGTTCCTTCGCTCTCTCTTACCTCCCATCGGCAAATATGTCGCATCCCAGTTCCCTCAAACCGAAGAAGCCGCCCTCCAAACAACCTTGAAATATGACCTTATCTATGCTCAATCTGGTTATGTTTATATCGTCTTTCCTGACCTCCCCAAGCCCGGTGGCGCTAATGCCCCAGGGGCATATCACTCTGATGATGGTATCATTGGAGCTCTTTCACATACCTCTGCTCAACCTCTTATGGGCTATGGTTTCCCTCCAGGAGGGACCAACACCTCCAGCACTTTTCCCCCTCTAGGTAGCATGTATCTAGGATATGGAATGCCTCCTCCTTTTTCCCACACTCCTGCTTACCTCAATGTTTCCCATCCTAACCCTTATCCTTACCCACAGCCTGGTATCCCAGCTCCTCCAGCATTTGGACCTCTCACTCCCTTGCCTCCTCCACCCTCGCAGCCGCACTTACTACCCCCTCCAGGGCAAGTATTTGCGTAGCAGGGTGCGACTAATTCTCTTCCTTCTCAAAGAAAGAGGAAAGGAAATCAATTTGCCTCTGGTAATTGTGGATCCAATCCTTCCAGTATTGATTCTAACACTACCAACCAGCCACAGGGTTCTCAGCCCAAGCCGGACAGGCCGCTTCACACCAATAAGCCCTGTTCGTGTTGCAGTGTTTATGGTCATTACACGCATGATTGTCCCCTATTACCACAGATGCGGCAGATGTTGGAGTCTCGGGCCACCGTGCGGGGACAAAATTCCTCCCCTAATGTCCCTCCCAATATGGCTACTTCTCAACCTGCTGTGTTTACCGATCCTTTTCCTCAACAAGGATTTGTGGCTACGCAACCACCTCATGCCCCGGTAACCACTCAACCCTCCCCTTCTGGTTCCTCTGATTATCAGATTTTCATGATGGCCTCTAACCAACCTCTCACCGTCGACCTTAACCTTCAAACTCGGTCTCATCAGTACTCCACGCCTCCCGCTCCGTCTGTCACCGAGTCCCCATCTTCAGGTCCTACAGAGCCTCTGTCAACACCCAATGGTCCCTTGCAAATCCCTCCGCCCAACGCTGAGGTTCATGCCAAGATTCCTAAGGGCCCATTACGCTGAAACGCTGCCTCTGGTCGGGCTACCCATTCATATAGCATAGTAGATGATCTGGCACAATCTCCTGCTGCCATTTCAACACTGGAACTTCTCCAGTCGTGTCCTTCTCAAAAGAAGGCTCTACTATCTGCCGTGGGTGCTGTAGATCTTGCTGATGACCAATTGATTATTTTCGATGTTTGTTAGTCAGACCATCCCCCCCTTCCTGCTTCTATTGCTTTCGAAATCCGAGTCAAAATCCAGAATGCCAACATCGCTCAGTGTATTATTGATGAGGGGGCATCTACCTATGTGATGTCTGCTTCGGTTTGGAAAAAAATCAGATCTCCTGAGCTGACCCCTTCCACAATCACACTTCATGCGTGGGATGGCCATGCCTCTCAGCCCATTGGCCTATTCCGTAACTGTCCTATCACCCTTGTGGGAAATACTGTTTGTGTTGACGTTGAAGTTATTGATGCCCCTCTTGACTATAACATTATTTTTGGACGTAGTTACACCTATGCCATGTCTACCGTCCCATCCGCAGTCCACTGCAAGATTTTTTTTCCTCATAATGGAAATATTGTCACCATCAACCAGTTGACATATCATGAACCAAAATCTCAGACCTCCCCTGAGTCCACCATCTCTGCTATCACCAATAAGCAAACTATTGATTCTTTGACCAATGTTTCCCTTGGCGTCTACAAAGACTCCTTCTTGATTGGAACCTTCCTGGGTCCTCCCCCTCCTCCTGTTTCTGATCCTAGCTTCGCGAATGTTTGCATGATGCACTCGTCTCAGGCTGACCTTCTACAACCTGCTTCGGCTAGTCAGAAACCTCAATCTCACCCTCCGCAACCTACTCCTAGCCCTTCGCCTCAGTTGACTGAACCTCTTTCGTCTAGACCTTCCCATCCACCTAGCACTCCAGAACCTCCCTACCCTCTTAAGTCGGTTCCCCTAGGTCTCCACCATATGGGAGTCGTCCCTCCTGGCCATTACCCCGCCGGTCAGATACCTTTCCTTGCTCCCCCTCCCGGAGTCTATTCGATTCCCATCATGGCCAACCTTTCCCTCCCTAATTTGACCTTGGGAATACTGGTATGGTATCTTACTCCTCTAGCCGAGACCCCACTCAGCCACCCCAAACCATACCTTGCTGTGACACCGGTTCAACTAATTCCCTTTGCTCCTTCCATCACTACGATGCCCCTATCCCCTCCAAAAGGCCTTCCTCATGCTACGATAGCTACGGGCAAGAAAAGAAAAGCTCACAAGGGGGTATCCAAAGACAAGGCCACCGCACTAGACCCTATGCCTCCTCCACCCGCCAAGCCTTGTGCCCTGTGTGATGGTGTCAGTCATGCCACCCATACTTGTCCTGAGCTGCCCCATATCCAACCCATGGTTAAGGTGCGTTCCCTAAATCTACAGTCCCTGAAACCTCTATTTCTTCCTCATCCGCAGCAAAGAACCCAAAGACTCTTTGCACCAACAAACCATGTGCTTTGTGTGGTGTCCATGGCCATTATTCTCACCATTGTCCTCACCTCACGCATTACTGAGCCTCTTTAGAGGTCATTCGCGAGTACGAGGTTTAACAAAATCAATATTCCTCTCCCATCCTTGCTCAGTATGTGTCAAGCTTACTTGAGGATCCCCCCGCTGCCATTGACATTCATCCCCCTGATGTTGAGATGTCGGAACCTGATACCCCCCTCCTATACCTATCATCATCTGCATGACCCTCGGAGTACATTCCCTCTGAATCCACTCCATCTATTTTGCTTGATTCCCCTTCAGCAAAATTCTTGGGCTCTACATGCTTTGACCATATTTTTACTTGTTCTTCGGTCATCCCCTATGATGATCCGTATGTGCACCTTTCTTCCCATGCTGATGATTTAGGTAGCTTTACAGCATCATGTGGTTTCTTCGACCTTTCCCTTTCCTCCCATAACCAGGATGATACCATCCGTATCTATGATGTCCTTCGCAGCATGAGCTCCCGATTTTCCTCCCATAGTTCTCATTCATCACCCTATAGTCGATCTATGAGTCCTAGCCGTCCTACCCAGACTACTCCATCCCATAGTTTTTGTTTGATGTCTACCCTATACTCACGCTACCCTCATTATTCTCCTTCCTCCCATTTCTTGTCTTGTGACACTATTACACCGAACCTCTCATCCACACATTATATTGGCTATGCCGATGGGGCAAGTCACTATTCCCGGAATCTTTCCTCGGCTGCATGGGCCATCTTTACCCCCTTGCATACCCTCATTCTTTCGAATGGGGTCTGCATTGGTAATGCCACCAATAATCAGGCCGAATATGATGCAGTACGTGGTCTCTTAGTCGATGCCCTCTCTCATCACATCCTCCATCTGCACGTTCGTTTAGATTCCCTGCTTCTTGTCTTACAAATCAATGGTGTCTATCATGTGCATAACCCTATCCTATTTAGACAATATTTACGAGTGAAAATTTTGATACGTGACTTTAGATTCATTACTTTCAACCATGTACCTAGAAGTCAAAATCACTACGTAGATAGAATTGCAAATCATGTTCTAGACTGGCATTTATCACACACAAGACAATAACATTTCAAACCATCAACGTAATGCATATACATAATATATATCATATAACATGATTTTAGAGTCCATCTACTCTAAAACATACGACATGCCCTTAGCATGTTACAAAACACAAAACTCAAAAACTGGGGAGCACCACTTGCCCCTACATACACACTGGGGGGCACCACCTGCCCTACATCTAATCACTCTCTGGAGGATCCCGAGTCGATGGCTCCGCTCCTGCAACTCGTAGATCACGCACAGTCTGACCAGCCATCGCCATGCGTCGCATGATACCTTTCCATTCAGAGGGTAGCCCAATACATAGCTCTATGTATTGATCATCTAAATCCTTCCAACCTTGCTCCGACACACCGGTCAGCAGCCCCTCATATCTACAACGGATGTCCTCCAAAAGAGCAGCCATATCCTAGTTCTGTGCCATCCTCGATCCACTAGCACCTATAGTTCTGGCTGCTGCAAGTCGTCCCATATGTCCGGCCAGTTTCACCGGAGCTATATCTGCATTCCAAAAAGTATAAGGATCAATACCATAAATACTATTCACAAACTTTAACATGCACATAACAGATTAGTTACTTTTCACTTACCATCAGGCCCCCATACTTGACCAGGCGGAAGCGACAAGTCCGGATCTCCCAATAACTCATCCCACTATAGGGATAGTCATCTATGTACAATGGCATCTGATCCCAAAGGGCGAAGAAATCTGGTCAGAACACCTGTCCGATTGCCCCTCCCCCTCCTCTACATAGTAGTCGTCCCCACCGACGCATCCTGGGTTCTCTCAGACCCCCATCAGGTAGCTATACATGAGGTCACAAGGTCGAGATCTTCTCAAAAAAGAAGGAGGCAATATAGTCCCATAAGCACAATCATGGTTCACTTTCTGCTTACACAGCGACAGCTGTCGTTTCAATGACACCAACATCATCTGGGCCCACCCATAGTAGGTCCCACTCAAAACACTTTCTACAATCATCATCTTCCCTCCAGTGATGTGATGGAGTGCCTGGCTGCCCAAGATCCGCAACACTGCTACCGCCACTGCCCGAGTCTCCAACCTCTCTAGATCCCCAATCAATATCCGAGTCCCTTTGACTCGGACACCTAGTCGACAATGCCACTCTACGAACTCCATGATGTTACGCCCCCGCGGTAACACTGGCTGTGTATTTCCCACCATCCCTAATGGTGGGAGATCAGTCAGGAAATATAGATCCTGGACTGTCAGCTCAATCCTGTGCCCCTGCACTATAAAAACCTCATGGTCTGGATCCAAATAACTGAAAATCCTGGCCAACAAGGGCTCCCCAGCCCTCATCAAATGGTTCTCCACAAATTTCAGAACCCTAAACCTGGCCAATGCACAACGGACACCCTGATCCGCTTGGATCTCCGTCTGTAATGTACCTAGGTCTCTCTCTCTCCACTTGATCCATATATCTGCCATATCTGCACAAACCCATCATCTTTGTTAGTCTACAGATAGGTAAAACTACATTCAATTACACAAAAAGTAAATCTCGGCCCAAAACAGCACCAAAACCACCTCCATCTAACAAGTCACACTTTTTGGCCAAATCGTGGGATAGGTCGCACTTTTCAGGCCCAAACCTGCGTCCCAGGTCACAGTTTTTGCCCCAAAAAGTGCAACCCGGCCGTAATGATGAGGTATATGTTGTTACTGAGATTTGGGATCCTAATCTGAACTTTTAATCCATCAAAAACAAAGAGTAGGATTAGGCCTCTTACCTGTAACTGACGGTTCTCGATTCCAACGGTCGGTTTGTCCGCTACAATCGCCGCAAGATTTAGAGCCTTCTCTCCTCTCCACATTCACCACAACTACACAAGAAAATGAATGTATTTGGAGGGAAAATGCCTTATTAGAAGAAAAACCCTTGTTTTTTCTTTCGCCCGCTGCAACCAAACCATAGCCCCGTTTGACACACCGTCTACACCATTGGAAATTTCTCACCGAGCACTCAAATGGGTATCTATTATTTTTTCATGTTTTGATACTTCACCAGGACACATTTTTTCCACGAAGGGTCTATTCACCTCTCCTCCAAATCAAATTTCTTCACTTACAACACTTGTAGTTGGGGAACCACTTTTCCTCCTTACTTGTCTTTGTTCGTGTTGATTTTCGTCATGAGATACCCTATTGTACTCATGTTTTTATGGTCCCCCATTGGACCTTTACTGTGTGGCAGCACCATCGAGTCGCCCTTGTTTAGAGCATCCGAGTTGAGTCATCATCGCAGTCATGGAGTCTATCTCGAGTCCCTTTGTACGCTATAGTCCTCCATCCTTCATTGCTTGGTCCCTCTCTCGTGTTGCACATTATGGCCTTCAGTACCATTGTCCCCTATCCCTCATGATATTGTGTCAGTTGCTGCCAAGCCATTCATGCCCTTTATGCTCTAACAAGGGAAGTCGTCCATCCGCTACTCAGTATCCCTCATTTCATCATCATCATTAGTGTCCGTCTGTTAGTCACTCTACTATTTTCTCTCGTGCCTTAGTTGGGGATCCCTTATTGCCTCACCCATTCTATTTTTCTGGCTCATATTTATGCCAGCATGTACTTTATAGTTATGTTCCTTGTTTACTGGACATACTATTCTTTTGTACTTTGTCTCGACGGGCATAAGTATGCCTCCCCCGCTGCCTTTAGCACAGGTACCACTTCATAAACTAGAGACTTGTTGCACCTGTAAGTCTCGTCTCCTTAGGGTCTAGTCCTTTAGCACATTAGACTACCTTACATTTCTCTCTCTGACTTCCCTCTTAGTGTCTAGTGATTGAGTTCTTACAGCATTCACTTAGTCTCCTGATTTACTCTAACACTTTCATTAACGTTGGGGGCAATGCTGTTACACCATTTTTTGGTCATCTAAACTATTATCATTAGATGAACCCAAGAACACCATGTAAGACCAATTTTACCTTAAGTAAAATTGCTTTCACTATGCGAAATAACTTAGTAAAACATATTTATTAAGTTGTTTATGTTGTAAACAGGAAACCCCAAAATGAAATAATAAACAAATATATATTTGTTTATATTTCCTGGTCATATTTAACCCAAAACAAGGAAATTAATTAGATAAATCCTTATTTATCTTATTATTTTCTAGGAATAATTATTTAAATCTTATTTAAATAATATTCCCTGTTAAATATGACTAAATCATTTATAAATAATTAAATAAACCATTATTTATTTAATTATCATTCAACCACTTCCTTAAAATAATAAATAAATCATTTATTTATTTATTATTTACAAATAAAGGGATTTGACCCAAGTCAAATTCTTTTTCCCTCCAACAAATATAATAAAATATTCCTAAAGGTGGTTCTAGAATTTGGTTAATAATATTTTATTCATGCACCAAGTTCTAGACTACCCTAATATTTTGTTATAAATAGAAGGGTTTTTCCCATTCATTAATTCACACTCATTGCATTAGATCACTCTAGATCTATACTTTTGAGTCACATTCTCCATTATTTGTCTTGTGAGCTCCCTTTGAGTTCTATGTTTGTCTGGGTTTTCTACACCAACAAGAGAGAAATTTTAGATCTGAAATGCTGAGGACTTTCAAGAACCCATCCCATTGAGGAGAATCAGAAACACCTTTCTTGTTTTCCTCTCAGGTGCCCCCTTTTAATATAAAAAATTCTTTCAAATACATCGTTCTTGTCTTGTCTATTGGATGCATGGAGTGACATTTTATTTTCACTGCTTAATGCCTTTTATGCTTAGATCTGGATTTGTACAGCTTTATTTGGATCACCTAATTGCAAATTTAAAGATATTGGTAGCCATAATCGATGTTAGGGCTATTTTTTATGCGTAGCTAAATTGGTCTTTTTCTGACGAAAGATTCATACTAACACGGATATCTTAGATGAAGACGACAAGAAGCAAATTTAAATTCCACGAGGAGGATGGATAGGAGTGAGATAGTCGATTTTTTGTTTGTTGAGGCATTGAAATGGAACCAAGAAATGACACCCAAAGGGGGCTTCTGATTTAATTTTTCCTTAATTAAACTAGAAGATAAATTGTGATTTTAGCTCATGATAACTTGTATTATTTAACTAAGTCAGGAACACTTATTTAGCTTAGGAAATTCAATTTTATGGTCAGAGAGGAGGCATGTAGAGTTCTCCCATGATTTTAGGGGGTCCAGTTACATTTATTTGTGAGTTGTAATTAGTTAACTCAATTAATTGAGTTAAAATCAGTTTAACTAGTTCTAACTGAGAGATGAGCTAGTGAGAGGTTTAGTGAATTAAATATGTTTTAATTCACAAGTAGTGATCAAACAATTAACTAATAATTCACTATAAATAGTTTCAGCATGTCAGTTCAAGGAAGTCCTAGTTAGGAGTGAGGTTAAAGGGAAGATAATTATCAGTTGTATATTTAGAAACTTGTATAGGTCATTTATAGAGTCATCAGGAAGTGTTGGATGAATTTCCAATCATCCTTGGGAATTTCCTATTTAATAGGGCCACAATTCCTCCATGAATGCGTGAGCAAGTGTGGTAAGACAAATATTGAGAATTGGCTAAGTATTTGACTGATTTTTTCCTAGATCCAAGTGATACAATTAGAAGTGTGCAGAGATTTCTTAGTGAGATGAAAACATTGTATCGTTTCATGGTCTTGACTTTATGCAATATATAGATTGTGGGGTTTTGAGAAGTTTCTTTTCCCATATACATATTGTGTTGTGTGATTGATTATTTATTTCTATTACTTGTTATTTGATTGTGCGATCTTATTTGGTTTCCGCAAATTGTAGAAGGATCCAGTATTTTGTTTTAGTACATTAGACCATCATATTGAATCTCGTTGATATAATTTCTACAATGTCATCATGAGTGTATGATTGGTTATGCATTGTTGTGTGTTTGTCATGCATACATGTCAGTTTCATATGTGTTTTGTATGTTTGTGGACTATGTGCTTGTTGTGTATGCACGATGGTGGTCATTGTTGCAGTTGTGTCACTATGTGGAAGTTGATGGTGTTATCGTTGAATGTGATCATTATGAGTGCATGTCAGTTATGTATTTGTTATGAATGCCCGTGTCTATATGTTGTTAGGCATGAATTTTCATGGTTAAGATTGTTTCCCATGAGTTCATTGTATGAATTTAGGTCATCATGATGTTTTGGTATGTTATGATGTTGATGTGTTGGTTGAGATAGAGAAGGAGATGCAGATCATCAAGTGAAGTTGCAGCACTAGAATTTGGATAAGAGAAATCGTCATACATGTATTATATGTTTGGCATGAAATTATGTTGTTTAATGGTTCTTATAAGAATTAGGTTTATACAAATGTTTTTCATTCTATTGTTGTTGTGGTTACATGCATGGTAGATGCTAGTGAACTAGTGTGGTCATATGCACATGTGTCAAATAGTCATGAATGATAGTAAATTGTTGTTATATGCCTTGTTGTTGTTGTTTTATGTTAGTTAACTTGATGAATATGTTATATGTTTTTTATGAGTATGTTATATGTTAACTTGTTGTTGTTATATGTTATTTAACTTTATGGTTAGGGTTATTGTATTAAGATCTTGATGTTATATGTATTGTGTTAATCTAGATTGAACTATGAAAATGGTTATGGTTACGATATTCATGTATGAGCCGACATATTTGTGATATTGTGTCGTACTAATTGGACTGATTGTGTAGGTGTGATTGTTACGAATGAATGAAAATTGTTTATGAACTTATGAGGTGAACATTTTAGCTAGTTACTGTTATGGATATCATAACCTTATTTATGTTTGAGTTGATGCGTTGTGAAGTTATTTCGTATTAATATAGATTGATTGTGCAGACAATATAGCCTCCCCCGATATACCTTAAGGTATGAGTTTTCTTATTTCATGTAATCGATTCTTAATTGTTTGATTATTTCATTGATCTGGTGTTGAGTGTTTGGTGTCTATTATGTAATCTAGTTGATTGATCTAACATGGTATGTTTATAGTTTGTTTGAATGTTTGATTAATCGTATGATATGAGTATGTATATGTAAGATTGCGTGAAGTAATGATCATGTTTTAAGATGGTTGTACTAACACATATGTGTTGAGACAACTGATATGTACTTGAGTGTAAGTAGGTGATAGTTGTAGCAATATGTATTATGACTGATAACTGTGACTTGATTTTTGATTATGACATGGTTTTATACTTTGTAAATGTTGATTCCAAATTAATAGATATGTTGTCTTGATATTTGGAACATGTGGCTGACATGTGTGTTCAGTTACAAGGTAGTGTGATTGGCATAACAAGGTAAGGTAACTGGTACATTGTATGTTTATATTATTCACTGACAATTATGTGTTTATGGTGGTATGATGCAGGGGATTGCATGGAAAAAAAATATTGTCATGAAATATTGAAGAATGCTCAAGTTGAGCTTTCCATTGGAAGCATTGGAAACCCATGGGGATTGAGTCATGGTGCTTGTTGCTAGTTTTATGCTTTCGATCTTTGTGATTTTTTTGTTCTTGATTTTAATATTTGTTTATGTCTAGTGCATGATCATGCCACTTTGTTGCAGTGTCGTATTGCTTTTGGTTTTTCATGTTCTTCTTCTTGTTTGTTCTTGATTCTTTCCTTTTATGTTTTGAGAGTCTTGGGAATTGGTTGGGAAAGAGGAAAGTTAATGGAGTTGAGGGAGAGTTTTCGGGTACCCAACAGGTAATGTAAGGCCTGAATGAAGCTCAATGCATTAGTAAGGGCAACAGAAGGTAAGAATATGACAGTTGGTCGGACTGGTTGGGTTCATTATGGTAAATGGACAGTGGTAGTACATACATGAGAAATTTAATCAGAAAGATAAAGTAATTTTATTTTAGGCGTTACATGCCTTGCCTAAGTTGGGAAATGTGGTTCTCAATGTTGTGCACTGATACAGGGTGTTCTCTTAACCTAGACCTTATGATATCTAGCAATTGTGTTGTGATCATGATTATGTTGATGTTTATATGTATATATGTGTGTATGTATCTCGTTGTCCGACAAGATCATGATTTTTTTATGCTAATGATTATATATATGTATGTATCTATGTCATTGTATGACAAGGTTTTCAAGGATCATTCTTAAGGAGGAATGATTTCTTATGAGGGTGAATGGCACGAATAGGTTCTTGGTCTTATGAGGAATCGAGTGGGAAGAGTAACCCTAAAATATCTATGAGGTTAGTATCATGTGGAAATGAATTGATATTATATGCTTGTATTATACCTATGTTTATGTTATGGAAACGTAATGTTGAGGGGTACATCAACGAAGTGAAAGTAGTGTGATATGCGACATGCTAGGATGAGCATGAATAGTGGAAAGACACTAGAACTAAGGTTACTTGTGGGGTCAGTGTGTGGTTTATGGATGTGCAATACTATTGTTGTGTATATGTTTGGCATGCTGTATATTCAGTGATTGTACCTATGGTGAGGTGTACAAGTAAAATATGTAGTATTGTGTACATATGATGTTGTATGTTTTTTGTATATATGGCGTTGTGTGTATATTTCATATGCAGTGATCGGTACATATGGTGCTATGTACATGTTGGATATGTGGTGTTGTGTACATATCCTCTTGTTATCACCCAATTTTTTATTTTAAACATGGTATGCAACTCTGTTTTGATCATGGTCTAAATAGTTTTGAAAGTCATTTTAGCATGGTTAAGGGTATTTCATAGTTTTAGAGGTTTAGTGTTCACCATCAAAATTCAAATAAGGTCTTTATAGATCCATTCCATAGTCAAAAAGTTCATATTTTTCATTCAAGCGTATCTAAGTAAGTTTTGGGCAAATTTCTGTAATTAGCCACAAATCCATATTTTCGTAGCGTCGTTAGTTCAAAAAGTGATTTTTGCACTACGAAAGCGTTGCTACTTTCGTAGCGCAAAGTGCAAAAATTACACTGTGTGCGCTATGAAAGCGCGGTTTCTTAGCTTTCGTGTCAAATAAGCCAGGATTTGTCAGTTTCAGTTGGGGAATGACATGATAGGGGTATGGTGAGTCAGTTAGTTACCAGATTCGATGTACTTACCTATCCTACAGTCATCATAGTCATGATAGGATATCAATCAAACATCATTTGGTCATGAGGTGACATCTCTAATTCGAATTTTTTGCCTAATTGAGTCATCTCTATTTCATTTACCTTCACATATGTTGTCCAAGCTCTGAAGCAGTAAGGATAAGTTTGTTGTTGTTCTATTCAAAGACAACTCTCACTAGTATCAAGCGAGGTTGTTCATCATATCAAGCGAGGCTGTTCATCAAATCAAGAGAGGTTGTTTTACAGGTTTTAGAGAAGCTAACAAGTTTTCTTTACAAGAAACATGGCAGAGGAGAAGAAGGTCCACAGAGGGGGACATTGTCTAAGATACGAGCCTGAGAATGAAAATGATGTTATGGAGGATTAAATGGTAATGGAGGCTTTTAGCAAAGATGGTTGTCTCAAATTTTTTGAAAAGCTGCAGGTTTTCCACAGTCATGTGTCCAAATAGTTTGCTTTACATTTCAATGGAACCACTATCAAAGTTGGAATGATAAATATGAAAATTACACCTGAGATCATAGCTGTTGTGACAGAGATACCAAGGGGACAACAATATTGGTTTAAAGGTTTTAGGTTTGACATGGAGCCATGCAAGGAGTTTATGAAACCTGAATATGTAGACATGGACTTGAACAATGCAATACCCAGAAGCTGTATCAAGGACAACTATGCAAAGTTGTTATTCAACATCCAAAGATATTTCACATGTGAAGGAAGGTACCATAAAGTCTACACTTATCATTTCAAACTGTTGTTTCATTTCACAGGTATGATATCATTAGATTTACCATTTTACTTGCATCGAAGTCTTGCCAAAATGGCTGACAAAATCCAAGTTAAATTTGATGACTATGAAACATCTCTGTTTCATCACGGTTTGATAAAATTACTAGTTTTAAATGAGCTTCAGAAAATAAATAGGGATTGTTCTTCCTTTTTATTTATGATCGGATTTGAAATGGAAGCCCTAACCCCAGCTAGAAACCTTGAGATTAAGGGGAATCCTTCACCACCAGTAGCAGAATCCAGTCAGCCAGTTGTTACTAAAGAAAAGAGGTTTGTGAAGTTGAAACCAAGGAAACAGGTTGAAGATAGAACTGAGAAAGCATCAATGCTTGTTGCAGAAATCCCATCACCTGCAAAACAGAAAGTAGAAAGGGTCAAAGAAACAAAACAAAAATAGATGGTCAGTAAGCAGGAGATCCAGAGAAAGACAAGAAGTCAAGTAGCAGCATCAAAGGGAAAAGTATTTGTTTCAGTGACAGAGGATAGCCCTATGATGAAAGGCAATTTGGATGATATACTTCATGCAATTGATATAGAAGAATCACCTATTGTGTAGGCATATTTCATTGAAGTGGATGAACCCAAATAGAGAAAAATGAAATCAGCAAAGAAATTGGAATTTGAAGGTGAGAATGCATATTTTGTTTTTCAAGCTAGGAAACCTTTAACCAGGCATGAAAAGAAACTCCAAGAAGGAAATAAAGATATCCAAGAAACTATTGAAGTAGCCAAAGTCCCTGAAGAGGTGGTTGATCTCTCATCACCTATAGTGGAGCATGCAGCCAGCAAGATAGTGAAGGGAAAGGAACACATGCCAGAGTGTCAACTATTTGAAGAAAGGTTGAAGCTAGAAAATCAAGAGATGGAAAAGATGAGAAAGATAGAAAGAAATCACAACATTGAAAAGATAGAATTCAAGATGATAAAGGTTGTTTGGGAAGGTCAAACAGTTGCTAGGTTAGAGATCCCAAGCAGTGCACAGCAGTTCTTTACATGGGCAGTTCCAGCCATTAAAGAAGAAAAGTTTATTAGAATGATCAACACCCATTTGAGAGCCAGTAATAGAAATCTAAGAGGCCAAGTGGAGGATTTGGAGATATAATTAAAACAGTCTCAAGATCAACTAAAGAGCAGAGGTACCAAATGACAAATTCAAAGCAAATTCAAAATGTAAAATGAGGATTAAATTTTGTGAAGGTTATGTTTTTAGTCCAAATAGCTAATGGTTTTGATGAAGACAATTATTTTCTGAAGCTGTGGAATCTTTTTGTTTTAAATTTTGTGAAAATCTGGTTAAAACTGCTTACACAGTAGTTTCGGAGCGCCTGTAGTGCAAAATTAGTGAAAAGCGCTACGAAACTGCTGTAGCAGCGTATTCACTCTTTTCTTATCAAATTTTGGAGGGAATACCATTGTATCTTGATTTGAAATTTCTAAGGAAGCTATGTCAAGTGAATATCAAAGTAACCCTGAAGGAAAGGAGGTTAAATTTTGAAAGAAAATGGGTAAAAATACTGCGCTACGAAACTATGTTGCTTTCGTAGCGCAGGTCTATTTTCACTGTTTTGAGAAGTTAAAAGTGGTTTTACACAGCTAGCATGAAGGGATGACTTGGGACATATGCTAATCATGTTCCTGAAATCAATTCACCTCGAAGTTATCAGTTATAAGTGGTCAGAATATCTCAAGAAACTAAAAGGATCCTAAGCCTAAAAACAAGGGAGCAGTTTCCTAGATTGCAGGTGATCAACATCATCAGCATTATGGTCATAAAAGGTTGAAATTCATAATCAGGATTCAAATTAATGAAAATATAGATGGAAAATTATGTAATTAATTTTAGATAAAGCTATTTTGAGTGGAATCAAAAGATTTCTATTTCTATTTGTAATAGGACTCTATATTAGTTTTACAGTTGTGTTTGTAATAAATACCATGTTTTATGGTTAGAATAGGTGTCAAATAATAGGAATTCGATGTATCTATTTGTGGATAAGCTTATATTATGATGTAAATTATCTATAAAAGATCAAGGAGTCGAATTAGAAAGGGTTGGACATTTGTTAGCAAAAAGACTTTGTTTATTGTAAGTGATTGTTTTCAGCCTAATACAGAATTTCTACTTAGACAACTCAAGATTCATAAGGAGTTATTATATGTTCTTGTTATGATGGCATATTTTCAATATTCTATTGCAGTGTTGTTTGCTTATGTTACTCATAATTCATCAATGATGCTCTGACTTCCTTCATAGACAAACTGACTGTGTGTTTCACTGTTCTACATGTTTATTCCTTGACTTGAACTTTGATATGCCTTGACTTCCATGCTAGGTAGATTATTTTGGTTTTTCTGAAGCTATTATGACTCTATAAGACCAATGTACACTTGCTAATGTGATTTAAAAACAGTTTATATCATTTATCTGTTTTTATCCCATATAGAGTTAGCCATCTACATATTTGTCAAAAATCATAAACCCTTGAGAGAGCCCTCTCAGGTTGAGGAGGCTAAGCCTCAGCCAAAATATTGGTCTGAAACAGTTACATGAGATTAACTTGATTGGTAGCCTATCAGATTTTATTTTGTGATAACATTTTGGTGCGTCTACCGGGAGTCTGAAGATTATACTTTCCCGATATTTTGAAGCTGAAACTCTGAAGGTAGCAGGAGCTCAGAAAGCTTTTCGCGGCTGCATCTACCTTGGTGACTCCATTTAAAGTTTATATGTTCAAAGGTGGCTTTGAGAAGGAGATACACGAGGAGTAATCCTGACCCAGATCCACCTACTATCGTGGACAATCCAAACACCATTTCAAGAGGCAGTCAAGGCATTTCTGAAATATCAGGTACTCCATCTCATTCGAAATCCTTGTCCTTTGAAATATCAAGAAGTCCTGAAGATAAAAGATTTTATGATAAAATTCATGAGGTTTTTTTTATATCAGAAAATGAAAAGTAGCTAATTGAAATTATCTTAGAGAGGAATTGACACCTCAACTCTAGTAACACAAGAAGACAAAGAGGAATTTTGGGAGGTTGTCACTTCAGAGTTGTTGTTGGAAAGAGAGTCTTTAGACAGATTGAAGGAGCTTGATCCTTTCGAAGTATTGTTGAAAAGTAAATTTTTTTTACCTCTTTGAAACTGGAGCTCGATTATTAGTGGCTTACAAAGACCAAGCAGTCCTACTCATAGCAGTTTGTCATCTACTATTTCTGCCTTTCCTAAAATTACCACAATACTTTTGACCATGGCTGGAAATCCACCTGTTGCACCTGCTAGATATGCCCCTCTTGTCCTTCCTGTTGTCTTACATGACCTCCCTAGTAAATATGCTGCTAGAATTAAAACCTGGGGAAGTGATGAAGACATTACAAAAGAAGATCATGTGGATCAATTTAATGATTTTATAAACAGTGAAGAGGTTGATCATGAAGATGTTAATTTGATATTGTTTGCTTAGATTTTTACTGGTGAGGTTAGGAAATGGTATAAAGCTCTTACCCCCGGAAGTATTCATAATTGGAATGAATTTGAAGATGTTTTCCTAAGAAAATGGGGAAATAGAACTAATCCATTACAAGCCCTTACTGAGTATAGTACTTTGAAGAGAGCTGCTGATGAAACTGTCCAAAAAATTTCAAAAATATTTAATAAAGTGTTAGATTCTATTCCTGCTCGTTTGAAACCACTAGAAGCCTTGGCTCAAATGAGATATGTTGAAGCCTTTGATTATGATTTTTCCATACTGTTGAGAGAAAGAGAATCCCCTACACTTGCTGAAATGAAAAATGATGCTTTGAAGGTGGAGGTTAACATGATAGAAGCTAAGAAGTAAAAAATGGGTAAGGCTAAGTTGAAAAAAGAAGAGAAACCTTCATCCTGCACTTCTCAGGATAAGCTGGATTCAATGATGAAAACAATGGAAAATTTGATGGAAATATTAGCCCTTGGGAATACCTCTGATCCTCCAGCACAACATGAACCTCAATTTAGAAACCCTCAGTTCAGGAGACCTCAGAATCAACAAAGACCAAGGGAGAATAGAAATCAACAACCTGATCCTCCAATGAGACCTCCTTTCTAGCATAATTTGGTTGATGAAGAAGATGACCCTGAAGTTCCTGAGGAGTCTATTCATTGTTTTGATAAAGAAATGTTAGGAATTTTCTTTACTAAGGAATAACATGATCAATCAGATCAAAACAATCATGAAGAATAAACATCAAACTATCTAAAGGGGTATCAACATGTTATTTTTGAGATGCAGAAACAATATAATCTCAGAAATAGGAATGTGCCTATCATTGCAAACAAAACACAACCTAAGAAGGATGCACCTAAGGTTTCTTATGGCAAGAAGGATGCTCCTAAGGTCATTGAAGGTAAGAAAGATGCACCAGTTGTCCCTCCTACCAAAGAAGCTGAAAAATCCGTTTATGTTTTCAATCTTGAGAATGAAATTTCTAAGATAAAAATATCAGTCCCTTTTAGTGAGATTCTCAAGGTAGATGAATATAGAAGAAATATTGTTAAAATACTAAACTCACAACCAAGAGCTGCTAATATCTTGAATGTAATAGAAGATCATCCGACCATATATTTGGGTCCAAGACTAGAAGATGAATAGAATGAGGAAGTCCCTCCTTTTTATGTGAGCCTTAGCATTCACAACATGACATTGCACAATACTATGTTGGATTCAGGGGCCTCTCACAATCTTATGCCCAAAGTAATCATGGAAAGAATGGGGTTAGAAATAACTAGGCCATATAAATATTTATTTTCTTTTGATTCAAAAATATTTCAATGCATTGGTTTAATCAAGGATGTTGTTGTTCGTCTGATGCAAGTTCCTACTAAGACTGTAGTCATGGATATTGTAGTAGTAGACATTCCACCAAAGTTTGGTATGTTGTTGTCAAGGTCATGGGCAGCAAAAATTAAAGGTACAATGCATATGGATCTTAATTATGCTACCATTCCAGTCTTTGGGGAGCAAAGAAGATTATATCGAGAGACAAGGATGGCCTACATGGTGAGTAGCAAAGATAAACCCAAAAAAATTTCAATTTATGCTTTTGATACTGAACTTGGTTCTTTTATTCTTTTCGATGAATTGACTAATGAAGCGGAAGAGGAAAGGAAAGCAGAAAATCAGAGTTTTGAAATTCAATAGTCTCAAAATCAACAAACAAAAATTCAACAAGTCAGCAATAAAGAGGAAGAAGGTTGGTGGTCATTGCATTTTGATCGATCAGGAGGCAGAGGAGTAGGATCAGGGATCTGGATTAGAAATCCAAGTGATGAGAGAAAGTTTTTTTCCTATAAACTGAACTTTTATTGCACGAACAACATGGCTAAATATGAATCCTTGATTTTGGGTCTAGAAGTTTTGAAAAGAATGAATGCTCAAAAAATTTCTATTTTTGGAGATTCAGAATTAGTCATAAAACAAATTAAGGGTGTTTATCAAACAAAGGACACAAGGATGAAAGCATATAGGAATTTGGTTTTGGACATTTTATAAAACTTTCAAGCTTATTCATTCATAGTCAAAACTAGAGAACGAAACAACATTGTTGACTCTCTTGTTGTCTCTACAAGTCTTTTCATTATCCCTATGCACTCCACAGAAAGGTATGAGGTTGAGGTCCGCCATATGCTAGCCATCCCTGATAATATTTCTCATTGGCACGTTTTTTAGGATGATCAACAGGTGGAAAAATTTATTGAGCTGAAAGAAGAGTTTGAAAATGTACAAGTAGATCAGCAGAACATGTTGGCTGAATGTAAAGGGAGTTCTGAAGTTTTGCAACTAAAGAATAATTCCATACCAAAGGGACTCATACCTCTAGAAAAACTTTTTGATCAGAATGATATTTTTAAATCCCCTAAGATACAAGTTGATGATGAAGAAGTTGAGAGTTGTAACCTTGGTATTATAGCTATGCCCAAAATGATTAAACTTTCAAAATTTCTTTCAACTGATATGAAGTTTAAGTATATTGAAATGATGAAAATATTCATAGATGTATTTTCTTGAAACTATGCTGATTTGAAATAATATGATCTCGCCATTATGCAGCATACTGTTCCCATAAAATAAAATGAAAGACCTTTCAAGCAGAAGTTAAGGAGGATCAACCCACTTCTCATGCCTTTGATTGAGAAGGAGGTTAAAAATATATTTTATGCTAAAATTATAGTCCCAATCAGATTTTCAAATTGGCTTGAAAATTTGGTTTTAGTTAGGAAGAAGAGTGGGGAAATCAGAATATGCATTGACTTCAGAAATTTGAATAAAGCTTCCTTGAAATATAATTATCCTCTCCCAAATATGGATAAAATTTTGCAAACTATTGTAGGTTCTCATAGAATGTCTATGCTTGATGGTTTTTCAGGCTATAATCAAATCCTTGTGCATATTGATGATCAGGAAAAACAACCTTTACTACACCATGGGGTACTTTCATGTACGCCAAGATGCCATTTGGTCTCATGAATGCAAGAGCTACCTTTTAGAAGGCAATGGACATTGCATTTTCTGAAGAGAAGGACAAGATGGTGGTTTTTTATCTTGATGACATAACAGTCTTATCAAGGAAGGAAGAAGATCACTTGAAACACTTGGTAAGAATTCTACTGAAATGTAGAAGGTTTGGCATCTCTCTAAATCCCACCAAAATTATTTTTGCTTTAACTTCAGGTAAATTACTTGGGCATATCATTTCTAAATATGGGATTAAGATTGACCCAAGAAGGGTCAATGCAATTCAGAAGGTGGAGTTGCCAAGAAGTAGGAAGAAGATTCAATCTTTTCTTGGAATGGTAAATTTTGTAAGGCGATTTATTCCTAATTTTGCTGAGACTGTGAAGGACATAACAAGGATGCTAAAGAAGGGAGTTGACATTAAGTGGATAGTAGAGGCAAGAAACTCATTTGAATAGATCAAAAGAGCACTCACACAAGCACCATTATTGATCAATCCAGATTTTTCAAAGGAATTTCTGGTTTTTACCTTTGCATCAGAGAATACTATCACCGGAGTTCTGCTACAAAAAGGATAGCAAGGTATTTAGCAGCCGATTTCTTTCTTTAGTAGGACATTAGCCAATTCTGAATTGAAGTATAATATCTTATAAAAGCAAGCCTATGCTTTGGTGAAGGATATCAAAGATTTCATAATTTATATTTTGCATTCTCATATTGTGGTATTTGTTCCTAATATTGTTGTGAAAGACATCCTCACTCAAGGCGACCCTGATGGTAAGAGGGAGAAATGGATTTCCAGGTTGCTAGAATATGATATAGAGATTAAACCAACAAAATTGGTCAAAGGGAAAGGCTTGGCAAAGCTGATGGCACAATCAAACTTTGACCGTCTTGATATAAATTGGATTGTAGAAATATCAGAAATTTCAGACGATGAGGAGGAACTAGTTCCTATTAAAGAAAAATATATCATTTCAGATTGGTACAAGGAAGTTGTTTTTTTCCTACAGCACCATAAATCACATGTTTATTTAAAAAATTCCAAAGCAAGGTTTGTTAAGCTGAAATCTTTGAGATAATTTATATTTGACAGAATTCTATTTTGGCAAGATACTAGCGGAATTTTGTTGAATTGTTTGCTGGAAGAGGAGGCTGATAAAGTGATTGAAGAGTTACACAAAGGGGATTGTGGAGGTCATCACTATTGGAAGGCGATGGTGAAAAAAAATTTGAGAGCAGGCTATTATTGGCCTACAATGTTTAAGGGTGTCTACAAGAGGGTTGTTGTCTGTCGTGAATGCCAGATTTTCGAGGGTAAGAAGAAAATTGTACCCTTACCTTTGGTGCCTATCTATGTAGAAGCGCCATTCTAGTAGTGGGGAATAGATTTTATTGGGGAGATTCATCCATCATCTTCAAGTCAGCATCATTGGATTCTTACAGCGACTGATTACTTCACCAAATGGATTGAAGCAATCCCAACTAGGCAACCAAATGATTCTATGATTATTTATTTTTTAGAAAATAATATCTTGTCTAGGTTTGGTTGCCCCATGAAGATTATAATTGATAATGCACAGGCATTCAAGTATAAGAAGCTGATCAATTTCTGTTATCAATATCATATTACTCTCGGGAATTCTACTGCATACTATCTGCAAGGAAATGGCCTTGTTGAATCTTCTAACAAGAGCATTGTAAGGATCATTAAAAAGATGTTGCAGGAGAACAAGAAGGCTTGGAATTTGAAGCTAAAGTATGCCTTATGGGCTCACAGGATATGCACAAAGAGGTCAATAGGAACTTCACCATATGAATTGGTATATGGCGCTGAGGCTATTTTTCCTACATCACTAGGGGTACCTATTATGAAGTTGATTCAAATGCTGGAAGAGGAACCAAATGCAATCCAGAGGAGAATTAATCAGCTGATAGCTCTGCAAGAGAAAAGGAATGAAGTTTAAGACAGCAATCAGCAATCTCAAAACAAAATCAAGAGGACATTTGATAAGAAGATCAAGGAAGAAAGTTTTTAAATTCAAGATGATGTGCTGAAATGGGATGCTAGAATTTAAGAGAAAAGGCAAACATGGTAAGTTTGAGATCTTATGGAAAGGTCCTTCCAAGATAGCTACTTTTCATGGAAACAATACTTACATACTGTAGGAGATAGATGGAAAACCATATGTTGGAGGACCTGTCAATGGAAGGTTTTTCAAGCATTATTCTTCCTAAAATATGATGTATTGTTCATGTCATTGTATATATTCCATTTTATAAGTTTTTTCTACTAATAATGACAAGAAAAATCAGCAAGCTTGAGCCCGAGGTGAAGGCCATTAGAGTTTGAGGAGGAAGCTTGGAAATTTCAAAGTTTTTACTGTTTTGGTCAAGAAAATGGATAGCAGCACTGGAACTACTGGTTCTTAGTGTACCACTGGGGCACACTATCCCAAGTGGATCCACTGTTATCACCAAAAAAAAAAAATTCAAAACATTGTATGTCAACTCTGTTTTGATCATGGTCTAAATAGTTTTGAAAGTCATTTTAGTATGGTTAAGGGTATGTCATAGTTTTTAGAGGTTTAGTGTTCATCATCAGAATTCAAATAAATTTTTTATAGGTCCATTCCATGGTCAAAACATTCACATTTTTCATTCAATAGTCATTTAGGTAAGTTTTGGGATCATTTTTTGCAATTAGCCAGAAATCCACAGTTTCGTAGCGTCATTAGTTCAAAAAGTGATTTTTTCACTACGAAAGCGCTGCTACTTTCGTAGCTCAAAGTGTGAAAATTAAACTATGAGCGCTATGAAAGCGCGGTTTCTTAGCTATCGTGTCAAATAAGCCGAGATCTGTCAACTTTAGTTGGGGAATGACATGATAGGGGTATGGTGAGTCATTTAGTTACTAGATTCGATGTACTTACTTGTCCTACAGTCATCATAGTCATGATAGGATATCAATCAAACATCATTTGGTCATGAGGATCTAATTGAAATTATCTTAGACTTACATAAGAGAGGAATTGACACCTCAGCTCTAGTAACACAAGAAGACAAAGAGGAATTCTGGTAAGCTGTCACTTCAGAGTTGTTGTTGGAAAGAGAGTCTTTATACAAATTGAAGGAGCTTGATCCTTTCGAAGTATTGTTGAAAATTAAAGCTGGTTTACCTCTTACAAACTAGAGCTCAATTGTTAGTGGCTTACAAATACCAAGCAGTCCTCCTCATAGCAGTTTATATCCATTATTTCTGCCTTTCCTAAATTTACCACAGTACCTCTGACCATGGTTGGAAATCCACCTACTGCACCTGCTAGATATGCCCCTCTTGTCCTTCCTGGTGTCTTACATGACCTCCCTAGTAAATATGCTTCTAGAATTAAAACCTGGCGAAGTGACGAAGACATTACAATAGAGGATCATGTAGATAAATTTAATGACTTTATAGATAGGGAGGAGGTTGATCATGAAGATGTTAAGTTGATATTTTTTGCTCAGAGTTTCACTGGTGAGTTTGGGAAGTGGTATAAAGCTCTTACTCCTGGAAGCATTCATGATTGGAATGAATTTGAAGATGTTTTCCTAAGAAAATGGGGAAATGTAACTAATCTAGTACAAGCCCTCACTAAGTATAATACCTTGAAGAGAGCTGCTGATGAAACTGTCCAAAATTTTTCAAAAAGGTTTAATAAGGTGTTAGATTCTATTCCTGCCTGTTTGAAACCACCATAAGCTTTAGCTCAAATGAGGTATGATGAAGCTTTTGACTATGATTTTTCCATACTGTTGAGAGAAAGAGAATCCCCTACACTTTCTGAAATACAAAATGATGTTGTGAAAGTGGAGGATAACTTGATAGCAGCTAAAAAGTCAAAAATGGGTAAGGCTAAGTTGAAAGAAGAAGAGAAACCTTCATCTTCTACCTCTTAAGACAAACTAGATTCAATGATGAAAACAATGGAAATTTTGATGGATAGGTTAGCCCTTGGAAATACCTCTGCTCCTCTTGCACAACATGAACTCCAATCTAGAAACCCTGAGTTCAAGAGACCTCAAAATTAGAAAATACCAAGGGAGAATAGAAATCAACAACCTGATCCTCTAGTGAGACCTCCTTTTCAGTAGAATTTCGTTGATGAAGAAGATGACCCTGAAGTTCCTGAGGATTCTATTCATTTTTTTGATGAAGAAATGTCAGGAATTTTCTTGACCAAGGAAGAAAATGATCAATAAAATCAAAACAATCATGAACAACAAACATTAGACTATCTAAAGGGGTATCGACATGCTATTTTTGAGATGCTGAAAAGATATAATCTCAAAAATTGCTTGTCGATACCCCTTTATATAGTCTAATGTTTGTTGTTCATGTTATTTTTGAGATGTAGAAAAAATACAATCTCAAAAATAGGAATGTTCCTATCATTGCAAACAAAACACAACCTAAGAAGGATGCACCTATGGTTGCTGATGGCAAGAAGGATGCTCCCAAGGTTGTTGAAGGTAAGAAAGATGTGCCAGCTATCCCTCCTTTTTATGTGAGCCTTAGCATTCATGATATGACATTTCACAATGCTTTGTTGGATTCAGGGGCCTCTCCCAATCTAATTCCCAAAGTAATCATGGAAAGAAAGGGGTTAGCAATAACTAGGCCATATAAATATTTGTTTTCTTTTGATTCAAAAAGAGTTCAATGCATTGGTTTAATCAAGGATGTTGTTGTTCGTCTGATGCAAGTTCCTACTAAGACTGTAGTCATGGACATTGTAGTAGCATACATTCCACCGAATTTTGGTATGTTGTTGTAAAGGTCGTGGGAAGAAAAAATTAAAGGTACAATGCAGATGGGTCTTACTTATGCTACCATTCCATTCTTTGGGGAGAAAATAATATTGTATTGAGAGACAAGGATGGCCTACATGGTAAGTAGCAAAGATAAACCCCAAAACTTTCCAATTTATGCTCTTTATACTAAACTTGGTTCTGCTATTATTTTCAATTAATTGACTAATGAAGCAAAAGAAGAAAGGAAAACAAAAAATTAGAGTTATGAAAGTCAGCAGTCTGAAATCAGCAAACATAAGGTCAACAAGTCAGCAATAAAGAGGAAGAATGTTGGTGGTCATTGCATTTTGATGGATCAACAGGAAAAGAAGGAGCAGGAGAAGGGATCTGGATTAGAAATCCAAGTGATGAGAGTAAGTTATTTTCCTATAAACTGAACTTTGATTGCACGAACAACATGGTTGAATATGAATCCTTGATTTTGGGTCTAGAAGTGTTGAAAAGAATGAATGCTCAAAACATTTATATTTTTGGAGATTTATAATTAGTCATAAAATAGATTGAAGGAGTTTATCAAACAAAGGAAACAAGGATGAAAGCATATAGGAATTTGGTTTTGGACATGTTAGAAAAATTTCAAGCTTATTCATTCACAGTCAAAACTAGAGAACAAAACTCCATTACTGACTCTCTTGCTGTCTCTATAAGTATTTTCATTATTCCTATGCACTCCACAGAAAAGTATGAAGTTGAGTTCCACCATAGGCCAGCCATCCCTAATAATATTACTATTTGGCAAGTTTTTTAGGATGATCAACGGGTGAAAATATTTATTGAGCTGAAAGAAGAGTTTGCAAATGTACAAGTAGATCAACAGAAGATGTTGGTTGAATCTAAAGGGAGTTTTGAAGTTTTACAACTAAATAATAATTCTATACCAAAGGGACTCATACCTCTAGAATTTTTTTTTGATCAGAATGATGTTTTTAAATCCCCTAAGATACATGCTGATGATGAAGAAGTTGACAGTTGTAACCTTGGTACTATAGCTATCCCCAAGATGATTAAACTTTCAAATTTTCTTTCAGCTGATATGAAGTTTAAGTATGTTGAAATGATGAAAATATTCATAGATGTCTTTGCCTGGAACTATGTTTATTTGAAAGAATATGATCCCGCCATTATTCAACACACTATTCCCATAAAAGAAAACGAAAGACATTTTAAGCAGAAGTTAAGGAGGATCAACCCACTTCTCATGCCTTTGATTGAGAAGGAGGTTAAAAATCTCTTTGATGCTAAAATCATATTCCCAATCAGATTTTCAAATTGGCTTGAAAATTTGGTTTCGGTTAGGAAGAAGAGTGGAGAAATCAGAATATGCATTGACTTCAGAAATTTGAATTCCCTAAAAGATAATTATCCTCTCCCAAAGATGTATCAAATTTTGTAAACTATTGTGGGTTCTCAGAGAATTTCTATGCTTGATGGTTTTTCAGGTTATAATCAGATCCTTGTGCATCCTAAGGATCAGGAAAAAATAGCCTTTACTACACCATGGAGTACTTTTATGTACGCCAAGATTCCATTCAGTCTCATGAATGCAGGATCTACCTTTCAGAGGGAAATGGACATTGTATTTTCTGAAGATAAAGACAATATGTTGGTTTTGTATCTTGATGGCATAACAGTCTTCTCAAGGAAGGAAGAAGATCACTTGAAACACTTGGAAATAATTTTGCTGAAATGTAGAAGGTTCGGCATCTCTCTAAATCCGACCAAAATTATTTTTTCTTTAACTTCAGGTAAATTACTTGGGCATATCATTTATAAAGAAGGGATTAAGATTGATCCAAGCAGGGTCAATGAAACTCAGAAGGTGGAGTTACCAAGAAGTAGGAAAGAGATTCAATATTTTCTTGGAAACGTAAATTTTGTTAGGTGTATTCCTAATTTTGCTGAGATTGTGAAGGACATAACAAGGATGCTAAAGAAGGGATTTGATATTAAGTGGACATCAGAGGCAAGAAAATCATTTGAAGAGATCAAAAGAGAACTCACACAGGCACTAGTATTGATCAGTCTAGATTTCTCAAAGGAATTTCTGGTTGTTACCTTTGCATCAGAGAATACTATCACTGGAGTTATGCTACAAAAAGGACAACAAGGTATTGAGCAGCAGAATTCTTTCTTTAGTAGTACATTAGCCAATTCTGAGCTGAAGTATAATATTTTATAAAAGAAAGCCTATCATCTGGTGAAGGCTATCAAATATTTCTGAATTTATATTCTTCATTCTCATATTGTGGGGTTTGTTCCTAATACTGTTGTGAAATACATCCTCACTCAAGCCGACCCTACTGGTAAGAGGGGGAAATGGATTTCCAAGTTGCTATAATATGATATAGAGATTAAACCAAAAAAATTCGTCAAAGGGAAAGGCTTGGCAAAGCTGATGGCACAGTCAAAATTTGAGTGTCTTGATATAAATTGGATTGTAGAAATATCAGAAATTTCAGATGATGAGGAGGAAATAGTTCCTATTGAAGAAAAATATATCACCTCAGATTGGTACAAGGAAGTTTTTTTTGTCCTACAGCACCATAAATCACCTGCGGATTTAACAAATTCCAAAGCTAGGTTTGTTAAGCTGAAATATTTGAGATACTTTATATTTAACAGAATCTATTTTGGAAGGATACTGGTGGAATTTTGCTAAATTTCTTGTTGGAGGAGGAGGCTGATAAATTCATTGAGGAGTTTCACAGAAGGGATTGTGGAGGTCACCATTATTGGAAGGCGACAGTGAATAAAATTTTGAGAGCAAGGTTTTATTGACCAACAATTTTTAAGGATGTATATAAGAGGGTTGCTGCCTGCCATGAATTCCAAATTTTCGAGGGTAAGAAGAAACTTGTACCCTTTCCTTTGATTCCTATTTATGTAGAAGCGTCATTCCAGCAGTGGGGACTATATTTATCTAGGAGATTCATCCATCATCTTTAGGTCAGGATTATTGGATTCTTACAGGGACTTTTTAATTCACCAAATGGATTGAAGCAATCCGAACTAGGCAAGCAAATTATTCTATGATGATTTCTTTCTTATAAAATAATATCTTGTCTAGGTTTGGTTGCCCCATGAAGATTATAACTGATAATGCACAAGAATTCAAGTCTAATGAATTGATCAATTTATGTCATCAATATCATATTACTCTCGGGCATTCTACTACACACTATCCGTAAGGAAATGGCCTTGTTGAATATTCTAATAAGAGCATTGTAAGGATCATTAAAAAGGTGTTGTAGGAGAATAAGAAGGGCCTAGCATTTGAAGCTGAAGTATGCCTTATGTGCTAACAGGATATGCACAAAGAGTTCAATTGGAACTTCACAATATGAATTGGTATATGGTGCTAAGGCTATTTTTCCTACATCACTAGGGGTACCTGTTATGAAGCTAAGTCAAGGGCTGGAAGAGGAACCAAATGCAATCCAGAGGAGAATTAATCAGCTAATAGATCTGCAAGAGAAAACGAATGAAGTTTATGATAGCAATAAAAAATATCAAAACAGAATCAAGAAGACATTTGATAAGAAGATCAAGAAAGAGAGTTTTCAAATTCAAGATGAAGTGTTGAAATGGGAGGCCAGAATTGAAGAGAAAGGAAAACATAGTAATTTTGAGAACTTATGGAAAGGTCCTTTCAAGATAGCTTCTTTTCATGGAAACAATACTTACATACTGCAGGAGATAGATGGAAAACCATATACTGGAGGACCTATCAATGGTGGGTTTTTGAAGCATTATTCTTCCTAAAATCTGATGGATTGTTCATGTCATTGTATATATTGCATTTTATAAGTTTTTCTGCTAATAATGACAAGAAAAATCAGCAAGCTTGAGCCCAAGGTGAAGGCCATTAGAGCTTGAGGAGGAAGCTTGATAATTTCAAAGTTTTTACTGTTTTGGTCACGAAAATGGATATCAGCACTGGAACTACTAGTTCTTAGTGTACCACAAGGGCACACTATCCCAAGTGGAGCCACTGTTATCACTAAAAAAAAAAAAAATCAAAACATGGCATGTAAACTCTGTTTTGATCATGGTCTAAATAATTTTTGAAAGTCATTTTAGCATGGTTAAGGGTATGTCATAGTTTTAGAGGTTTAGTGTTCACCATCAGAATTTAAATAAGGTCTTTATAGGTCCATTCCATAGTAAAAAAGTTCACATTTTTTCATTCAAGGGTCATCTAAGTAATTTTTGGGTTAATTTTCTGGAATTACCCACAAATCCATAGTTTCATAGCGACGTTAGTTCAAAAAGGGAGTTTTGCGCTATGAAAGCACTGCTACTTTCGTAGCGCAAAGTGTGAAAATTACACTGTGAGCGCTATGAAAGCGTGGTTTCTTAGCTATCATGTCAAATAAGTTGAGATATGTCAGTTTAAGTTGGGGAATGATATGATAGGGGTATGGTGAGTCAGTTGGTTACCAGATTTGATGTACTTACCTGTCCTACAGTCATCATAGTCATGATAGGATATCAATCAAACATCATTTGGTCATGAGGTGACATCTCTAATTCAAATTTTCTGCCTAATTGAGTCATATCTGTTTCATTTACCTTCACATACATTGTCCAAGCTCTGAAGCAGTAAGGATAAGTTTGTGGTTGTTCTATTCAAAGAAAACTCTCACCATTATCAAGTGAGGCTGTTCATCAAATCAAGTGAGGCAGTTCATCAAATCAAGAGAGGCTATTTTACAGGTTTTAGAGAAGCTAACAAGTTTTCTTTACAAGAAACATGGCAGAGGAGAAGAAGGTCCACAGAGGGAGGTCCACAGAGGAAGAAGGTCCAGCCCGAGAATGCAAATGCTGTTATGGAGGATAAAATGGTAATGGAGGCTTTTAGTAAAGCTGGGTGTCTCAAATTTTGTGAAAAGCTGCAGGGTTGCCACACTCAGGTGTCCAAATATTTTGCTTTACATTTCAGTGGAACCACTACCAAAGTTGGAATGATAAATATGCCAGTTACACCTGAGATCATAGCTGCTGTGACAAAGATACCAAGGACCATAAAGTTTACACTTATCATTTCAAAATTCTGTTTCATTTCACAGGTATGATATCATTATATTTACCATTTTACCTGCATAGAAGCCTTGCTAAAATGGCTGACAAAGTCCAAGCTAAATCTGATGGTTGTGAAACATCTCTATTTCATCATGGTTTGATAAAATTACTGGTTTTGAATGAGCTTCAGAAAATAAATAGGGATTGGTATTCCTTTTTATTTGTGAGTGGATTTGAAATGGAAGCCCTAACCCCAACTAGAAACCTTAACATTAAGGGGAATCCTTCATCACCAGTAGCAGAATCCAGTCATCCAGTGGTTACAAAAGCAAAGAGGTTTGTAAAGTTGAAACCAAGGAAATAGGTTGAAGATAGAACTGAGAAAGCATCAGTGCTTGTTGAAGAAACCCCATTACCTACAAAACAGAGAGTAGAAAGGGTCAAAGAAACAAAACAAAAATAGGTGGCCAGTAAGCAGGAGATCCAGAGAAAGACAAGAAGTCAAGTAGCAACATCAAAGGGAAAAGTAGTTGTTTCAGTGACAGAGGACAACCCAATTATGAAAGGAAACTTGGATGATATACTTCATGAAATTGATATAGAAGAATCACCTATTGTGCAGGCATATTTCATTGAAGTGGATGAACCCAAACAAAGAAAAATGAAATCAACAAAGAAATTGGAATTTGAAGGTGAGAATGCAGCTTTTGTTTTTCAAGCTAGGAAACCTTTAACCAGGCATGGAAAGAAACTCCAAGAAGGTAGTAAATATATCCAAGTAACTATTGAAGCAGCCAAATTCCCTGAAGAGGTGGTTGATCTCTCATCTCCTATAGTGGAGCATGTAGCCAGCAAGATAATGAAGGGAAAGGAACACATGACAGAGTGTCAACTGCTGGAAGAAAGGTTGAAGCTAGAAAACCAAGAGATGGAAATGATGAGAAAGAGGAACAGAAAGCACAGTATTGAAAAGATATAATTCAAGAGGATGAAGGCTATTTTGGAAGGTCAAACAGTTGCTAGGTCAGAGATCCCAAACAGTGCAGAGTAGTTTTTACATGGACAGTTCCAACCATTAAAGAAGCAAAATTTGTTAGAGTGTTCAACACCCATTTGAGAGCCAGTAATAGAAAGCTAAGAGGCCAAGTGGAGGATTTGGAGCTACAATTAAAACATTCTCATGATGAAATAAAGAGCAGAGGTACAAAATGAAAAATTCAAAGCAAACTCAAAATGGAAAATGAGGATTAAATTTTATGAAGATTATGTTTTTAGTTCATATAGCTGATGGTTTTTGATGAGGCCAGTGACTTTCTAAAGTTGTAACATTTTTTTGTTTCAAATTTTGAAGAAAAAATACTTAAAACTTCTTACACAATAGTTTCGTAGCGCATGTAGTGCAAAAAGGGTGAAATGTGCTACGAAACAGCTGTAGCAGCTTTTTCACCCTTTTCTTATCAAATTTTGGAGGGAAGACCATGTATTTTGACTTTAAATTTCTAAGGAAGCTATGTCAAGTGAATATCAAAGTAACCCTGAAGGAAAGGAAGATAAATTTTGAAGGAAAATGGGTAAAAATACTGCGCTACAAAAAGCGCTACGAAACTGTGTTGCTTTCGTAGCGCAGGTCTGTTTTCACTATTTTGAGAAGTTCAAAGTGGTTTTACATAGCTGGCATGAAGGGATGAATTGAGACATATGCTAATAATTTTCCTGACATCAATTAGCCTTGAATTTATGGATTAGAAGTGGTCAGAATATCTCAAGAAACTAAAAGAATCCTAAGCCTAAAAATAGGGGAGCAGTTTCCTAATTTGCAGGAAATCAACATCATCAGCATTATGGTCATAACAGGTTGGAACTTATCATCAAGATTTGAATTAATGGAAAGATATGTGGCAAATGATGTAATTAAGTTTAGATAAAGTTGTTTTGAGTAGAATCAAAAGAGTTCTAATTCTATTTGTAATAGGACTCTATATTAGTTTTACAACTGTGTTTGTAATAAATACCATGTTTTATGGTTAGAATAGGTGTCAAAGAATAGGAATTTGATGTATCTAGTTGTGGATAATCTTATCTTATGATTTAAATGATCTATAAAAGATCAAGGAGTCGAAATAGAAGGGGTTGGCCATTTGTTAGCAAAAAGACTTTGTTTTATGTAAGTGACTGTTTTCAGCCTAATACAAAATTTCTACTTAGACAACTCAAGATTCATAAGGATTTCTTGTATGTTCTTGTTCTGATGGAATATTTTCAATATTCTATTGCAGTGGTGTTTTATTATGTTATTCAGAATTCATCAATGATGCTCTGAATTCCTTCATAGACAAGCTGGCTGTGTGTTTCACTGTTCTACATGTTTATTCCTTGACTTGAACTCTGATGTGCCTTGACGTCCATGCTTGGTAGATTATCTTGGTTTTGTTGTAGCTATCATGACTCCATAAGCCCAATGTACACTTGCTAATGTGATTTACAACTAGTTTATATCATTTATATGTTTTTATCTCGTATATAGTTAGCCATCTACATATTTATCAAAAATCATAAACCCTTAAGAGAGCCCTCTCAGGTTGAGGAGGCTAAGCCTCAATCAAAAGATTGGTTTGAAATAGTTACACAAGATTGGTTTGATGAGCAGCCTATCAGGTATGATTTTGTGATAACATACTATACACATTTTTTATATGTGGTGTTGTGTGCATATGGTCCAAAGGTACATGTTGGATATGTGTGTTGTGTACGTGTGGTGCTATGTACATATCGTGTTGTGTTGTACATAAGGTGTTGTGTGCATGATTTTACAAGTGGTGTTGTGTACATGTCAAACATGTGGTGTTGTGTGCAGGTGGTGTCGTGTACATGTTGTATATGTGGTGTTGTGTACATGTGGTGCCATGCATGTGGTGCTATGTACATGTGGTATTTTGTACACATTGTACAGGTGGTGCAGTGTAAATTTTGTGTTTTGTACACGTTGTGCAGGTGGTGTCATATACATGTGATGTTGTGAACACGTTGTGCAGGTAGTGTTGTGTACAGGTGGTATTGTGTACATGTTGTGCATATGGTACTGGTGTATGTGTGGCATTGTGTGCATGTCGTACATGCTATGTTGCGGGCATGTAGTACTATGCATGTGTATTTTGTAGTCATGGTATCGTGACATGTGTATTATTTGTGTAGTACTTTGTGTACGTATATGTATTGTGTTGTGTTTTACACCGAGTGTTGGTGTATGTATTATGTTACGTTGTACATTGGGTGTAGGTGTGTGTATTTTGTTGTACATCGGTTGTGGGTTTATTTATGGTGTTGTACACCAAGGGAAGGTGTATGTGTTGTATTCTTGTGTGTGTGCATGTATTGTGTGGTGTTGTATGTTGTGCATAGTTATGTCTGTGATACACACTATGTGTATGTATACATGGTTGAAGAGAGGGCACTGGGTGTTTTTCGGGTATGGCAACTAATTTGTTGCGCATACAGAAAGGAAAAAGGATAAAGGTAGAAGCTAAGTATCGATTAAAAGACAAGTATCAATATTTTATTTCATTTTTATTATGCATGTGATCTATGATTCTGATTTATGATGGTTACATGCGATTTATACTTTTGATCTATGATGGTTGTGTTTTGAGCTAACTGTATGTGATATGTTTATACATGATGATTTGATTAAACAACTAGTTTGACTTGTTGTGATAGGAAGTGAACATAAGTGCAAGTGTACCTTATTGACGGGTCACCGATGAGGTATCTTTTGAATTTATTTAAATTTATTTTGAATCTAATTGAATTTATGTCCATGGTACAGGAGAGCATGCAAATGCTCATTGGGTTGGTTGGAATTGGTTGCAAGAATTAATAGCGGAAAAAAGAATTGGGACAGACAATAGTATGTCGGTAATGTTGAGATTCAACAAGATGATGATCCTAGTGAAAATTAGGCACCTACACTAGGTGGGGCCCGCAGGCTATTTTTTGGTGATATGTCTATTTTTAGAATTTGGATCAAAGTCTATTTTTAGAAGTAATCTATTTATAGATGGTTGAGAAAATTATATGAATGGATGGGAGTCTATTTTTGGAATGCATGTGCAAAGTTGTTTTGTGGAACACATGTCTAAAAATAGAATTCATGTCGCTTATTGTTAGCCCTTAACAATAATTAGACAATAAATAATAATCTATTCTCTTGAAGCACTTGATTTCAGTTAATTGATGTGGCAAACCAGTTAACTGAAGGAATTTCGAGTTCAAAGGTTGGTTGGTGGGACATGCTAGTGGACTTCGTTGTCACTGAGTGATACAAAGTTGTAACAGATTTGGATGTGTAGTTATGTGAGTTGTAAAGTAGTTTAACTTAGTTAAGTGAGTTAAACTCAGTTGTGCTAGTTGTAACTAGTTGTAACTAAAGATACACTAGTGAGAGATCAGTGAATTAAATATTAAATTAATTCACATGGAGTGATCTCAGATGAAACTGAAGATTTACTACTCTTAACTACATGCATGTCAGATCCAGTGGAGACCCAATTGAGAGATAGGTGAAAGGGAGAGTTTGACTATCAGTTGTGACTATAGTGGGTGCCATTAGGGAATTTTGAGGTATAAAATGGGTCTCCTAAGGAAATTATAAAATAATAGTGGAAATAATAAAATGAGAACTGATTACATCATCAAATTTTAGGGGGAAAAAAGAAAAACTACTTTTCAACTCATATTTTCAACTTATCTCCCAAAGTTTTTACTCAAATTTCGAGCGGGAGTGCTCGTTGGATGCAAAATTTAATTCCTCATCCTTTGAGTACCCATGTTGCATACTTTTGATGAGTCCTGCTACATGAAAAAGGAGAAATACATGAAAGATGTGATTGTAATCACATTTTTTTTAATGTATTTCTCATTTTTCATGTAGCAGGGTTCATCGAAAGTATGCAACATGGGTACTCCTTGGATGAGGAATTAAATTTTTCATCCAAAATGTAATCCTACTCAAAATTTGAGTAACAAATTTGCGTGATAAGTTGAAAATACGAGTTGAAAATGTAGTTTTATTATTTAATTATTTTTTAATGTTTTTACCCTTTTACTTAAAAAATGGTGAATCATCTCCCATGGTTGACATCATCATCTTGAATCCTGTTGGTTCTTATAAAGTTTATTTTTTCTTTACATTTTTCTTAGGAGGCCCATTTTAGACCTCAAAATTCCCCTAATGAAAAGTGCAACCAAACACACATTAGAGAAGCCAATGAGGATTGTGCAGTCAAGGCAAGGCAAGATTGAATTCATTCAGGGGTTGTGATCAGCAGGGATTGCGTAGTGGAGACAAACTGTCAGGAGGCAGTAAATTGGTGCATGTTTATGTCAATTTTTGTATGACAATGTGAGACGATTGTATATTGTACTGAGAGATCTTGGAGTAGAGTTTTGTATGAGATTGTTTCATGATCCATGATATATACATAATATATGATAGTGGGGTTTTTAGCTTTATGCTTTCCCATTAAAAAAATCTATGTTATGCGTGATTGATCTTTATCCATGTGTTTGCAATTGGTGGTTAAATTTCCGCAAAGATTTAAGTAGAAGGATTCTGTATTTAACAATGGCATATAATTTTTAGATCAGGAGAATCCAGTAATACATAATTGTATTAAAATTTCTACAGGTAAAACACTTCAGGAGCAGGGCCATTGTGGGACATTGGTGTCCAATAGTGTCAATTTATTTCCATGAGCATTTTATAACCAATATGATGGTTTTGAGGCAGGTATATGCCTTGGTTATTTGACCTTCCGATGCGAGGAAGCCTTGCTAAGGGATGGATCACCCGGGATAGGGAATGTCAGGGAACCTGGAAAGTGAGTGACTACATGGAAGGGGATGACCAGATTTCCTGAGGGACTGTGTATTAGAGAAGGGAAGGGCGATGATGGATTTGCTTTGGTCATTATCATTTACAAAAAAAATAAGATACACATTGGGAGTGTTCCCTGGAATAATGAGTCAATAACTGTTCACTAAGAGGATAACTAGCACAGGATTGTAGCGCTAGACATTGGATGAAAATTTGACTTTGGAAGTGGATGCTGGAATTTGTGGGAGTGAGGCAAATTCTGGTATTAATTTGAGGGTGGAGGTGTGAGCCTTTGGAATCCATTGTTGTTGATACAAGCATTGGAACATTTATTTATGAAAATAATGGAAAATAGGAGAAAAGGAAGGTGAAAGGTCACAGGTTTCTTGTGAGGAGGAAATGAAGGAAACTAATGCAAAATGAAGAAAATAGAGGCCTCATTGATAAAAAGGCTTATGAGGATAAGTTGGAAAGATTTTGCTCAAACCTTTTGTCAGTTCAATTTTGGAGCTCTCTCATTATTCTCTCTCTCTCTCTATCACTCTTGGACACTTAGATTTTTCTTGGATCACTTTGGCATTGGATCAAGAAAGGCAAAGAAGGCAAGAGGAAGGAAGGAGCAAGCAAGGAAGAGCATGATCAAGCAACTAAAACATGATTCTTTGCAGGTATCGATTTGCATGTGTGATTTCCTTGCTATATTTGGCATGCATGGGTATTGCATGTGGTTGTTTGCTATCATGGAATGATTTTTTTCCCGAGTGTGACATTGTTTTTCAACCTAACCTTTCCATTTCTCGAATAACCATGGTGTGATGGGGTTCTCATGTTTTGGTTGAGTTGGATTTTTGGATGGATTCAAATCTAAGTGAGGTGGATCTCCAAAAGAAAGAACACATGGCCTAGTTATCCCTTGAACCGGACTATGGATTGCGATAAAGCCAGCTGGCCTATTGACCCCACGAACCTGAATATGGATTGTGGTAAAGCCAGGTATTGATGTGCCTAGGAGGTCCTAGGAATCCTCGATCGATGAATGGCAGGATATATGGTAAATCCTAGAGGTGGGTGCTCTCCATCGGGCCCTAGGAATCCCATGATGGGATACATGGTACTAGCCTCGAGAGTGGGTCTCGATTTAGGGCCCAATGATCCGTGTGGATTGCGGTAATGCCCAAGAGACTAGGAGACACTAAAATTCCTCATGGTGTAGGTGGATAAATCTGGTAGCATCCCATGCTTATTTGGTTATTTTTGGTTGGTTATGATTCCCACATTCATGCTTGAATATGGCAGGGGGGTGATTGGTCGAAGAGAGATTTGGCTCAACCAATCTATGGTTGGGTGGAACATGGTAGTCCCATCCCTAGAGTTGGTTTTTGCATTCATTAATAAGAGGTTTTTTCCTTGACATCTTATGTGTAAATGTACTGGTTTATATCTGGATTCTATGGCTTATGTATCCTTGATATTTTCGTTTGTTATTATGCTAGTTATAAGCATGTATTATGACAATGATGATGTATGGAAATCCTCATGTTTTGATTTGTAAATGAATGAAAAAATGTATCTATGACCTAATATATGATAATTCAACTAATGATATAAGGGAACAATGATTCTTAGTGATTCTTAGATAAGTATGAGACCCATATGCTCATATATATTGTTTAAACATGTAGATTACATATTTGTGACATGTTTGACGAAAGGCTTTGTCATGGCTAGTAGGGGTCTAGTCTAGACCTTGTCAATGTTTTTTACAAATGTATCATTGTTTTTATGTTATAATTCATTTATGAACTTGTCATTGAGTTTCTGGGCAGTGACCTAGGCTATGGGCCTGAAAAAGTGGATCAAATCCTCGGGGACACCGACATAGGTATGAGGAAAAAAATTCTCTGGATACATGCATGCCCATGTTGTGGGAGCATCCAGAGCCTCCCGCATGTACCCTTTCCCATATCAAGGGAGCATCTGGGGTTTAATGGTCTAAAATATCGGTGGGACTCGGGGGCTGGTTACTTGAGTGGTTGGGATGGGTCTTGGGAGTTTTTTTTGCTGATGTGGAAGGTTTGTTGATGTGTTTCCATCGATTCCACTTCCTTAAGGTCACCTAGGAGGTTGAAATCCCATTATAGTGGCCTCTCATCACATATACCTACTGGTTGGTCGAGCTACTTTGGGTAGATGTGGGGATGAGGGGTGTCACAAAGTTTGAGAGACTATTCGTAAAGAAGTATTTACTCGGAGAGATACTATGACGACATGGAAAAATAATTCTATGAGCTAAATATGGGATCTATGACCAATGAGGAGTACACTAGAAGATTCTTAGAGTTGTTGAGGTATGTACCTTATTTCAAGGAGGAGAAAGCGAAGATTCAGAGATTCATCATTGGTTTTCTAATAGCATTCAAGGAAATTTTTGAGTTTGATGAGCCTAGATCATTGGAGGAAGCCATTAGAAAGCTAAATCATTGTTATGAGTAATCAAAGCGCGGATCTAAAACGAAGTATGATAGGAAAAGGTAATGAGAAGAATAAAGGAAAATGGGATAATGAAGAAAACAAGACATCGGGACATAGGGAAACAAAGTGAATGCAACACCACCCTAAGAAGTTCAATGCATCTAATAAAGGACAGGGGATTTTGGGTTTGAGGAGAAAAATAAGGGTGATGACAAGAAACCATTAAACATGTTAGACTTGTGGTGAGAGCATCACAGGAGAGATTATCCATAACATCATGGTGTTAGACCATATATATATGGTGCTCGGGAGGCACAAATAGTGGGGGGATGTTGGATATAGTATTCCTTGGATTTATGCAATGCTAGATAATAGGGATGCAAATCACCGGACGTCTATTATCGAGATGGATGGTAAGATTTGTGATCAAGTTATTTCTATTATGATTGACCTTGTATGTAATTATAATTATGTTAATCTTGACCTAGTGGATAAGTGTGATTTAAATAAATAAGTGCATGCATTGTATTGGTTAGTGCAAATTGGCTATAGGTACTAAGAACATAGTTCATCACTAGGTAAGAGCTTGTGCATTTGAATTGAATGGTATGTCTACATCAACACATTTGAATGTACTTTCGTTGCGATCATGTAGTATGTTGTTGGGTATGAACTAGTTGTATCTTCATAGGACCAAGGTGGATTTTTTATGACAAGGCCATTGAATGCTTGGATGATAGTGGAGAACAAAGAATATTGTAGGGTAAGAAGAAGGTAACATCACTTAGGATGGTGAAATCTATGCGAGAAAAAACATAGTCGCGAGGGAAATGGTGTGTGTTATTTGAAATGCATATTTATAGTGATAAAGGTAAAGATGTTGATGATGAAGAGGTATTGAGAAGGTACTCGGATTTACAACAGTTTCAGGGATGTATTTCTGTAGATATTTCTAGAGTTACCACCTCACGAGGAAGTGGAATTTTCTATTGAGTTGGTACCAAGGGGTAGCACAAGCATCAAAGGCACCGTACGGGTTGAGGACGCCGAAGTTAGTGGAATTGAAGTTGCGGTTGAAGGAAATAATTGACAAGGGATACCTTAGGGTCAAGTGTGCCACCTTGGGGTGCACCGGTGTTGTTTGTTAAGAAGAAGGATGGTACTGCGAGGTTATGCATTGATTATCGGCAATTGAACAAAGTGACCATCAAGAAAAAGCTATACGTTGCTGAGGATCAATGAATTGTTTGACCAGTTGAAGGGAGAAGCAATGTTCTCGAAGATTGATTTGAGATATGGATATCATCGTGTACACATTAAATAATTGGACATCTACAAGACTACTTTCTAGACAAGGTATGAGAATTATGAGTTTCCATACTTCCATTTGGTTTGACAAATGCTCCAACTAATTTATGTACTTTATGAATAATGTGTTGTGTCCTTACCTAGACAAGTTTTTTTGTTGTATTCATTGATGATATAGGTATATTCCAAGAATTAGGAAGAACATGCATACCATTTAATAGCAGTATTAAGATTGTTGAGAGAGCATAAATTGTATGCTAAGCTCAATAAATGTAGTTTATTTCGGACATAGGTACATTATTTGTGACATGTGGTTTCCAAGGAAGGCATAGCAATGGATCCGTAAAAGGTAAGGGCTATCATGGAATGGGTAGCTCCTAGGAATGTGGATGAGGTAAGGTCATTTATGGGGTTATCAGAGTTATTATAGGAGTTTCATTAGGAACTTCTCTTGATTGCCCTATCCTATTACATCATTACGGTGGAAGGGTAAGAAATTTGAATGGACAGAGGAATGCACAAGTAAGTTTTGGGAAGTTGAAGCGGTTGTTGACAAATGATCAAGTTCTAAAGATTGCAGATCCGGATAAAGAGTTGGTAATGTGTACAAATGCTTGTAAGAGAGGACTTGGTGGAGTCCCTGATGTAGGTGCTAGGTTCCTATAATATAGGAATCAATATTTCTATTTTTCCTATTTTCACTTTGGGGTCTATTGGTCAAGTTTAGCTTATGAGTCACTACGTTCCATAGTTTAAAGAGTCCCTTGTGTGAAGAGGTCAAAATAGTCAAAATTCTTGTGAATATATGGGTCATGAGGGGGGGGCAAAGCTTTTTCAATTTTGCACTCATAGAGAGAAAAAAGGGGAAGATGAAAGAGGATTGGAAACTAGTATAATGTTGGAAGGAAAATACCTTCATAAAGAACATTTGCTACAACCATGGGCACAAATGTCAAACAAAAAAAAATTGTAGAGAAGTGTTATGTTATTTGGAAAGTTTTCGGACATAAAAGGAAATGGATTGACTCGGTAGAAGATTTTCAAAAATTGTTCCTTTCTCGCGAGAAAACTAAGACATTTGAAAATTCCATCACTGCCTTGAATCCATTATGTTCTACAAAAATGTATCACCCAAAATTATGATTCAGAGGGAGAAACAAAGCTCCCTTGTAGTACAATACAAGAGGACGAATTAATAAGAGAGAGATATTTACTATCTACAAGCAACGATCCCATATCACTCGAGTCACTTTCCCGTGCGGGAATTATACGAGAATGTTGTATATTGAAAACCATCATCTCTTTGTAAAAAAACCCCCAAGCATTTTGTATGCCCTATTATAGATTAGCTATTTCGGGATCCGAGTGACAATAGAGACTAGGCAAACTTACGAGTATGAAGTAATCCAGGGAATGGTTGAATCGCAACAATTGAAAGATGAGGATTTCGATTTATGAGGTATGGTGATGAGAAGTAGAGAGATGTGCGGATATAGAACCCTTTCTTGGAAATCATTGATTCATTTCATACACGATCTTTATCCAACCACTAAGATGGGAGACTCGCATTATATCCTTTTGGATTCATGTTCAAATACAATTACCCACTTACTTATTGCAGTATGTCAACATGAAAGATAGGAGGATGAGTTGAATCCATTTCTCATATGGTGGGGAGAATTATAGCCACTGAAAATTAATGTCTTCCATATCAAGGGCTAGTGGGTTATGTTGATGCATGATTCCCATTGGATTGGATTGTGGACTAGTCCCACTGGTTCTTTCCCCGCATGAAGCCTTATGGAACACCATTCTTAGCAAGCCTAAGAGATGATATTCACACTAGAACTAATATTCATTCGATTGTTCATAAAACTTTTTTCCCCCATGTCGAGGACGAAAAAACTTTCTCATCCTCGAATCGTGTCAAAAATGTGAAAGGATTTGGGAGAAAGTTGGTGGTAGATAAGAACGCCAAGGAAATAACCTAGTCATTGATTTCAAACAATGGGTATTTACATCGTCACGCTACGAAAGCTCACCAAATTATGTTGATAAGTCTATTAATAATGGTCATTTGCGGGGAAATTTGGCTTTTCAGCTATGGTTGGTAGATGACAAGGGTGTGACTAAAGAGGTTTCTATCACATAAGATAAATCAATTTCAATATAAAATACATGTACAAGGGTTCGGGTCTTTATAGACTAGTCGGAGAAATAATTAGAGAAGTACGATACACATATCTTGAAATTCTACATGAAGTCTTCAAATCTGGATTTACATCGAAAAAAGGCAAGGCATGATTCTATCTCATTGTGTACATGTTTAGAGGCTTTCTTACGGGAAGAGTCATTAGTTCTTGAAGAGATGTGGTATTTCCCCTATTGTAAGGAGCATCGCTAGGCTAGAAAAAAAGATGAAAGTGTGAAGGTTTTTGGAAGGTTTAAAGTGTGATGAGTATCTGTAAGATGAATGAAATGGTTGGATGGTCACCATAAAATTTTTGGAGCGGGAAATGTTAATATAGGTTCAAAATTTAAATTATGTTGTGACAAGTTGGGATTAGTCATTTCGTAGTCCTGCATAAAATGAAAGAAAGCACTCGGAGGGTCCTACGCCAACACAACATCATTTCAAGCACTCCCATCTACTCGGTTTTATCCCTTGCAACCTGCAACCATGTTGAGTTTCAAGACCTATTGCACTCTACTTTGCGCAACTATATCGATCGAGGGTTATTTTTACACATTTGAATTTAGGGACCTTCTAGAAGTGTTTTTTGGTGACTGGATAAATGTGGATAATTTAGTTTAGTTTCACTTCCGGACATGTTGTTTCTAAAATTGTTTTAAGTTTCAAATCAATGATGTTCCTTAACGGTGATAGTTTCGATAGGGTAGTTCCTGCTTTTCTATAGATGCATTGTATATAGCCTATTAGTCTTTCATGTAGTCAATTCAACCACCTAGTGGTAATTTCAAATTCCCTATTGTATTTAAAAGAGAAAAAGACATGGAAAATGGTTGGATTTAGGAGTGAAAAGAGAAAAACTTTGTAAACGAGTGGAGAATGCAATGATCAATACATCAACAAAGGGACTATTTTGTTCCAAGATTCTTGTGTTGGACATAATGGTGATGTGCCTCTCTTTGTGATTTGTCTTCCCTTCTAGTTTTCACATATACCTTTTGCATCTTAATTGTTTGAAAGAAAATTATGCTATCAAATTTTACATTGGTAACTTGCTCATGCTTTTCAAACAATTTCGGTGTTTTTTCTTCTGAAGTTAGATATAAGATTCATTTATACATGCTTTATATTTAATGGATCCTTACTCTCATTTAATCTTAACCATACTACAAAATTTTTTTTTGTAGATCCGTAAGTATGCCTACCTCACCCTAGTTCAAACTCGCTTTGTTGATTGTGATTGGTTACTAAAAAAATTATTTTGACTCCATGCCCAATGGAGTCTCTTTTTTCACCTTGTAGCCACAAATTTAAAAACTTTTTTCTTTGATGACCTTCATAACCAACCTAAAACCTATATTTTATCAGTCATTTAATTGATTGATGGAAGAACATAGTGAGAGATCCCTCTCTAAGGCTACGGGGTCTAGACCTTAACCTATAAGAGGTTTGTGGTTACCTTTGGGATTTCTCTCCTAAGCTTGGATAAATTTACAAAGTGCTAACAACAGGAAGGACATGTAGTGTGATATGAATCAAGGAAATTGAATGAGAACGAGCATAATTATCTAACACACAATCTTGAGTTGGCAATGATCATCCATGCATTGAAGATGTGGAGGAACTATCTTCTTGGAAGAAGGTTTGTATTGATGAGAGATTACAATGGATTGAGGTAAATATTTTACCAACCAAATTTGAATTTCATGAAATCTAGATGGTTGGCCATGACCAGTGAGCTCGACTTCGAGATGAGGTACTATAGAGGTAAAGAGAACAGGGGTTGTAGAGGCTCCTAGAAGGAGACTACAGGGTGAATCATATAGCAACTATGAGATCCTACAGGGAAAAAATTTACATGATTGGAACTTGTAGGCAAGTCAACAAGATGACATGTATAAGGGAGCTTATGCGAGAGGTTACAACAGAGTACTGGGGTGATCGGGATGTGGACTATCATCTTACAGAGATGGTTTGATCAAATTTAGGGATAGGATATATGTGCCAAACATTAGTGATCTAAAGAAAGCTTATCTTGAGGGAATTTCATGTTAAACCATATTCAAGTCAACCGAGATATCATAAGACATTGACAACAATGAATAAGTTCTACTACTAGCCTAATTTGAAGAAGGAAGTGAAGAGTTTTGTGGCTAGGTGCTTTGATTATCAACAGGTAAAGGGAGAATGTAAGCATCCAGGTGGTCTACTACAGCCGATTTTGATTCCATAATGGAAATTGGAGGTCATTTCCATGGATTTCATTACAGGTTTGTCGAGGACATCTAGACAACATGATTTTAGCATGGTTGTGGTTGGAAGGTTGACTAAGGTAACACACTTCATTCTAGTGAAGTATACATATTCATTTAATGATGTAGCACGAGTCTTCATCGGAGATGTAGTGAGGTTGCATGGTGTTCGAGGAAGATTGTGTCGAACAGGGGATGCTAAGTTCACTTCTAGGTTCTAAAAAGAGTTGTTTGCAGGTTTGGGTATAGATTTGGCCTTCAGCACAAGTTATCATCCACAGGGTATGATGGATAGAAAAAGAGAGTCAATAGGATTTTGGAGGACAGGTTGAGGATGTATGTGATGCATCAACAATGAAAGTGGGAAGAGTATCTTCCATTGGTTGATTTTTCTTACAACAATGGTTATCATGAGTCTTTGAGGATGATTCCATTTGAGGCACTCTATGGGTAGAGTTGTAACAATCCCATTAGTTGGAGTGATCCAATGAATAGGGTGTTGATAGGACCAGTAAATGTTGGTAGAGATGGAATAGGAAATGCGAGGTTATCAAGCATAATTTAAAGGAAGCACGTGATAGATAGAAGAGTTATGTAGATCAATGCAAGTTGTTTAAGTATTTTTAGGTTGGGGAAAAAAGTGTACTTGAGCATCCATCCCAAGAAGAGCTCCTTGACGATTAGATCATGTGCCAAGTCGGCACCTTGGTATTGTGGACCTTTCAAGATTCTTGAGAGGATTGGACTAGTAGCCTATCGACTTGCACTACCTCCGATAGTGAAATTCCATGATGTTTTTCATGTTTCATTACTTAAGAAGTATGTTAAAGATGCTAGAATCATGTGGTTTACTATTCTATATTGCAGGTGGAGCTAGAAGGATAATTCTAGTTGAAACCTTAGTGCATTTTGAAGCGTAATATGCTAATTCTCTGGAATCGAGTAATCGACAAGTTAAAGTGCAATGGAAGCACTTTGGGCACGATGAAGCTACATGGGATATGGTTGATCGGGATATAGGATATGTATCCTTCTCTATTTGTTGGTTGAGCGGATGTCTTTTTTGGTATATGTTTTTCTATGGTGATTTTGTATATGTATATATGTATATGGATGTAAATACCACAATGAGTGATGTTATAAAGATCCAATAAGTGGTATGGGTGTCATTTCATTATGGTTGTTATGATTTTTATGGTTTGTCATGTTGGTTTTCTTTTTTAGCGGGTTCTTCATTGTAAATAATGCAATGAGCTAATTTATAAAGCTCCATGGGTAGTATGTTTTTTCTTTTCACTAGTTTTGCTAGTTGTAGGTGTCATTGAACATCGATGATGGTGTTCCCCTAAGGGGGAGGGTCTGCTAACAACCCCTGGTAAAAATTCATGTAATAAAGTTAATAAATAAAAAATAATAACAAAGGTCATGGGACGCATATTCCAGTCGAATGTTGGGAAAAAAAACATAGTAATGGAGATCACATGTGATTAATTAATGGCTATGGAAATTTGCAAAGGCAAAGGCTTTGGATAGACATGAGGCATTAATTCACATTTTATTTTTGAAAATAATGGAAAATAGGAGAAAAGGGAGGTGAAAGGTCACAAAGTTGCATGTGAGGAGGAAAATGAAGGAAAAAATAATGGAAATTGAAGAAAAAATAGAGGTCTCATTAATAAAAATGCCTGCGAGGATCGGTTTGTAACCTTTTGTCAATTCAAGAGCTCTCTTTCTACTCTCTCTCTCTCTCTCTCTCATAGTCTTGGACACTTAAATTTTTCTTGGAGCACTCTTGGAGGAGTGTGGAATACTTAGGATTTGGAGCAATAAGGAAAAGGAAGAGCAGGAAAGCGCAAGAGGACATCGAGATGAGAAGCTACACCGAGTTTTTTCTTGCGATGCCCGAGTTGCATGTATGATTTCCTTGCTAGTTTTGGCATGCATGTAGCTTCTTGGTTATTATTTGTCATTGGCATTGAGGATTTCCTAGATTGACAATGGATTTTCCTAGCCTTTCCATTTCTTAGATAGCCATGGTGTTGTGGGTTTCATCTTTGTTTTTTCTCGGTTGATGCTCATGTTCCTTTGGATATGGGTTTAATTAATATTAATAGAAGACTTGGTTGGAAAATCACTCGAGAACATTTTTGTGGGTTGAGTTAATAGTCCTAGAATCCCTGGTTTGGCAAAATGCTCCGGAGCTCGATGATAGTTGTGGGTTGAGTTACTAGTCTTGGAAGCCTTGGTTGGAACAAATGCTTTGGATCCATAGACAACTTGGATAGAGACCGATCTAGTGATGGTTAGTGATTTTTTACCATGAGGTGGAAGAAATGAGTGAGGGTTGAGGTGGTTTGGCCTATGTAAGTCCTAGTTTGGTTTTCTTGGTTTGTTCCATGAGATCCCACATTAATGCTTTAGAATATGGTGCAAAGGTGATTGGATGAAAGATAAATTTGGTTCAACTCAATCTATGGTCATGTGGTATGTGCCAAAGTACCCTGTCTTGGTAGGATTTTGCATATGTTAATAAGAGCTCTTTTAATTTGGTATTTTATGAGTAAATGTTGTGATTATGTGGCTTTAATGGTTGTTTCATCATGAATATATCTCTGTTTATTTGTTTGTTTATAAGCATGTTTTATGAAAATATTGATGTATGGTTCTCATCATGTTTTTGTTAGTATATGAAATTTTAATGAATGAATGAAATAATAGATAACATTGCAACTATTGGGAGGAGATATTGATCCCTCCCTTGAATATTCTCAGATAAGTATTAGATCCCTATGTTCGGATCCGTTGTTATGACCTGTAGATTACATGTTCATGATTTGTTTGACGAAAATTCTTGTCATGGATAGTAGGGGTCTAGTCAAGTCCTTGTTCAAGTGTTTGCATTAGTATCATTGTTTCATTATTATTTATCATTTAAAAGTTTCATGAAGTTCTGGGCAATGGCCTCGTACCTAGCCCCGAAAAAGTGGCTCAAAATTTGGGGTTGCTAGCATAAAACTCGCCTAAAAAAAGGCCATAGTCGCATGGATTCCTTGATGTGGGAGCAACTGGAGGGTCTCAATCACATGCTTTCCTTTGTCATGCGAGCGAAATGGGGGGTCCAGTTCCCCAAAACATCAAGTTCTCTCGAGGGGTTGGGCACTCGAAGGGGTTGGTTGGATCCCTGAAGGTTCTTTAGCTCCTAGAGAAGGTATGATTGGTCTTGTCATGTCGGTTCCACTTCCTTAACTATACATAGGGATTTGAATCATATCATAGTAACCCTTCGTCACATGTTTACCCTGGTGGACCAGCTTAAGTTTGGTAAATTTGGGAGGAGGGTGTTACATGGAGTTCTTGGACATCTCCTTGCTTGGTGCAACAAACTGATATGTCGTCAATATTTTTAAAAAAAAATAAACAATAGAAGAAAGACTTTGTATCTATGAATCCAAAGTAGGGCATCACCCCCCAAATCGTAGAAAAAGGACATATCCAAGGTGGAGCGACCCAAGACAACCTATCGAAGCGAACAACAAAGAATGGTACCACGAGAGATAGATAAGAACACACCAAAGTAGTGTGATTTCCACAAGATCCCCACCCACAAGACAAATGAATGTCTCGCTCAAGTAGTCACCGAGTGGTCGAGCTAAAAATCTTCAAATTTCAATGCATGTTCCAACTTTCGAGCAAAAAACCCAACAAGGAGAAGAACAAGGGGAAGAATATTATTGAAATAGAACCCAATGCCACCATTGCCACCACCAAGGTCTAGAAGATTTAGATCGAATATCCAATGAAGGGTGAGCATATCTTCCACTCACATATGTGGGTGAAAGGTTCTCCACTACAGTTCATTGTCGACAGTGGGAGCCAAAATAACCTCATCTCATCATAGGTTGTTAAGAAGTTGGGCCTATTGACCACACCACACCGACAACCATATACCATCGGGTGGCTCCAACAAGGATGAGATATTTTTGTTAGCCAATGGTGTCACCTTCCCTACAACATCAAGCCCTTCACAAATGAGGTACTATGTGATGTTTCTCCTCTTGAAGTTTTGTGATGTTTTATTAGGCCAACCATACTTGTGGAAGTGTCATGTTGTGTTTTAGCCTAGGCCTCACATTGTGATTATTACTTTGGGTAGGAAACTATAAAGGATACTAGCGGTAGCCCCACCTACCACCATGTTATGAAACCAACTCCAAAAAATAGAAGAAAAGTGAGATCAACACCTTAGAAATAAGCCACTTCGAGGGGGAAACCTCCTTTAAATTACATAAATGAACAATTCTTGGATGATACAAATGAAAAAAACCTCCTTCTATATATAGGAGTCCATGGGGTCACAATATAGTCCTATTCGACCTAACAATAATAATGTAAGGGCACAATAATAACAATATTGGAGTTACAGGGGTACAACAATAACAATAAGGGGGGTTACACTAACAATAATAAGGGACTAAAATAGTAATATATGGGACCTAACATGCCCCCTCTCCTTCAAAAAAAGTGTTGTCCTCAACACTTGAGTAGCTCTGGATGCTTATGTATAAAATTCTCATCCTCCCATGTAGAATATTCAGTGGGTAAGTTCTTCCACTTGATGAGATACTCTAAAATTGATTGATTTCGTAGCTATCGAGTTCTTGTTTCGTGATTGCTTTAGGTTCCAATATGATTTTTTCTATCCTCATCAAGTTCTGGGAAATATTGTTTGAACTAGAATTTTCGTCACCTATAACCTTCTTTAAGCATGAAACATGGAAAAACTTGGATGCACTCGTGAAGAAGTAGGAAGCTCCAATTTGTATGCCATAGTACCAATCTTTTGCAACACCTTGTAAGGATCATAGTACTTTGGCGATAATTTATTATCCTTCTTAGCTTGATTGAGGGACATTTTTTTTGTATGGTTGTAGCCGTAAAAAATACCTAGTCTCCTACTTGTTGGAATCATGATTTCCGTTAGACCAAAACCCGCAGGCATTAGTCTCTCGACGTGATGTTGATCTTCCTATTGTTTCATTCAATTTTGTGCCAAATTTAGGTTATCCTTTAAGAGTTGGAGAACTTCTTGTTGATGCTCGATGTGATCTTTGTTAGAAAAATTAAATATTACGAGCAATGCAAGACATAAAATATGCGGAAAATAAAAGCGCACAAAAACACATAAAACTAGAGAGACACAGATATACGTGGTTCACCCGCTTTGGGCTACGTCCACAAACAAATGTCTTCCTTTCTATTATCCAAAGAAAAAATGAAGAGACAAAACCTATAGCAGATCCGCTCGTAATATCCTTTGTTCTCTCTCACAAGTCTCTCTCTGTTTCTCGCCTCCGAGAATACATACCAATACACAACCACAATACAACACCCTCATAAAAGAGAAGGGTTGCCTTCTAGGGAAAAAACCCTAATCTAAACATAACTTCTCACTGTCAGATCATTTGCCTAATGAACGGCCCGCATTGACTAGAAATTACTATACTTTTACAAGGCAATTTTACATCTCGTTTTTAGTTTCGGGGCGCCCGCCCCCAAAACCCCCGCCAGCTCCGAAAGCGCCGCCACCTCCCCGACCCCCACAAAGCAGCACAATTATGGGCGGTGTTGCCGCCTCCTTTTAAGCTATAGTCCAATGTTGTGATACAAAGTAAACAAGATAATCGAGGCTCCACACCCAACAATTCCATCGCTTGAACCTTAGAATTTTCTCTTAAAGATGATGTGATGGACGATGGATGATATCCATAAAGTGCCATAAATGGGGTCATTTTTTTCAGTATGGAAGGAATTTTTATACCACCTTTCAGCGAGAGGTAACCACTTGACCCATTGTGTTTTCTTATCAGATACAAAACAACGAAGATATCCTTCCAAACATTTATTCACTATCTCGCTTTGACCATTGGATTTAGGATGATAAGATGTAGCTATAAGTCGTAGAAATTATACAATATGCATGTATATCTTGGATTCACATGATCTAACAATATGCTAAATTTAAATACCGAATCACTTCTACAAATATTTTGTGGAATTAAAAAACAACAAAATTTCCAATCAAATGAAGCAAAGAAGAATAGATCAAAACACAACGCCAGATATTCCTGTGGAAAGCTTACTACTCAAAAACCCTCTATCATATATTGTATATTCCACAAGGAATCATGAAACAATTACATACAAAACTCTAATCACAAGATCTCTTAGTACATCGGCTAATTGTCTCACACTTTCATACAAAAAATTGGCAAGTTTCCTTAGCCAATTTACCGTCTCTCGATACACCTTTCCTTACTCACGTAGCTCCTGATTAATGCAATCCTTAATCACAAATAATTTCAGCCTTCATCAACCACGTTGAGTATCATGGGCATCTTGTGGTGTTATAACTACACCCTACATCTCGCTAATATCACAACCTAGTTACACTGCATGCAACTATATCTCAATCGAGTCTCCACGGGAATTGACATAATCAAATATTTAATTCACTTGGTTGCATGTGCATCTCGTAGCTATAACTAGCATAATTCACTTTAACTCACTTGATCGAGTATTAAAATGATTTTACAACTTTCGTTACACTTTCACAACTCAGACTCTCCAACTCGCTACAACTAGAATCACCGTTACAACTAAAGTTAACCCGCATGTCCCACCAACCAACCTCTTAACTCGAAATTCCTTCAGCTAACTAATTTTCCACTTCAGTTACCTATTTCCAAGTGCTCATTAAGAATAGATTATTGTTTATTGTCCACCTAATATTAAGGGATAATAATAGTTGACATGCATGTATAAATATACATGCAATCTATAAATAGAACTTTCACATACATCTATAAATAAACCTCATCTATAAATAGAATTTTCTCATGCATATATAAATAGACATCCACCTAAAAATAGCTCGTGTGGGCCCCACCTAGTGTAGGTGCTTAATTTTCACTAGGATCAAGGATGTTGTTTCCGAATGCCAATTTCACTGTTTCTTGTTGGAATCTTCAACACTCCCTCTCAACAAGAAAGGAATGTCTTTGCATGCGACATGCAACTCAATGCATGTGACATGCAACTCCATGCATGCAATCCATGCATGCACCATGCAACCTTTGCATGCAACACTTCTCTAGTGTTTCTCGCACATGCAACCTTTGCATGCAACACTTCCAAAACTCGAATAGCCTCCAAACAACTAAATTAGTATAATGCATACGTCATCAAAGTCTTCTGACTTCTGCTAGCTACTGCACATGTCTTCGATGAATCACCTGCGTCGTTGACACTCGCATCTATGCACTCTGCACTTGCTGCCAACTTTGATCTGCGCTCCAGTATCCGACACTGTCACTTTGATTTCATGTCCTCACGACATCTGATTGCATCAATCCAATTGATCCTGCTATTGCTGCTCTGTGGGATCCTCATAGCCATGTAGAAAATTTATAACACAACTCCGATACCATGTAGAAATTATACAATATGCATGTATATCTTGGATTCACCCGATCTAACAAAAGTCTAAAGTTAAATACTGAATCACTTCTACAAATATTTTGCGGAATTAAAAACAACACAATTGCTAATCAAATGAAGCAAAAGAAGAATAGATCAAAAACACAACACCAGATATTCCCAGGGAAAGCTTACTACTCAAAACCCCTCTATCATATATTGTATATTCCACAAGGAATCATGAAGCAATTAGATACAAAACTCTAATCACAAGATCTCTTAATACATCAGCTAATTGTCTCACACTATCACACAAAAATTGCCAAGTTCCTTAGCCAATTTATCGTCTCTAGATCAGCTTTGCCTTGCTCACACAGTTCTCGATTAATGCAATCCTTAATCACAAAGAATTTCAGCCTTCCTCAACTGCGTTGAGTATCATGGGCATCCTGTGGTGTTATAACTACACCTAGGGTAGCCCTGCTAATATCACAACCGATAGTTACACTTCCCTTTCACCTAGATCTCAACCGGGTCTCCACTAGAAATTGACATGCATGCAACTAATAATAGTAAAAACATCAGTTGCATGTGAGATCACTACATGTGAATTAATTAATATTTAATTCACTTGATCTCTCACTAGTGTATCCGTAGTTACAACTAGCACAATTGACTTTTAACTCACTTAACCGAGTTAAACTGATTTACAACTTGCACAACTCATGCACCATCGCACTTCCAACTCGTTACAACTAGAATCACTCGTTACAACTAAAGTCAACCTGCATGTCCCACCAACCAACCTCTTAACTCGAAAATTCCTTTAGCTAACCGATTTTCCACTTCAGTTTAACTATTTCCAAGTGCTCATTGAGAATAGATTATTGTTTATTGTCCAACTAATATTAAGGGATAATAATAGTCGACATGCATCTATAAATAAACATGCAATCTATAAATAGAACTTTCACATACATCTATAAATAGACCTCATCTATAAATAGAATTTTTCTCATGCATCTATAAATAGACATCCACCTAAAAATAGCCCGTGTGGGCCCCACCTAGTGTAGGTGCTTAATTTTCACTAGGATCAAGCATGTTGTTTTCTGGATGCCAATTTCATTGTCTTCTTCTTGCAAACTTCAACATGAGCTAGTTGAGTACCCATATAAGAAAATAATTTCGTCCAAAAATTTCCAATAAAAATGGGATCTCTCTCACTTAAAATAATCTTTGGGTTTCCATGTAGCTTTTGAATTGTTTCTATAAATGCAGTAGCAACTATACTTGCTTTAAATGGATGAGATAATGCACAAAAGTGTACATACTTAGTAAGTCTATCAACTACCACCATGATGACACTCTTTCCTTCGGACCTAGGTAAACCTCGTGATAAAATCCATTGAAATCTCCTCCCAACGTTGACTTGGAATGGATAAAGGTTGTAGAAGACCCGAGGGTCTTAATTGTCTCAACTTTATTTTTTCTGGGAAAACCAAACATTCCACCACAATATTTTGAATAAACAGATTTAAGGCCATCCCAAAAAAAATTCTTTCTTCACCCCCGTGGTAAGTTTTTTAAAACTCTTGAGTGTCCTCCTAAAGGAGGAGGTGTGCAATTCCAAAAGAATATTTTGTTTTAGTTGGGAATTGTTACAAATATATAAGCGATCTTTGTACCATAAGGAATCATTTTTTCCAACTAAATGTATTAGATGTATTAGGATCTTGCTCAGAAAATTTTGAATGAGTGTCCACACTTCTTCGTCCTTCCTCCATTCATCCCTAGCTTTGGTTATCCAATCGGGTTGGATAATAGAATTGGCACAAAGAAATGCTTCCACCTCTTCATCCTTTCTTCGCAGTGCATCCGCAACAACATTTAGCTTCCCCTTTTTTGTAGATGATTTCAAAGTCATAACATAACATCTTTGTGACCCATTTTTTGTTGCTCTTCTGAAGATAGCCTTTGTTCCAAAAAAGTGTTTAAGACTATCATGATTAGTTTTTTACACTTGAAGTGCCTTCCCATTAGGTAAGGTCACCATTTCTTTAGTGCATGTAGTATTGCCAACATTTCCTACTCATAAATAGCTTTTCCCGTAAGTACTTTCCTTTGATTGGACAAATTTCAAAAGCAATGGGTCTTCCTTCTTGCATTAAAACAACACCCAATTCCATTTCCCGAGGCATCACATTCGACAATAAAGTTTTTTTGTGAAGTCTCGGCATAGATAAGATTGGTGCTAGGGCACATTTGCCTCTTTAAGATGTTCAAAGGTCTTAGTTGCTTTAGTAGTCTAGGAAAATGCATCTTTCTTCAATAATGTTGTTAGAGGCACTCGCTATTCTCCCATAATTCTTAACAAACTTTCTATAATACCCCTGTTAGCCCGAGAAATCCTCACAACTCGCTTTATGGTCGTGGGGACTTTCCATTAATTAATGATTTTAATTTTGTTAGGGTCTACCTTAACACCCTCGTGAGATATAGTATGACCTAAATATTCCACCTCTTGTACTCCAAAGAAACTTTTGGATGTTTTTGCATATAATTGTTTCTCCTCCAATAGTTTGAGCACCCTATCAACATGTTGAACATGATCCTTCCAAGACCTGTTGTAGATTAGTATATCATCAAAAAAATACTAGCACAAATTTTCTAAGGAAGGGTTTGAAAATGGAATTCATCAACCCTTGAAATGTAGAAGGTGCATTGGTAAGGCCAAAAGGCATGAACAAAAATTCATAATGACCCTCATGAGTTTGAAATTATGTTTTCGGAATGTCTTCAGTATTCATTCTAATTTGATGGTATCCTGAACGAAGATCCAACTTGGTAAAATAAATTGCTCCATGTAATTCATCCAATAATTCATAAATCACAGGAATGGGAATTTTATCTTTAATATTGAGCTTATTGAGCTCCCTATAATCCAAACACATGCACCATGATCCATCCTTCTTGTGCACCAATACTACTGTAGTAGAGAAAGAACTTTGACTAGGTTAAATTATACCAGCCTCTAAAATTTCTTCAATCATATGTTCAATTTCGCTCTTTCGGACATAAGGATATCTGTAAGGCCTGATGTTTGGAGGAACAATTCCTAGAATCAAACGAATAGCATGATAATGATCATGAATAGGTGGGAGTCCTTTGGGTGTTTCAAACACCTTGGAATGATTTTCCAAGAATTTTTGGAGATCTGGAGAAATAGATGATTTTGATGTTGGAACTTCTAGTGAGCATAATTGTGCAATTACGCCTCGTTATTCTTTATTCATAATATTTTTCATCAAATTACAACTTATTATCTTTCTCGGATTCCCTGTGATACCCCGTAATTCGAATTCCTTTCCTTCCAAAAAAAAATTCAAGAAAAGTTCTTGAAAATTAAAATCTACCGTCCCCAAAGATTGTAACCATTGTACTCCTAGTACAACATCAACACCTCCCATTGGAATAGAAAGCATTGGACTATTCAATACATATTCCCCCATGGTTAGCTTGATATTATGGAATTTTCCAGAGAAATTTATAGTTCTTCCATTTGCAACCATCACTTGACATTCTGGTGCTGGGTATAGGAAACAATTCAATTCCTTGGCTACCTTACAATGAATATATTATGGGTACTACCCTAATCAATCAACACTATTACATTTTTCTTCTTGATATGTCCTTCTATCTTGAGATTTTTAGGAGTGGTAATTCAACACCCATTAGGGGGGTATTTTAGAACCCAATACTGATATCTATTCTACAATATTCCCTTGGAATCAATTCAAACTGATTTTTCAAACAAGACTTACGCAATTCGAAAAAAAAAATACACACCTTTTTCTTGCTTTTGAGGAGCTCGATATTGAAACTAAATTATCTCTGCGATTTCAAATCTTCAATACTTGAAATTCGGTCTTGTAGTAGCCCTCTGAATCTTCTTTCGAATTCCACAGGTTTGACCTGATTTGGATTCTTCAAGGCAAAGTTATGCCCAATCTCCCACAATGACCTAATTATGGACTCGTTCAGTAGAGTGAATTTGTACGGCGTGCCACATGTCAATGTTTCCTCCTTCGGCTCTAAAATTGATACAAAAGAAAATATTGTCTTTGTACTTGCGACCACTTTCTACAGAATTCCAATCTGATACTTAGAGAGAGAGTTATGACGATTTTCCCATAGTCACCTCTTCGAGATAAAATTCGAGAGCCTGAAAAAACCCTAACTTCCACAAATCATATCTCTGAAAATATTGCGAACCAAGATTTGAAATTTTTACACAGGTTCCTCAGGATTTCAGCTTCACGTGATACAAATTTCAACTTCTGAACCTTCGTAGAAAATTTTTAAAGCGCAAATGCCACGATGACCTGTTTGGAGCAGCGAAACCCTAGAATCCAAAGCTCTGATGCCAAATGTTATGAAACTAGCTCCAAAAATAGAAGAAAAGAGAGATCAATGCCTTAGAAATAAGCCACTTTGAGGGGGAAACCTCTTTTAAAATACATAAATGAACAATTCTTGGATGATACAAATGACAAAACCTCCTTCTATATATAGGAGTCCATGTGGTCACAATATAATCCTAGCCGACCTAACAATAATAATGTAAGGGCACGATAATAACAATATTGGGGTTACATGGGTACAACAATAAATATAAGGGGGTTACACTAACAATGATAAGGGACTACACTAGTAATATAGGACCTAACACACCATCTCTTTGATATATGCTAAGTAATGCAGTAAGATCATTTCCCATATCGAGAAATTTGTTTTCTTTTAGATTCATTATCAAGGTAAGGGGAATACCATGGCCACATCCATGGCCCTAAGAAAGGGTCCCTCCATGTAGCAGAAGAAAGTTGATATGGTCATGGAAGAATACAGGGACATCTTCTCCACACCGACAAGAGTACCTTGTATTGTCAGGTCAAGCACTCGATCGATTTGAATCCTAGAGCTGCTCTATCCAATAGGCCAATATACCGTCGATCTCTTTTAAAAAAAAAGGAAATCAACTGGCAGATCCAGGCCCCGCTGCAAAAATGGCACATCCGACCAAGTTCCTCACCTTGTGGGAGCCCAATTGTACTCTTACATAAGAAGGATGGGACCTAGAGACTCAACATTAATTATCGAGCACTAAATAAAATTATTGTTAATAACATGTACTCGATCCCATGGATTTCTTATATTCTTAACCAACTCAAGGGGGCCAAGTACTTTAACAAGATTTATTTGAATTCCATCTATCACCAAGTTCTAATAGAGCCCACAGATGTATGGAAGACTGCCTTCAAATCCAAGGAGGGCCTTTTTGAGTGGTTGGTCATGCCTTTGGGGTTGACAAATGCCCCTGCAACTTTTATGTGATTGATGGATGACAACTTGTGGCCTTTGAAAAACTCGTTTGTAGCTGTATATTTGGATGACATCCTCATCCTCAGCAAGAGTTGGGTAGGGCACCTGTAATATATTCGGCAGGTCCTTCAAACCCTGCGACAAGAAAAGTTATGTTCCAACTTGGATAAGTGCTCCTTTGGCATGGACTAGGTCTAGTATCTAGGCTACATAATCGACAAGCAAGGCATTAGTGGAAAATTTAGCCTAAAAGTGGCCTCCTAAGGAAAAATAATAAAATAATAGTTAAAATAATAAAATAAGGGTTATGAATTTTGTAGGGAAAACAAAAAAAACTACTTTTTTAATTGTATTTTCAACTTATCTCCTTATTGATTTACTCAAATTTAAAGTTTATACACTCATTAGATGCAGAATTAAATTCTAAATCTAATGAGTACCCATTATGCATACTTTTGAGAGGACCCGCATTGATAAAAATTGCAAATACATTAAAAAAACGTGTTAAAACACATTTTTTTAATGTATTTGCAATTTTTATGAAGGTGGGTATTCTCAAAAGTATTCATAATGGGTATTCGTTGGATGTGGAATTTAATTCCACATCTAATGAGTGTCTAAACTTGAAATTTGAGTAAACCTATAAGGATATAAGCCAAAAATACAATTACAAAAAGTAGTTTTTCTTCTTTTCCCTCCAAAATATTTACATGTACCTCTTTTAAATTTAAAACATATTGATTGGTTTACATATTATGACATGGAAAATACGTGAAAATTTCATGGGCACTTTTAGGCTGAAATTTCCTCTAATGCATGTATGTGGATCTGGCTAAGATCTAAGTCATTCGGGATTGGCTAGCCTTGACTACTATGATAGAGCTTCAAACCTTCTTTGGTATTGCAATTTTCTACTGGAGATACATGTTGGGGTTCTCTCATATTTCGTGACCCTTGATTCAAGTTACCAAGGGGCAGAGAAAAATCAATTTTTTTTTAATCTGAGGCACGAAAGAAGGAATTTGTTGAATTGAAACACTACCTTTTCTCTATACCAATCCTCACCTTTCCATACCCGCAAAAACCATTTGAGATTGAGACAGATGCCTCAAATTATGGTGTTGATGTGATCCTCATACAACAAGGGCATCCAATGGCCTATCACAGTGAGACACTCTCTGATATAGTTCGTAGGTACCCCAACTATGATAAGGAGATGTATTATATCGTTCATGCCTACCGGTAGTGGAAGCATTATATTCTGGGAAAAGAGATGATCACCCACAAAGATCACCATCCTCTTAAATTTAACTACCTGTAGGGGAAGTTATAGAATGATCACCATAAAAAATGGTCCACATACCTGCAAAAATTCCATATGAACACAAAGTACAAGAAGGGAAGCACCAATCACGTTGCAGACTCGCTTAGTCGACCCCCAATTGTGGCACTAAGCATCGTTCTCAACTCTTGTGGGCACGAGACCTCTGGATGCCCACAACTATATGAAAGTGACTCGAAGTTCGCTTCCACCTACAAGATGTTGATGGGTGGAAAGCCAATTCCAAAATTCCTCCTTTAGGATGGAATTTTGTGTTATCTGGGACATCTTTGTGTTTCTTCAAGCAAGCGTGCCAAGATGATTTTGGAGGAGCATTACAGAAGGGTTGCATGACACATTGGCTTCGAGAAGACAATAGTAGTAGTGTAGAAATATCTTTATTGGCCCAAACTCTGACATAATGTTGGAAAATATATCATATCTTGCTTCATGCCATCGCTAAGCCAACCATTAAGAAGAAATGCATGTACACTCCTCTACCTACTCCTAGATGACCTTGGGAATCCATCTCCATGGAATATATTTTTGGCCTTCCTCCTATAGAGCACAGTAATGATTGTGTATTTGTGGTCGTCGATATATTTTCCAAGATGACCATATTGATGGCCTAGGAGAAGAGCATCACAATAGAAGACACTTGTTGGGTGTGGAGCCTGATTATCTTGTTTATTTTGTATCACAGCGTTGGACCCCTGTACCTTAATGGGGCGGCAATGCCACCCATAATTAAATGTTGCATGGGGGGTCCAGGGGGGGTGGCTGCGACTTTATGGAGCCCCACCTTAGCGGGGGGTTTCAGGGGCAGCGCCCCCGAAGCTAAAAACAAGTGTAAAATTTCCTTGTAAAAGTATAGTAATTTCTAGTCAATCTGGGCCATTCATTAGGAGGATGATCTGATGGTAGAAGTTATGTTTAGTTTAGGGTTTTTTTCCCTAGAAGGCAACCCCTCGCTTTTATGAGGGTATTGTATTGCGGCTATGTATTGTATGTGTATTCTCAGAGCGAGAAACAGATAGGGAGACTGTGATAGAGAGCAGAGGATATTACAACGGATCTGCTGTAGGTTGTGTCTCTTCATTTTGTTGGATAATAGAAAGGAAGGACTGGCTTTTCGGGGTGGACGTAACCCAAACTGGGTGAACCATGTATATCTGTGTCTCTCTGGTTTTATGTGTTTAGTGTGCTTGTGTTTTCCGCATATTTTAAGTGTTGCACTGCTCTATAACATATAGAATTTTCTAACAACACTTCCAAAATATTCTTTATAAGAGTGTGGGTACATTTTTGGATTCCATAGACCATTATATCAGATCAGGATAATAGGACATTAAGCTATTGGACATTAAGCTATTGGATTTCCTTCTTCGCCTTGTCCTGAGAATGAACCACATTAGATGGTTCGAAACGTCGACCAAATCCTAATGATGTGATTAACCCGAAAGACATTTTTCTAAACTATTATTTATTGAGAAAAGTATATTATAAACTCAATGTATATAAACTCTAAAATAAACGTAATTGGCCATGGTTGACCACAAATGATTTTCATATCGACACAATTTTTGTTACAATGTGTTGGACTATAGTTGACCATGATTGATTTTCATATTGAGACAACCTTTGTCCTAATGCAACGTTGGACCAAGAAAAAAGATTTTTTTCATAATATGACCATAAACCCTATAATTATTATTATTATTATCAATAAATAATAATTATTTATTTAAATAATAATTATTTATTTAAATAATTGTTATTGATAATAGATAATAATTATTATTTATTATTTATTTAATTATTATTAATTATTAATTATTAATAATTTTATATTTATTTATTATTAATTAGTGTAACGGGTAAATAATTTTTATTGATAATAAATAATTATTATTATTAATTATTTATTTAGTTATTATTCATTATTAGTAATTTTATATTCTTTTATTATTAATTAGTGTATTTTTTTAATATGATTTTATTATTATATATTTATCAATGGTTTTCATGGTAGATACAAATGAAAATTTAGACATACACCAACCAAATTAATTAATTAATAATTATTTTAATAAAAAAGAATTAATTAATAATTTTTATTTATTTAATAATTATAATAATATTTATAATTTTAATTAATTGATTGATTATGGTTAATATCATTATGGTTTATAGTATGAATCCATTTTGTGTATAATATTTATCTCTTTATTAGTAATAATTAATTAATTAATTAATTAATAATTATTATTTATTTCATAATAATTAATAAAAGAAATAATACTAATTAATTTAATAATTAATTATAATTATAATTATTTAAAATTATAATTAATTAATTGATTATTGTTAATATCATTATGGTTTATACCATAAATCTATTTTATTTATAGTATATTTTTTTTATGAACAATAATTACTAATTATTAATATTGGTTAAATATTAATAATTATTTTCTATTAATTATTATTAATTAATAATTTTTTAATTATAAACATTTGTCAACCATATGTATTAATGTAGTTATGCTAATTTATAATTTGAATAACACTCACTAACCTTCTTACAATTAATTTTTAAATAAATTTTTAATTTTACTTTCAATATATTTAACTATACTAATTTACAACAGTAAATTAGTAATAAAATCATTTTCCTAATAACATTATTTTTTTAAAATAACATATTATTAATAAAATTATCCTCATTCCACTAACCAAATCATTTTTCCACCTAAAATGTAAAATGGCCTCAGAAATTTATATTAATTTAACATAGATAATTCAATTTATCTTACCAAATGATTAATACTCTCTTATTTTTGACAAGGATGTGTCAACAACGTGAATATGGATGTTGCATTTATAAAAAAACACTTGTATACACGTCACTTTATATATGCAATTCACTATAATCACAATGATTCAATCCAATTAGAGGTTGTGAGGTTTATATATATGTATGTATTATTTTTTATTATTTAAATTATAATTTTGAATATTTAAATGAATATAAAATATTTTAAAAGTTTTTTTGGAAACTTGGATTATGTGAAATACACCATTTGAATTTAAATTTCAATATAATTTTGGTAGATTTTAGACTAAATTAACTTTTAAATATAGTTGAAAATGACCAAAATATAAAGTAATTATATCTTTAATTTTCATATTTAAATGTAACTATATATTTGATTTATTTTAACTATTTTAATGAAAGAGAAACTAATTAATAACACAATTTTTATTTTCATTTTTATTTATTGTCAATATTTGTTTTAGTGAAATGAATCTTCCACTTACCTTTAACATATTATAATTGAGAATATTAAATCTTTTTAAATGCTTTAACGTGGTAATATCAAGGACTTTAAATTATGGGCCATTGCGCCAAGAGGCGCTCTCCAGTTGAGTATCCTAGAGATGTTGTAATGTAATGTTTAACATTTTGACTAAGTCAAATCACATAGAATTAAATTAAAAGACTAATGCAATGTAAACATTTTAATTGGGTCAAAATAAATAATAAAATAACAAAATAAAAATAACCATATAAAATAAAATAATAACAATAATAATAAAGACCCATGACAATGAGAATCCATGGCATTGACCATGGTATTCATGTGGAATATAGCCTATTTAAAGAGGGGGAATTAAACCAACCTAGATCCATCTCAAGTCTGGATCTACAAAGTGCCAAAATATGTTTTCATCTCAAGGGATTTGATCTCTCTTGGCACTTCGTAGATTCGGATTTGAGATGGATCTAGGTTGGTTAATATTAATTGAAACTTTCATTATGAACTAACAATATTGGTTATTTACAAAGTCAAGTTTATTTAACAATCTCAATTTTATTTAACAATCTCTCCCTATCACCTAGGTCTATGTACTTTACATAGACAACTTTTCACATGAGTTTCCATTTACATGTACTTTACAATTTCCATTTGAAAAGTGATTTTATTTGGTTATTATTTTCCCATCATTCTTCACACCTACTAACACTATGTGCTCTCATTATGTCACTTCATCAAAACCAACATTATTTCTTATAGCACACAATGCATAATCCCAAGTTAAAAGTATATTTATTATGTAATATCGTGGACCATCAACAACAGATACTCCCAACCACTATGGGAACTAGGATCACTACTTGGGGGGGTGTGAATCAAAGTGATAACGATTTCAAAAAAATAAAACATTTTCTCTAGTATTTTAATAAATTCATCACTTAACAAATAAGCAATGGATTTGAACATGTAACTTCAACTAGAATTAGCACATGAGAGCCCTAACATATTAAATAACCATGCACAATGAGACACAAATCATCACATCACATAGAAACACATGATATCTGGTGGAAAATCCCCTTTCGGTCAAAAACCACCTTTTTTGGTGCTGCACTACTCAATATATTTTATTATCCATTAAGAAAATCATTACATAGAGAGTACAATATTGAAACTATATGTTGTAGCATAATTTGACTCGGCTAAAAGTCAAGAGAGGTCCTGAGAAATTCAAGATTGTTGAGGAACAGTTGTTAGAATTTCAAGAAAACCTGCAATATGCTCAAAAGGATAACCATAAGCGCAACGAGGATTCATCATCACATGTGCACTAGAACCAGAGTCAGGAAAGCAGCAACAGCATTGGAAGTGAAATATAAGCCAGAGGAGCAGGAAAGAAGAAAAGTGTGCAGCAAGGGTCAAGTCGAACTTATTCACGTGCAAAACAGTTCACGAGTTGGGCGATTGATGTGCTCAGAACATTGCACACAAGTCAGGGTCAAGTCGTGAAAATGTACGTGCAGAACAATCTTCAGAGGCTTAATCACAATCACATGTGGAAGGCTTGATCGCATATCACAAATCGCAATCGCAAGCTCAGGAGGAAAGGCACTAAGGAACATGTTATAAAGGTCAAAATGCGAAGTGTGGTAAAGTTTCATATCGCCGTTTGCGATTTGCGATTAGCCCCACCTCCACTTGCCATGTCATCCTTACCGTTATCGCACATCGCACGTCACAAGTTCAGGAGGAAAGGTGCTAAGGAACGTGTTAAGAATGTCGATATGCGAAATCCGATACGAAGATCGGATGCGATATAGTTCGAAGCTCGAATCTGAAGTATTTAAAGTTCGACCGTGGGACCCTCTCGCACATCACGCATCGCAAGCTCAATAGGAAAGGCGCTAAGGAACGAGGTTGAATCACCAAAGTGCGAAGTGCGATAATGAAGCGGACGCAGTGGAAGTTATCGCTAAAGTATAAAGGTTTTTAAGTTCGGGTACAGGGGTTTTTCCTTTGTAAAATTCGCATCGGAGGGAAAAAGCAGATTATAACGTAGAACATTGGAATGATGAGATGTGACAGAGAAGTGGATGCGATACAATTTTCAAAGGTAACGGAATATATTTTAAAGTCCAGTCTTATGGCAGTTAGAAGGGAAAGTATGAATGCAGGATAGGCTCGAGTAAGAAAACACTCGGCCACATGCAAAACAGTGTCATATGCATTGCACCTTGTAATAAACGAGAGCTTGAACACAGCGGTGGTGGACTTAGGTAAGTGACCCAAAATAGAGCAATGGAGAAGAGAAGATGGAGCATCGCGGGCATGAGCGGAAGAGGCAAAGTTGGGTTGTATGTGACATGGTGACAATGATCGAAACGCAAAAGCATGGGCAGAGTCAGGTGGATATGTGTTTATGCAAACTGTTAGGATATCACAGCAGAAACGGAAGGAGACACATCAGCAACAAATTAGATTCAGCAAAAGGATTATATTTCAAGTTTTATTTTGTTTTCTTTGTTAATATTGAAGCTACAATGATGTCCTCGATTGCAATGTAATAAGTAGTATAACAATTTAGGTAGTCTAGGAGTTTCAAGAAGCTCAAGCAGCTACAAAATGCTTTTGTTTGTATTTAAGGAAGTGAGAAAGAGAGAGGAGGGGTTCCGAGTTCTGGACCTCTTGGGGACTATATTTTACACTTCTTTTTCTGATGGGTGAATGAAAGAAGCATCAAGTTTCCTGCAACTGTTGATGGTGATTTTTGTCTCTTGTGCCATTTTATGTGGTTTCCTCCTTGAATGAAGTGAAGTAAAGAAGCAGCTGGTCTTTGATTTACGTTTTTAAGTAAGAGTCAAATAGCCTTAATAATCTCTCCTTCACTCCATCTCTTCTCCCTTCACAAATTCTCTTTGAAACTTTAAAGTAATAGATTCTATGTTTACAACATATTATTTTGAGTTTCCTCTCTCTTCACAAACTCTCTCTAAAACTTTAAAGTAATAGATTATGTGTTTAAATCATATTAGTTTGAGTTTCCTCTCTCTCCGTGAAGTTCCTCTAAAACTTAAAAGTAATAGATTCTGTGTTTACATCATATTACTTGGAATCTCCCCTGTAGTTCTTCTTTTCCATTCAGATATCAGCAGTCAATGGCATTGTGAAATATTTTATTATTCCAGATCATTAAGGATTTTAGAATACTAGTTTCCAGTGGGATAGAACCGAGACCTCATGATAAAATTATTTCTGTGACACACTTTTAAAATGTCTTAAGCATTGATTCCTTTCACAACCGAGGGATTGTCTCTTAAGATACAACATTTTTTGGCGTCGTTGCCGGGGACGAAGGCACGAAGTTATTTTTCGCTATGTATTGAGATATATTTCTTGATGGTGAACAAGATTTAGATATAAAATTTGGTTCTTTATTACTCACCTGGAAACTCCACTAATGAATATTTCATTAGATAAGGAATTTTTCTAGCAAGAAAATGAGAAAGAATTGTGGAAAAAATAGGTATCAGAGTTTGAATCTTTTAAAGGAAGTTTAATTTTTCACTATCAGTTTAGTGGCATATTTTCCCATACATATCAAGAAGATTGTTTCCTGCTTTATATTCTCATAATATTATAGGCCCAAAAAGTACATTCTTTATTGAAAGAAGAAGATTTTTCTTCTGCTTGTACTATTGATCTTGACACATCTTTATCTCCTAAATATGAGGAGAGAGATGATTGTTGCATTACAATTCCTGAAGATAGTCAGTCACAGTCCGGGCATAAAGGTGATGATTCATCAACTTTGGGCGATAACACTTTGTCTCACAAGAAATTGACTGCTTTTCAGCTCAAAAACAAAGAAATCTTTAAACCCCTGAAGCTGCCCACAATTCTCCATCAGTATCCCTCAAAAGGATTCAAATTTTTTCCAAGTTTCTCTAGAGAGGCAGAGGATATTTCAGTTGAACAACATATCTTGGAATTTGAGTACTCTCTGGAAAAATTTCAAATTATTTATAAGGATATGGCTTTAAGGATGTTTTTTCATTCATTAAAGTAGGGTGCTCAGCAATGGTTCCAGTGTTTGGAAGAAAGTTCAATTAGTTCATGGCAAGGTTTTCAAGATTATTTCTTAGATATTGGGGCGAGCGTAAGTCATATGAAAAACACCTTTGGGAATTGTATTCTATCTAGAGGCAGAGCAATGAATCAATCGCTGAGTTTAATAGGAGGTTTCAAAAAAACTATTTTAGCATGCCAAAAGAAATTCGACCTCTTGAAGCTGCAGCTATGGTTTACTATTTGAGGGATCTTTCTACTGTCTTGGATTTTTATCTCAAGGAGAGAAAGCCTTTCACTCTAGAGTTGATGTTTCTTTATGCACGTGAAATCGAAGATAATGTGTGGGCTTGTAGACATTTTCCCTATCATGTTGAAAGAACAAGTTTTGTTGAAGACAAGGGGGCTTGTCAAGAAAAAATTGGAATTTCTTTACAAGAAAATGCAAATTCAGAGATGAACAAGGATTTTGAAATAGTGTTAGAGGATTCCTTTATTGCTAAAACAAAAGAATTTAAGCATTCTGAAGGTTCTGGTCAAAAATTTGTTGCAACAACTAAACTACACATTGAAAGCCTAGAAGATCATTACAATTTTCATTTTAATAATTTTGTGAACAATGGAGAAACTAGTGGAGCTCCTCAAGTATGTTTGCAGGAGGAGGAATATTTTTTTCAAGAATTGGCATTACACGAAAAACATCAACACTATGAGGAACAAATCTTAGATATCTCTTTTCAGCCTAAATGGTTGTCAACATAAAACAACAATTAATCTTCTCACATACAACCTCAAATTGAGGAGTCAAGAAGTGAAGGAAGTTGTCATGCTCAAAGAAGTCTACATCAGCAAGATGTTCAAGAAAAGGAGGCAGCAAAAAATTGGTCTCATCAGTTCTATGATCTAGTAGCGGATTATATGAAACTTTATTTTGTCAGCAACAAGTTGTTATCACTCTGTAATTTGTAAGTTTGGTAAGAAAAAACAACAGAGAACAACATCAAACCACTTTGGAGTCCGTAACCTAGCCTACCTAGACTCAGAGAGGGCTCTCTATGTTTTATGATTTAACTTGATAATTCTAAATGTTGATATTAGGCTAGTTACAGTGATGGTAGTAATGGTTGTTTTTTATTGATTTTGTGGTTGGATGAGCAGGTTTGCAAGGACTAATCCATTGCGCTATGGAGTCAAAGGTTGGATTGGCACGTTAATGTTCAAGAGCATCATAGGGAAAGCTAACTGTGATAAATGCATCTTTAGAGTTACATGAATTATGAGTTGAAATAAACAGAATTAAGGTGCTCCAACAATAAATCTTAATCTAAAATTTCTGATTTACAATTAAATGAACAGATGCACAGAAGGGAAAGCAACAGAAACATTTAAAACAAAGAAGTAACACATCACCATTTTAACACAGCTCAAGAATCCTATAAATGGTCTTTAATTATTGATATCCAACTCCAACATTACAGTCCTCCAATATAGTAGTTCTTACAATGCAAGGGTTAACAATATCCAACCCTTCATAATGGAAATTCAAGTAGTATTTAACTAAAACTTTAGTCGGTTTCCCTAATCTACTTTGGAAAATTCATTAATTACAAACAAACTGAAATTAGACAAGTGACAAGTGTGGCCATGCAAGGCCCACGCAGAAATCTCTGACAAAACATCGCCTTTAGAATTAATTTTGGGCAGCTCTTCATGGATCTAAAAACTTCGATGGCTCTTTGTAAGATCAAAAAGTAGGCTTGAAGGTGGCTGTGATGATCATGAAGAGGCAACGAATTGTGGCTTTGACATCTGGCCCTGATTTTCAGAAAACCGGCATTGGGTAATTAAATATGGTGCAGTGCTATCCACTTTCATTGATTGATGATGGTGCTAATGTGTTTACTGCCTTTTCCTCTTCTGCTAGTATCCCATAACAATTTTGTATGAATGCCCTTTGCCCGAATCGACCTCCTTTTCTTACGCTCCTTGTCGGGGATTATTCTACCACAAGTCCTTATGTCGTGTTTAGCCTATTCTTCACAAAATGGTGTAAAGAATCATTACCCGGACTTGAAATTCTGTAGAATTCAATTGAACTTTATCGCATCCATAGAAAATTGCACATTGCATGATTTAAAATTTATGATAAGAGAAAATGGATCGGCGATCCAATGCGAAGAGGGAGCTAACGTGGCAGGTAAGGTGGGACCCGACCACATCGCAAGTCGAAATTCAGAAGGTTTTTCTATAAGCAGTGGAAGGTAAACTCTAAAACACGCGAAGTGCGAAGTGCGGGGAGAGAGAAGTGGCGTAGCACGTAAGGTGGGACCGACCGCATAACAAATCATAAATATTAGGTTTTTTTATGGGCGCGGCGGTTAAATACTAAAACTTGTGAAGTGCGGTATGCGATTGGGACCCACCCGCATAACACATCGCAATATTTATGTTTTACCACATATCGTTGAGTTTAGAGTTTGGGAAAGGTGGTAAGCTCTAAAATCCACAAAGTGCGATTTGTACTATCGGAGGATGATGTGGCAGAATGGAGATGGAGCCCACTGCATTGGCGGAGTTTATAAAGCGGTGAAAGGTTTCTGCGGTAAGGTAAGGTTTATGAGGTTTCTTTGTATTTCAAGTGGCTTGAAGTGGGGGGCGAAGCTACTGTGGGGCCAACTGCATCACAACTTAACAAAATACATTGCAAGAGTTTAACGGTAAGTTATAAATTGTGCGATGTGATATATCGCAAATCGGCGATCACAAGTTTTAAGGGTTGGCGAAATGGAATAAGTTATAATTTGCAAATGCAATGTATGGTGGGGGAAAAGGTGACGTGTCAGGGAGAATGGCCCCACTTTAATCGCAACCGGGGAAATGGGAAGGTGGAGGTAAAACAATGATATAGTGATGAAAAGTTAAAGTAGAAAGATAAAGTGGAAAGGCGGAAAAGGGTGAAGTTTAATGTTTTTTAAAGGAAAATAAAATGAAACAGAAGTCTGGCGGGTGAATGGGTCCCACTTCATCACATATCGCCTTTGGAAACTTGTGACATGCGATGAGAGGCAAAGGTTTTAAGGGGGATAAGGGTTGACTGCGACGATCTGTTATATAAAATTCGAAGTTGGTTTTCGGAGGGGTCCTAAGGTGGTAGGCAGTACTGTGAAATGGGGGTGTGAAATAACTATGAGTTGACATGTCGGAGTAGGGCCCAGACTTGAAACTGCCCATTTCGGACCCCCCCCCCCCCCCTTCATGGTTAAAGTTCGAAGGCTCGGGGGGGGTGCGAAATACATCAAAAATCGTCGGATGTGGAGGTGGGGATCAGAGATGGCTAATGCGGATGGGTCGAGACAGGTGATGTGAGGTGGAGTCGGGGTATGAGAGTCGAGGGAGTAAAAGTGAAACTTAGGATAAGAGGAATAACAAAGGGGCAGGGCTAAAAGATATGCAATGTGGTCGGGGACTTAGGATAAAACTCTCGCTCGTAATACCATAAGGTCCCAAACTTGAAAAAAATCATCCCTTTTCAAACCTTTAGAGAAAAAATTGAACTCTTCAATTTGATTACAGGATAAAATGAGTTAATTTTTAGGCTACAAAATTATAGCATGAACTTTGCATTTCTCCTTTTTAAATACCCTCTTTTCTTCTTCTTTTGTTTCTCTTCATATTTATTAGGAAAATACTTTGAATATTGACATCTATGTACAATATGAAAAATTTGCAAAGAGAAAGTACATAGTCACCTTGTGATACTGTAAATTACATGGTTCTAATAGTGGCTCCAGCTAGGGATGGCAGCTCTTTCAGGAGGTGTCAAGAACATCGTAGACTAGTATCCTGATCCATTAGGTTGATCCCACAATGTGTATCTTGATCTGTCAGACAACTTAGTGACTGGAAACTAGTTTATTGTTCCTCCTAAATTTGACTGATAAAAATAGACCACACGCTTGGCCAACCAGCTTATTAGCATACTTAAATCTGAACTAAAACTATAATTGAACTTATCCACTGCAATCCATCAAATTGACCATACTGCTGCACCCTAAAAACTTGAATGGTGAAACCAGAACTAAGCTGAAACTAAAGTCTGAAACATACTGATTTGAAAATTGAAAGTAATCTAAAACTAAAATTTGAAAGATGCTCAGAGTACCGAGCTTATTTTCACACCTACCTACCCTAATCTAACTTGGAGATGATATATACACTAAGTGAACTCCTTTCTCCAATGCAACCAATCAAGAAAATGACTGCATGATTGATTCATGTTCACCTTTTTGAGTAGGCTGGAAAAACAAAAGGGCCACTCCCATCTTACTTGCCTTTGAACAACAGTGCTCAAAATTTTCCTTAAACTCTGCAACAAACCATTCCTGGCATAACATACTCCTTCTTTAGATGATTGTAAGAAACCAACAAAAACATCTTGGAACAATACCTGGCCCTAAGGATTTAAATAACAAAATTCATCTAGTGTTGCTCCTTGTTCCACTTTTTCATGCTCATGATCCTTATGAAAGAGAATATCTACACATTCTTTATGGTCATCTGACATGGCATCCTCATTAATACCACTATGCTATCCTCAAGCAAACCTGACATGTCTTGACTGAGTTTGCTGAATTCTGTTTGAAGGTCGTCATTTTGATGAATAGGGGCGCTCTCTGGCAATAGGCCTTCTTGAGAAGGTAGAACAACATCAGTATCAATCTGTTCTTCTGTTTCTTCATGCGAAAATGCTTCAGTACGTAAGTCAGCAGAGAACAAATAGAAATAATCTCTTCACTACATAAAAATTTAGAGGCTGGATGCATGCTTAGAATCTGAATAATTTCTTCTTCAGTCAAAGGAGGAGGCAATCTTTGTTTGCTTTGGACTAAACAAAATTTTTTTTCTTTCTCTTCTGAAGACTGATCATGAGACTGAATGTCTTATTTAACCTCACACAAAAGAGCAGATGAATTATCATTTGTCCCCACAGAGAGATCTTGTGGATCTTCTTTCATTTCCTGATTGCTTTCATTTTCAACTAACTTCTCTTGGTTATCATGATAGTTAACTTGAGAATGAAATTCATGAATTGCTTCAAAGAGATCCTCAAGATGCCAATTTCCTAAATATTCGTCAATATTTACAAGGTATTGTATTAGATCCTCAGATTGATCACAACAATTTTCAGCGAATGATAAATATGGAGAATTTTCTTTATAATGCTCATAAAACACCTTGTGGAAATCTTTTAAAGAAAACAAACTACCAGGGTTCAAACCTTCATACCATTCCCTTGTTTTCCATTCTAATGTTACCATGAACATCTTCCTGAGGAAATATTCATGTCATTCGACTTTCAACCTCCATGAGTGTATATGAAATTTAATGAGATGTAACAAAGCATTATCACCCTTCTCATCTTGAGAAATAGGAAGATTTTTGTCCCAATTTACCTGAGGCATTTTGTGTGGAAATCCAGGAATGTGATCTCTGTTCATTGGGGCATACCTATGTTGTATTCTTGGATCCATCTTGTCAATCAGTCAGAGAGTGGGGTCATTATATATTCACAACCAATCTAGATTCTTCTACTAGTGGAGTCTTTATGTCAACTAAAAACTGTGGAGTCGCCAAGTGGATGATTTCAACTTTATTGTGTCTGTATGTTGTCCACCATCAACAACCAGATACCAATCTTGGAACATAATTGAATCATACAATATTTTGATTAGGTTTTTTGAGTTCTGATGATATATTAATCTTTTTCAATAACTCATTCCCCAGTGTGGTCGTCATTATGTTATCTCTTCATAATTTGTAAGATTGGAAAGAATAAACGACATAGAACAACATCAAACCATTTTGGAGTCTGGGACCTAGCCTTCCTAGACTCAGAGAGGGCTATCTATGTTTTATGATTTAACTTTATAACTCTAAATGATGATATTAGGCTAGTTACAGTGATGGTAGTATTGGTTGTTTTTTATTGATTTTGTGGTTGGATGAGCAAGTCTGCAGGGACTAATCCATTGGGCTATTGAGTCAAAGGCTGGATTGGCACATTAACGTTCAAGAGAATCACAGGGCAAGCTAATTGTGCTAAATCGATCTTTAGAGTTATGTGAATTATGAGGTGAAATAAATACTAAGGTTCAGTAGTGACTAAAGAGCAGTTAAGAATTCTTTAATCAGACTTTAGCAGAAAACATTAAGATTGTAAATGCAAACATAATTAAGGTGCTCTGAAAGCAAATCTTAATCTAAAATTTCTAATTTACAACTAGATGAACAGATCCACGGAAGGGAAAACAACGGAAACATTTAAAATAAAGAAGTAACACATCACCATTTTAACACAACTCAAGAATATTGTAAACGGTCTTTGATTATTGATGTCTAGCTCCAAAATTATAGTGCTCTAATATAGTAGTTCTTGCAATGCAAGGGATAAAAATATCCAACCCTTCATAATGGAAATTCAAGCATTATTTAACTAAAACTTGAGTCAGTTTCCCTAATATACTTTGGCAAACTTCATTAATTACAAACAAACTGAAATTAGACAAGTGTGGCCATGCAAGGCTTGAGCAAAAATCTTTGACAAAACACCGCCTGTAGAATTAATTTTGGGCAGCTCTTCATGGATCTAAAAACTTCGATGGCTCTTCGTAAGATCAAAATGTAGGCTTGAAGGTGGCTGTGATGATCAGAAGAGGCAACGAATGGTGGCTCTGACATCTGGCCCTGCTTTTCAGAAAATCGACGTTGGGTAATTAATTCTGGTGCAGTGCTAGCCACTTTCATTGATTGATGATGGTGCTGATGTGTTTACTTCCTTTTCTGCTTCTGCTGGTATACCATAACAATTTTGTATGAACGCCCTTTTCCTGACTCAACCTCCTTTTCTTACGCTTCTTGTCAAGGCTTATTCTACCACAAGTCCTTAAGTCATGTTTAGCCTATTTCTTCACAAAATGGCGTAAAAGGGATCGGTGATGTGATGCGAAGAGGGACGTGACGTGGTAGGTAAGGTGGGACCCGACCGCATCGCAAATATAAAGTCAAAAGGTTTTGCTATAAGCAGTGGAAGGTAAAATCTAAAACACACAAAATGCGAAGTTCGGGGAGAAAGAAGTGACGTGGCAGGTAAGGTGTGACCGACCACATCGTAAATCACAAATATTAGGTTTTATTATGAGCGCGAGGGTTAAATACTAAAAATTTCGAAGTGTGATACGCGATTAGGACCCACCCGCATCGCACATCCCAGTATTTATGTTTTACCACATATCGTTGAGTTTAGAGTTTGGGAAATGCTGTAAGTGATAAAATCCATGACGTACGATTTGCGCTATTGGAGGATGATGTGGCAGAATGGAGATGGAGCCCACTGCATCGGCGGAGTTTATAAAGCGGCGAAAGGTTTATGCTGTAAGGTAAGGTTTATGAGATTTCTACGTATTTCAAGCATCTTGAAGTGGGGGGTGGAGCTATTGTGGGGCTAACCGCATCGCAACTTAAGCAAAATATATTGCGGGCGCTTAACGATAAGTTATAAAATGTGCAATGTGATATATCGCAAATCGACGATCGCAAGTTTTAAGGGTTGGCGAAATGGAATAAGTTATAATTTGCAAAATGCAATGGATGGTGGGGGGAAAGGTGACGTGTTAGGGAGAATGGCCCCACTTTAACCGTAATGGGGGAAATGGGAAGGCAGAGGTAAAACAATGATATATCAATGAAAAGGTAAAGTAGAAATATAAAGAAAAAAGGCGGAAAAGGGTGAAGTTTAATGCTTTTTAAAGGAAAATAAAATGAAAAGGAAGTTTGGCGGGTGAATGGGTCCCACTTCATTGCATGTCGTCTTTGGAAAATTGTGACATGCGATGAGAGGAAAATGTTTTAAGGGGGATAAGGGTTGACTGCAACTGTCCGTTATATAAAATCTGAATTTGGTTTTTGGAGGGGTCCTAAGGTGGTAGGCGGTATTGTGAAGGGGGGGGGGGTGAATTAACTATGAGTTGACGTGTGGGAGTAGGGCTCGGACTTGAAACAACCCATTTTGGACCCCCCCTTCATGGTTAAAGTTCGAAGGCTAAGGGGGGGTGTGAAATGCATCGAAAACAGTCAGATGTGGACGTGGGGATCAGAGATGGTTAACGCAGATGGGTCGGGACAGGTGATGTGAGGTGGAGTCGGGGTATGAGAGTTGAGGGAGTCAAAATGAAACTTATGATAAGAGGAATAACAAAGGGGTGGGGCTAAAAGATATGCAATGTGGTCGGGGAATTAGGATAAAACTCTCGCTCGTATATCATAAGGTCCCAAACTTGACAAAAAATCATCCCTTTTCATACCTTTAGAACAAAATTTGAACCCTTCAGTTTGATTTCTCTTCAGTTTGATTAGAGGAAACAATCAGGCAGATTTTAGGCTACATATTTATAGCATGAACTTTACATTTCTCCTTTTTAAATACCCTCTTTTCTTCTTCTTTTATTTCTCTTCATCTTTCTTTGGAAAAGACTTTGAATATTGACATCTATGTACAATATGAAAAAATTTCAAAGAGAAAGTACACAGTTGATCCGAATGGAAAATGGCATCAACCCATGGTATTCATCTACCCATGTTATCCATCCACCCATGGAATTTACCCATGGTATTGTAAATGGCATCAACCCATGGTATCCATCCACCCATGATATTTATCCGCCCATGGTATTGTAAGTGACCCATGGTATGTATCCACCCACGGTATTCATCCACACATAGGATTTACCCATGGTATTGTAAGTGGTATCTACCGATGGTATTGGTCTATGGTATCTACACATGGTATTGTAACTCAAAAAAGGCTATAAATAACAAGCCTCAGTGTGTAAAAGGACAGATTGTCCGCCACAATGTAGCTTCTACAGTTATTCTCTGTTTTAATAAAACAAGTTCTTTGTGGTTTTATTTTCTTTGTGTTCTCTATTTTTTTTGGCATTCTAATTTTGCAGATCTTGTCAAATCCATTTCAAATTTTTAGATCTTGGAGGCTTCCCCACCAAGATCCAGATCAACAATCAACTTGTGATACTGTAAATTACAAGGTTCTAACACAAGCATTTATGCAAAGGTATGTGCAAAGCTTTGTATCTGGAAAATTTTCATGGTAACTCCCTATTGTGATCTTCAAATTTCAACAATATGAAGGCATTTGGTATAACATGCAGATGTTGGATTGGTGCCATTGGAAGGCTAACTTCACTTGATTAAGTTCAGGCATGAATACATATGTAGGAGTTGTGCATAAATAAGCTCAGAAGTTGAGCATTTTCAGTTGTAGTATTTCTAGTTCGGTATTTTCAGCTTAAGAATAAAGGAAGAAGTCCAAAGTGTAGCAGGTTTCAGGAGGATTTCATACTGGATCAACTCCCATTTGGGATTGACTCCATGCCCAATAACGGATACTGGCCTACAAGTTCTCTTTGACTCCATGCCCAATGAAGGTTGTTGTTCTACAAATGATATTTGACTCCATGCCCAATAAAAGCTATTGATCTACCAGTTCTCTTGGACTCCATGCCCAATAAAGGTTATTGATCTACAAGTTCTCAGCACTTTTCTACCAAAGTGTTGTCCCCAATTGGAGCCAGATGTTGTAGCATAATTTGACTCAGCTAAAAGTCAAGAGAGGTCCTGAGCAATTCAAGGTTGTTGAGGAATAGTTGTTAGAATTTCAAGAAGACCTGCAATATGCTCAAAAGGATAACCACAAGCGCAATGATGATTCATCATCACATGTGCACTAGAACCAGAGTCAGGGAAGCAGCAGTAGCATTGGAAGTGCAATCTAAGCCAGAGGAGCAAAAAAGAAGAAAATCGCACAGCAAGGGTCAAGTCGGGCTTATTCACATGCAAAACAGTTCACGAGTCGAGCCGATTGATGTGCTCAGAACATTGCACACAAGTCAGGGTCAAGTTGTGCAAATGTACATGAAAAACTGTGTTCGGAGGCTTAATCGCAATCACATGTGGAAGGCTTGATTGCATATCATAAATCGCAATCACAAGCTCAGGAGGAAAGGTGCTAAGGAATATGTTATAAAGGCTGAAATGTGAAGTGTGGTAAAGTTTCATATCGCCGATTGCAATTTGCAATCAGCACCACCTCTACTTGCCACATCATCTATACCGTTATCGCACATCGCATGTTGCAAGTTCAAGAGGAAAGACGCTAAGGAACATGTTAAGAATGTCGATATGCAAATGCAATACGAAGACTGGATGCAATATAGTTCGAAGCTCGAATCTAAAGTATTTAAAGTCCGACCGTGGGACCCTCTCGCACATCACACATCGCACATCGCAAGCTCAGGAGGAAATGTGCTAAGGAACAAGGTTGAATCGCCGAAGTGTGAAGTTCGATAATGAAGCAGACCCAATGGAAGTTATCGCTAAAGTATAAAGGTTTTTAAGTCCGGGTACATGGGTTTTTCCTTTGTAAAAGTCGCATTAGAGGGAAAAAGCGAATTATAACGTAGAATGTTGGAATACGAGATGCGACAGAGAAGCGGATGTGATACAGTTTTAAACGGTAATGGAATATCTTTTAAATTCCAGTCTTATGGTAGTTACAAGGGAAATTCTGAACGCAGGACAAACTCGGGTAAGAAAACACTCGGCCATGTGCAAAACAGTGTCATATGCATTGCGCCTTGTAATAAACGGGAGCTTGAACACATCGGTGGTGGACTCGGGTAAGTAACTCGACACAGAGCAAAGGAGAAGAGAATACGGAACGTCGCGAGCATGAGCGAAAGAGGCAGAGTCGGTTGGTAGGTGACATGGTGACAGTGATCGAAACAACAAAAGCATGGGCAGAGTTAGGTGGAGATGAGTTTATGCTGACTGTTAGGATATCACAGCAGAAACGGAAGGAGACACATCAATAACAAATCAGATTCAACAAAAGGATTATATTTCAAGTTTTATTTTTTTTCTTTGTTAATATCGAAGCTAAAATTATGTCCTCGATTTCAATGCAATAAGTAGTTTAACAATTTAGGCAGTCTAGGAGTTTTAAGAAGCTCGAGAGTTACAAACTGATTTTGTTTGTATTTAAGGAAGTGAGAAAGAGAGAGGAGGGGTTCCGAGTTCTGGACCTCTTGGGGACTACATTTTGTACTTCTTTTTCTGATGAGTGAATGAAAGAAGAAGCAAGTTTCCTACAACTGTTGATGGTGATTCGTGTCTCTTGTGCTATTTTATGTGGTTTCCTCCTTGAATGAAGTGAAGTAAAGAAGCAGTTGTTCTCTGATTTACGTTTGTAAGTAAGAGTTAAATAGCCTTAATAAGTGCTCCTTCACTCCATCTCTTCTCTCTTCACAAATTCTCTCTAAAACTTTAAAGTAATAGATTCTGTGTTTACAACCTATTATTTTGAGTTTCCTCTCTCTTCACAAACTCTCTCTAAAACTTTAAAGTAATAGATTCTGTGTTTACAACATATTATTTTGAGTTTCCTCTCTCTATATGAAGTTCCTATGAAACTTAAAAGTAATAGATTATGTGTTTACAACATATTAATTTGAGTTTCCCCTGCATTTCTTCTTTTCCATTCAGATATCAGCAGCCAATGGCATTATGAAATATTTTATTATTCTAGATCATTAAGGGTTTTAGAAAACTAGTTTCTAGTGGGATAGAACCGAGACCTCATGATAAAATTATTTCTGTGACACACTTTTAAAATGTTTTAAGCACTGATTCATTTCAAAACCGAGGGATTGTATCTTAAGATACAACACTATCTGAAAGGAACTTTGATCTCCATCTCACGACTCTATAGACCACCATCCATTAGAAGCCTCCATGACCATCGATCCTTTCCCAGATTCAATTATAATTACGAAGAATGTGTACTCAATACTTGTTTTGTCAGAGCACCCACACCACTTCTCTATGTGGTTCACCTTTCACGCATTTTCAAACTGGAACCCCAAGGATGCTCAACATGAACATCACAATAGTGATATCTTCATAGCACGTTATCAACACTCTCAGTAAAAAACATCAATCGTTGAATCAAACTCAAATATAGCTCTCTCTCACATCCATACACCATCCTCAACTCACAAAGCCTCAATATAATAGTTGCAAATAATATATATGGAAAGACTCAGTGATGCAAGATAAATTTTCCATATAAAATCATGAGACATTGTTGCAGTCAATCTATAACAATCATATCAACAACACATATAAACTCAAATAAAATTATGCCCCTGCAATCACCAAAACATTAGCAAAGTTCTTAATAACTCTATCACTTTTCTTCTGCATACAGATAGTCTTCAATGATGCATACTTTTATCTCTGCTACTGCTACACCTCCATGCATAGCCTGCTAGAACAAATTCATTCTCCCCACCACTAGCTCTCCAAAACACTATGAGAAATTTCTTACACAAGAGAACCAACCAATAACCTCACGATATCCATTTATTTGTAATATTTTTTAATGGTTAAATCAATAATTACTATTATGTAGTGGAGCTATGTTCATATGTTGGAATTTGATTGTTTCATTGTTTCTTGACTCAATCTAGCCACTAACTTCACTTACCAATGAATATTCTCTTTTAACCATGTTCTAGATGTTCAATAACCTTTTCCTGAAATTTACATGATGAGTCTTGAACAAGACAAGCTAGAAAAACAAATAAACACCCGATGTGCACAAGGAATGCAGCGTAAATTTTGTGTTTTCTTTTGATCGCACACACAAACCTATGAAAATTAGACTGAAATCACTCCCATAACACTGCTAGCCAGTGACTGGGACTTGAATTCGCTCCCACAACATTTCTAGCAAGCGATTGGGACTTTCAGTCACTCCCATAAGCCTCCATCCATGAAACTAGGGTATAGGATGACCACAATCAACTTTCCTTAGCTTAGAGTCTACCCAAACTTCTTCCATGGATTGACCATCATTAGTATGTCCTTAGGAATCCATTGTAATCTCTGTAAAAATTCAACAAACTACTACCACATCACCAACATCATCACAATTAAAACTAGGTTGACTTGAATGGAATCCATTAATTGCACTAACACACACCAAGTACCATAAACATGACTTGACAGTCTCCATCACTATGAACTAGGTGTAGCATCTCCACACTTTTTCAAGGCATCAACATGTGCACCAACATCTACAACCGTTGAACTACGTTCTGCAACCAATGCACAAGCCAATTAACTCTGCATCACATGCTTCCAACAACTCATGCTATTAGGTTGACATCAATGCCAACCATCACACTACATCACAACATCAATGCCAACAATACCCCCCTCTTTCATTCATGGAAACCTTAGCTGATCCATCCAAACAACGCCTTAAAAACTAAACTAAAAAAACTGAACAAAACTCTTCACTTTCTCCCCCTTTGACATCAATGGAAAAAGGAAAAACGTAAACCATCAAAACTCTACATAAAAACCGAGGGCTACATAGTTGATCAAGCTACAAACACTCTCACTCCTTTATGGGATCATGATAAAAGGCAACAACAATAACTCTCTTTCACCTGAAGTAGCAACAACAATCTCAAGGAATAGCTCCATCAAGATCAATAATAATTTCAAGGCCCAAATATCAGGTAGTAAACTCCCCATCAATATCACTCTCAACCAAAGTAGTGACAACATGAGCATTAGCATGAGAAACACTCTCTCCACCATCATCACCAAAAAAAACAACAACAAAAATCTGATCAACATCATAAAGTAGGGCTAAACTACATCCATCAGTAATCATCATAGTGTGGGCAACAATAGCAACATTCTCCCATGCAACAACATAGTATAACCAACAACAATAGAATCAAGCATGTAATGGAAATCAACATCAATAATAACAAGACATATGATGACCATCATCAACAATATAGTGTGAGTGGAAACACATCATAAACCATAGTAGCAACACCATCATTTCCTCCATGTGACAAGCAGGAGGCTACTCCAAGAGAACCAAGGAATATGACTCAAAATATTTGCAATGAGATTACAAGGATTTATAGGCCTATTACATGGCTACATTATGAATATGAAATCCACATGTGGTTGTAAAACATAGCATATACCAATTGAAAACAAGTTTGAAATGACTCTTAAATCTCTCTCTCTCAGAACAATATTGACTCATGACTCACAATATGCGAGTATAGAGCTATAACTTAGAAGTATAATGTTGTGACAATGGAAACAAAAACACATGATCAACATTTAGAAATGAATAGCAGCATGCCAAAAGAAGTGTGCACAACTCTCTCCAAAAAATTTCCAGTACATGTCTTGAACTAACAATCTACAACATTAATAGCTAGTAGTACAAATATCACAAGCCTCCAAGAATCAACGATAGCAACAACTATCCATCAACATGTATCAATAAGCAACAAAATACTAACAACCAACCACATGGATCAATCAACATTGTAACCTCCAGCTGAAAGGATAACATAAGCAAGCCTCTAATGATCAGGAAACTATATATATATATATATATATATATATATATATATATATATATAGCATCAGCAACACACATGCATCAGAAGCAATAACATCGTCAATGACTCAACTTCAATAGTCTAATATGAAAACAATAATGCAAAAACATCATATGCAAGTAATCATCAAATAAAATCAGAAATAGTAACCATGCAACCATGTTTCTGTAGCACAACCTTTAGGCATAAGATGACCATCAAAAAATTAAGGAATCTACAATACAAACTTCATCCATGCTCTTTTGATATCATATGTGCACTAGGAAGCACAATCCTTAGCATCGTCAACAAATACATGTGGTGATATTCAAATTAAGGTCCTCATGAGAAAGATTCACCACTAAACACTTGACTTCTTGGATCTCGACTCATCTTTGCATGACATCGAAGAAGTAAAATATCTTGACCTTGCGACAATATGTTATGAAAATAGGATACATGGCTTCATGATAATACAATGTGAGATACATGACTCATGCATACACATGCAATGGATTCTTAACCACACTACATCCATAAACATAAGAACTTATTAATGTACTTAATGATGTAGCAATTTTCTTCAAACAAATCACAAAACCGACTAGCAACTCTCTAAGACATAAGCATGCACCAATGATCCTTCTTCATGTGAATTTGACTATCTAATGAAGTACAAAGAGTGAGGGTTTTAATGAGAGAAACATCACTCTCTCGAACTATCACCAAACTTCCCATGGAAGACATAGTATCATGCATGGCATAAGTGTTATACATGCAAATCATAAAGCCATATCAAGCTCCCCCTAAGGATATACCATTTCCCATAAAAAAAGGCCGCTTGTTGCATAAAATTTTGTTGCTGTGCATAGATAGAAAAATAATATTCTCACAACATTGCTGCAACCATAAAAAATCATGAGACAAAAATATAAAATGATATGTAATACATCAAATAGTGAATCAATAGTGATAACGATTTCACAACAATAAAAGTTTTCTCCACTATATTAATCAATTCATCACTTAACAAATAAGCATTAGATATGAACACACAACTTCAACTAGAATCAACACATGAGAGCCATAACATATGAAATAAAAATGCACAATGAGACACAAATCATCACATCACATACAAACACAAGATATCTGGTGGAAAAACCCCTCAGGGTTAAAAACCACCCTTATTGTTGCACTGCTCAATATATTTTTAATATCTGTCAAGAAAATCATTACATAGAGAGTAAAAATATGGCAAAAATATGAAAGGAACTCTAATCTCCATCTCATGACTCTACGGACCACCATCCACTGGAAGCCTCCACGACCATCAAGACTTTCCCAACTCCAATTGGACTTATGAAGAGATATGTTCTCAATACTTGTTTTGCCGAAGCACCCACCCCACTTCTCTATGTGGTTCAACTTTCATGAATTTTCAAACTGGAACCCCAGAGCTGCTCAACATGAACATTACATTCATTTTCCCTTATTCTGTGAGAGACCCATGATGAGGTCGCACTTATTTTGAAAAGTGAAGTAGTGAAGTAACCAGAAATCAAGTTACTTTGAGAAGTGACGTAATAAGAAATCAAGAAATGACAAGAGAGTGAACATTTTTATTTCTGCGAGAGCCCTTTGAAGAGGTTCGTAGATGTCTTTTTCCAGTTACATTGAAATCAAGCAATGACAACTCAAACGAGAAAGTCTTTGAGCAACTACAATGTGTCAAAGTAACACAAATGAGTTAGACCTAACCATTTAGGGTAGAAATTTCCAACACATATCCAATTCCATGTTTAATTTTACAGCTGCACTGAATTCTCATGGAAATGGTTTTTTTTTTTTTTAAAGATACCCGTTAAAAAGAAGGTTGGAAATAAATTTTTGGATTTTAGTTTTATTTAACAATTAGGAGAATACAAACTTATGAGTCTACTCTTGTATATTGGATAATGAGATGAAGAATCATTTGATTGCACATTAATAAAAAAATCTTGTGGAATTATTCATGTTTGGCATAGTATTGGAGCAAGGCAATAAGGTTTTAGGTTTTTTGCCCGTAGCTTGGCGATAACTCCTTGCTCATTTGTTCTACAAAGTTGTCAATTCTAATATTTTTATTCTTAGGTTTTTGTGGTATCCCCTCTCCACAACAGTAATGTATTTCACCAACTTTGCTTGGTTATTTTCCTGTCCAACTCCCTCTCCTTTTTAATTATAATTTAAAGAGTTTCTCATATATAGTTTTTATAATTTATAGTTTTCTTCTCTATCACTTCTTTGGCGGCCACACTCATTCGTTGTATTCAAGTCTCCCCTAGTAACATTCATTATTTGCATTACCATACCTCTCTCATGCCGATTTTCTCTCTAAATCTGCTTCCATGTATTTTTCATGATGCTCATCATTCATCTTGTATGTTATCAAAGGCTCCATCCTCCTGTGAAATATGTCCCATTCAAAATCAAGAGATGATTCCAAAGAGGGAGCCCCTACAATAACCACATTAGAATGAAGAATAGAATGGATCACAATGATGTCATTGAGATTCTAGCTCCTCTCATTGTGGTTCTATGCACCACTCATGAAGTGATAGTATTCAAGGTAGTTGAGCATGAAGAGCATGTTGTCATTACTCTAGAACATAGTGCATTGCATAGTGTTATAATGTTTGTAGTTCAATTTTTTTTTTTGACAATGCACTAATTGAGGATACCTCTAAATATGGATACATTCCATCCATTCTACCCCAAACTATGTGTAGAAATTATATACAATATGCATGAATATATCCAGATTCTCCTGATCTAACAATATTTAACTTCTTGCTAAATACAAAATCCTTCCACTGTTAATGTTTTGCAGAAATTAAACATTCAATTGCAAACACATGAAGCAATAAAAACAATCGCACATAACACAATTGTTTAACGGGAAAGCCTGAAGCTGAAAACCCCAACTATCATATATTATGTATCATGGATATCATGTAACAATCTCATACAAATCTTAGTACATCAAGCTCCCAGTACAATCAATCTTCACACACTAATCAGAAGAAATCTGCAAATCCATGCATCGATTCTCTTGCCTCCTGCTAGCCTACCTCCACTGTTCAATCCCTGCTGAAGAATAGCTCTGAATGAATTCGAATTACCCTTGCCTTTACTGTGCAATCCTCATTGGAAACTCCAATGTGTGTGTGGTGCAATCAATGCATCACTATAGTCACAACAGAAATTCCATCTTTCCCTTTCACCTATCTCTCCATTGGGTCTCCACTGGAACTGACATGCATTGTAGTTAACTACTATATTGTTCAGTTGATTAATGAGTTATTATTTGTGAATTAATTAACAAATTAATTCACTCCACTCTCACTAGTGTATCATTCAGTTAGAGACTAGATACAACTAGCTCAACTGAGTTTAACTCCATTAACTGAGTTACACTGAATAACAACTCCATGAACTACTCTTCCAACTCTGTCATAACTTTTCCACTTCAGTTCTAACTGAGTCCTCAATGCATGAACCAAGATTAAACCCTAGGAATTGTGTAATTCCTTTAGCCCACTGATTTTCCAAATATGTGCACTGAAATTAAGTGCTCCAAGAGAATAAGTTTTTGTTTATTGTCGGATTATTATTAAGAGCTAATAATAATTGACACTTTTATTTTTAGATCAATGATCTATAAATAAACTTCGCCCAATATTCTAAAAATAGAATTTCATATATTTTTCCAACTTGAACAACCATCCACAAATAGCATCCTGCAACTTCTGAAATATGATCACCATGTCTTAAAATAGACATAGTCTAAAAATAGACTTGCGCCAAAAATAGCCTGCGGGCCCACTTAGTGAAGGCGACTATTTTCACTAAGCTCATCATCTTGTTGAATCTCAACACTCCCTCTCAAAAAGATAGGGATTATCTTTCGCCCTGATCCTGCCTCTATGGTATTCGAATTTGCTGCTGGTGAGTGCCTTCATCAGAATATCTGCATCCTGATCTTCCGTAGGAATGTACTGAAGCAACATGATCTTCCACTGCACACAATCTCTAATATGATGATACCGGATATCAATATGTTTATATCTATCATGAAACACAGGATTAATCGAGAGTTTAATGCAACTCTAATTATCATAATGCATCACTGTAGGATCTAAATGTGAACCGAACAAACCAACCAGGATCTTCCTCATCCAGATAGCCTCACATGCAGCTTGACTTGCTGCCATGTATTCTGCTTCCGCTGAACTAAGTGCCATAGATCTTTGTTTCCTGTTGTACCAAGAAGTTGTCGTAGATCCGATACTGAAAATCCCTCCTGATGTGCTCTTTCTGTCTATTGGGATGCCTACCCAATCTGCATCTGTGAAGCCATGAAACTTCACCTCATTCGTCTGTTTGTACCATAAACCATACTCAGATGTGCCCCTGAGATATCTCAGGACATTCTTGCCTGCCTTCCAAAAGATCTTGGTAGGCTTAACCATCGCTTGCGAACGCTGGTTCACCGCAAGCATATGTCTGATCTTGTATTAACTAAATACATGATCGAACCCACCAAGTGTCGATAAACAGTGGCATCCACTACATCTACTAATGTAGCATCCTCTTTCCTCCAATTTCCTAGAAGAGGAGTGTCAATAGGCTTGCAGCCTTGCATATGAAACTTCTCCAGTATCTCCCAGGCATACTTGCCTTGAGAAACAACTAGTTCACCTTCCTGCTGCCATATTTCCAATCCAAGGAAATAATGAAGGAGGCCCAAATCCTTCAGCTCAAACTCCTTTGCAAGATTTGCCTTGCATGAGTGTATCAACTTATCATCACCCATTAGTATTAAATCATCAACATAAAGAACAATGATTAAAAGCTTACCCTCCACCACAATTTGGTATAGGTTTGCATCCGCCTCACTCTTGGTGAATCCAAGCCCAGTGAAATAGTTGTCAATCCATGTGTAACAAGCATGTGGTGCTTGCTTCAGCCCATACATTTCTCTTTTGAGCCTACACACATGCGACTCACTGCTGAAGATCTCAAATCCTTCAGGTTGCTCAATGTACACCTCTTCCTCAATGATCCCATTAAGGAACACAATCGTCACATCCATCTGATGAATGTGCCAACCCATCTGCACTGAGAGAGAAAGGATGGTCCTTATGGAAGAATACCATGCAACAGGTGCAAAGGTTTCTTCATAATTAATCCCCTCGATCTGTGAGAAGCCCCGGGAAACAAATATTGCCTTATACTTCTCGACACTCCCATCAGCAGCTTGCTTTACCTTGTAGATCCATCTTGATCCTACAACTGATTTTTCCACCGGCCTTGGAACAATCTCCCAAGCACTATTTCTGACAATGGAGTCATACTTCTCTGACATCTGCATGGGTCATTGCTTCTTCAAAAGGTAATATCCTGATATGCTCTAAGAGCCATATCTAATCATCAGTCAGTGAAATCTGTCTGTCTACTTATTTGTCATGTAAAGGACTCTTAATTGCAAATGCTGCATCAAGCTTCGGTCTCTCAACACGTGGTCCACTTTGCCTTGTCGATGCGGATTCTTGCGCAGAGTGGACTCCTCCACTTCATGAATCTCCTCCTGTGGCTGATCCACATCTAGAGGCTCATCTTTGGGAACAAGAAGTTCCTCCTCTGCATGCAAGTGTAGCTCCCTCTCAAGCGACAACTTCATGGCTTTCACCTCATTGAATTTTATATACCATTGCACTATAATCATTCGACTATTAGGTAAGTAAACATGATAATTATGGGGTGTTTCTGTGTACCCCACAAATATCCCAACTTCTGCAATCGGCTCCAGCTTCTTCCTGGCATCCTTTGTCACATGAATGTAAACAGATTAGCTAAAAATCTTCAAATGAGAAATATCAGGCTTCTTACCAGTAAAAGCTTCTTTAGGTGTACTCATGCCAAGTACTCTATGAGGACAACGGTTTTGCACATAAATTGCAGTGTTGCATGCTTCCGCCCACAAGTGCATCGGTAGGCCCTGGTCTTGCAGCATCGCTCGTGCAGCACCCACGATCGTTATGTTCTTCCTCTCCGCGACCCCATTCTGCTGTGGGTTATGAGGCGCTATGAGTTCTCTTCGAATTCCTTCTTTGCTATAGAAGTATTTGAATTCTCCTGAGATATATTCACCACCATTATCGCTCTGTAGAGCTTTCAATTGATTCCCCAAATTATTCTCCACCAATGCTTTAAACTCATAGAACTTTGAGAATGTTTCGCTCTTCTCTGCATGAAGAAGATCCATCATCTACGAGAATAGTAATCAACAAATATAACATAATACCTGTGTTTTGCTGTTGAAGCAACCGAGAAAGGTCCACACACGTCTGTGTGAATTCTCTCCAAGATCAACGAGGCACAGTTCTCCTTCTCATGAAAGGTGGTCTTCACAAACTTACACATAGTACATTCCTTGCACTGATCTGACTGTGCAAGAGTATCCTTGGGAAGTCCAGTAGAAATCTACTGCAAAATCTTCAAAGCGCCATAGTGAAGATGGCACAATCTCCTGTGCCATAATTCACCCTCATCCCAGCTCACCACTTCTTCTGCTTTTCCCACCATTGCAACGCAGCCATCTACCTCCAGCTTGTAGAGATTCTTAACTCGAATCCCTATTTTATTTGTTTGACCCGTTGTTTTATGTCAAAGGAATACTTTTCCCTCACTGAAAACAACATCATAACCTTTGTCTTCCAACATTGCGACCAAGACCAAGTTCTTCTTCAGACCTGGAACATGCATAGCATCCTTCAACAAGAATGGATTACCGAAATCCCTCTCAAAGGTAATGGTCCCAATGTCGGTCGCACTATATCAACCATCGTCACCCATCTCTATATGTATTTTAAGGTTCTTCAACTCTAAGTCACTAAACAACTCCTTGTCTCCCGTCATATGGAAAGATGAACCACTATCAAGGTACCACACCGATCCCATAGAGCTTGAAACCAAGCATGCGATCAAAGATAAATCAAGTTCAAATTGTGAGGCTAAGGCCTCTCTAGCTGCAGCTCCAACAACCTTCTTGTTCTTCTTCTTTTGTGGGTAGTTGGTGGTGAAATTCCCATGTTTGTGACGGTGAAAACACTTCACCTTAGACAAATCCTGCTTCTTGCCTTTAGCATCGGATTTTGAAGGAAATTTCTTCCCCTTCCCTTTCCTTGCTTTGGCAACCAAAGCGCAATTCTCTTCATCTTCATTCTTCGATGAAGAGCCATCCCTGGTACCCCGCCTTATCTCCTCCTGCACAAGATCCAACCAAAGTCGCTCCCATCCCGACAGTTTCTCACGTCCATTGATAGAGTTTTCGTAGCTATGCCAACTCTTCGGAAGCCCAAGGAGAGCCAAGCTCACCAAGTCTTCATCATCAACAATAATCCCCACACTTCCCAGTTCATCCCTACAATGGACAAACTTCGTGAGATATTTTGGAATACTATCGCCCTTCTCCATTTTTATTTTTCTGAGCTTGTCTTTCAGCGCCAACTTCCTCTGGTCATTGCTGCTTTGGAAAAAATCTGTCAAAGCCTTCCACATTAAGAATGGAGTGTCTTTCCTGTGAAGGTTGGACACAATATGGTCCTTCACACCTTCCAATAGAATTCTTCTTGTCTTTGCTATCTTCTTTTGCCATGTGTTAAGTAATGCAGCATCACTAGATCCTAGCTTAGGAACATCGCTATGGATGAAATCCTTCAGTCCATTATCCTCCAGCACCGCCTCCATCTTATCCTTCCAGGCTATGTAATTCGAGCTCCCATTAAGGGCATACTCCAATCGCAACCCATTAAAAGACATTTCAATGTATACTCAACTTCTACACCAAGAATTTTCTGTAGCAAATTCGAATTGTCTACCAGCACAAACTCAACAATTCTTCACAATTGCAATCTTCAAGAATTAACACTACTCTGATACCATGTAGAAATTATATACAAGATGCATGCATATATCCAAATTCTCCTGATCTAACAATATTTAACTTCTTTCTAAATACAGAATCCTTCCACTGTTAATCTTTTGCGGAAATTAAACATTCAATTGCAAACACATGAAGTAATAAAAACAATCGCACATAACACAGTTGTTTAACGGGAAAGCTTGAAGCTATAAAACCCAACTATCACATATTATGTATCATGGAGATCATGTAACAATCTCATACAAAGCTTAGTACATCAAGCTCTCAGTACAATCAATCGTCACAGACTAATCAGAAGAAATCTGCAAATCCATGCACCGATTTCTTGCCACCTGCTAGCCTACCTCCACTACGCAATCCCTATTGAAGAATAGCTCTGAATGAATTCAAATTACCCTTGCCTTGACTGCGCAATCCTCATTGGCAACTCCAATGTGTGTGTGGTGCAATCAATGCATCACTATAGTCACAACGGATAGTCCATCTTGCCCTTTCACCTATCTCTCAATTGGGTCTCACTGGAACTAACATGCTTGTATTTAGCATTTGTATTTTCAGTTGATTAATGAGTTATTAATTTTGAATTAAATAACTAATTAATTCACCCCACTCTCACTAGTGTATCATTTAGTTAGACTAGATACAAGTATCTTAACTGAGTTTAACTCCATTAACTAAGTTAAACTGAATAACAACTCCATGAACTACTCTTTCTGTCATAACTTTTATACTTCCAATTCCTAGCCAGGTCTGTGATACTCATGCATGAACCACGATGTAACTAGGAATTGTGTAATTCCTTCAGCCCACTGATTTTCCAAATCTGTGCACTGAAATTAAGTGCTCCAAGAGAATAAGTTGTTGTTTATTGTTGGATTATTATTAAGAGCTAATAATAATCGACACTTCTATTTTTAGATCGAAGATCTACAAATAGACTTCGCCCAATATTCTAAAAATATAATTTCATCTATTTTCCAACTTGACCAACCATCCACAAATAGCATCCTGCAACTTCTGAAATATGATCACCCTGTCTAAAAATAGACATAGTCTAAAAATAGACTTGTGCCAAAAATAGCCTGCGGGCCGACTTAGTGAAGGCGATTGTTTTCACTAAGCTCATCATCTTGTTGAATCTCAACACTATGTGCTTAGTCACATTATTTTTATTAAGTAGAAGATAATCCATTCATCTTATGAAAAACAACCATCACCATTTCAAGTGCTTAAGCTGACCACCACATAAGCTTTGGAGGTTTGAACTACTTATTACCTATCTTGTTTACTTTAGATGGGTTTTGAGAAAATAACCATATATCGTAATAAAGGAAGATGCATTATAAGGAGCAACTACCAATGAAGATGCATTATCTCATCTCCATCATAGGCATGGTACTGAATAGAAAAGAGAACTACATAGACTGGTCTAGAAATATCAAGCACAACCTCATCTATAATGATTTGTCAAATAACATTTGTGAAGGAAATTCTCCCAGTAGAAAAGGAGAGGATTGCAATGCTCCTACTAATCCTACACCAAATAAGGAGCTAGTTGTATTGAAGAGTAAAGATAATAAAGTGTATGCTTTGATCATTGCATCAATAAGTCAAGAGGTTAGTCGTCATATTGTTTCCATTACACATTCTTATGGTGTTTATTTTTTTTTAACAAATTTGGTTATCTTTCATTCCAAAAAAGAAGGCTAAGAGCCTTGATATACGACTTCTTTCTTATTGAGAATGGAATCTAGAACTAGGTCCCTTTGTCTATACTTTCCTCCTTTTGAATAAGATGGACTAAATCCTACATATCCTACGACACTTACATTGTAAACTCTGATGAATTTTTGCAACAAGTAAATACATTTACATTTCATCGATCACTCTAATGAAAGACAAGACTATAGAGGACAAGACAACCATTTTGATTGAGAGTAAGGCCCTTTGGTGACTTCTATTGAGTTGAACCTTTCTATTTTTATTGTTTTTTATTGATGGATCTCTCTTCATTCCGAGGACGCATGTTGCTGTGATTATTGGAGCCAGTGTTATTTGTAAAAAAAAATTCAACCATTTCATGTTGTGAATATAAGGCTTGCTCGATGTGTGAACAACAATGACAACTTTTTTTGAGTGATTCTTTGAGGGAGGTTGATTGGTAGTGTAGGAATACCAACTTTGATGAGCATCTTTCTTTCCACTATTTCTACAATGCTTTGACTTTATCCAATTATGATTTGAGAGATATATAATGAGGAAAATTGGGTTCGATGCTATAGATTGGGGGATTTGAGAATGAGAATGGTCGAGTCCCCAATTACTATTAGATTTTTATAGTTGAACTCATAGAGTATTTGTGCACCCAAAAGGAAATCGTAAGCCTTTTCCCTGTTATTTCTTTCATTTCACAATCCCCATTTGTAGGACACCATTTATGTTCCTTCATGATTGAGGATTATTCCTCCTACTCTAGCTCATTTAAGATGAAATTTGGATGCCCCGTCAAAGAAGAGGCAGGGTCAATTATGTGCTTTTAGCTAGTCCTTGAATTCCTTATTTTTCAGTCTCACCTTCCAATTGATTATATTGAGTCGATTTCTCAAGGGGAAGCAGACATTGTGGGGTATTATGTCCAAAATGAAATTGAACCATAAAATTTCCTCAATTTGCAAGGATTGAATGTTGATTTTGCATTTTCCTTTTGGGAGGAATATTTTTGTGGAGAGACTCCAAATCTTAGTCATTACTTTCCTTCTTTCTAGCTTTTTATTTTGGAAAATATGTTTTTTCCTAGCTAACCAAAGTTGTCAGCATAAGAACATTGGGAGACTAGTCCAAAATTGCTTGAGATGTTTTTTTTGAGAGAGAATGAGGATAGCTAGATTTCCATTTGGCAAAGAATTCAGATATTTTGAGCTCGAAGTTTACTTTAACTTGAAGAGGATTAACCAAGGCTTGCCATTTTTTTTTAAGAATTCACATGAGAGAAATCGGTGTTGAATTGTGTCGCCCTTCTGCATCTTGGTATTTCGAAGCTTGTCCTTGAGTGCCAACTTCCTGTGGTCACTACTATTCTAGAATAGATCTTTCTATGCTTTCCACATTGCATATGGAGTATCTTTCCTGTGGATATTAGAGACAATATGGGATCGTACTCCCTCCAATATAATCCTCCTCGCCTTGGTAACACACTTCTTCCATTCTACTAGATCCTGAGCATTAAAATATCATTATCAATAAATCCTTTCAACCCATTATCTTCAAGCACTTCCTCCATGCATTCCTTCCAAGAAAAATAATTTGAGCTTCCCTCAAGGGGATACTCGAGTCTTAGTCCGTAGGAATCCATTTTGCTAGCTCTGAAGAAATGGCCTTGCAAATTCGATCCTCTTGCAATAACAACTTTGAATTGTCTTCATTATTTTGATTTCTGCTTTGATACCATATAGAAGTTCCTATGTAGATTTGATCTTCTCATGAAATTTATTTAATCATAAGATTCAAATATACTCTACTCATCTGCGGAAAGAAATTCACGATCGAGAACACAAATCATAAACATTCACACAAGTTTAACACATAAACATAGAGAATTAACTATGGGAAAGCCACTTCTCAAAACCCCTTACTATTTGTATTGCATTAATCAACGAATAGAGATTAAATACATATGCTTGCTCAACCTGAGCAACCTTTGAGAGTGTATAGTCTATCCCTTTGCTTCATTGACTGACTCTGACTAATACTTAGCCAATTTATCAGCCTTCCAAACTCTTGTTTCCTTGTGCAATTCCTTGAGGAGTTAGGCCCTTATTCATTAGGAAATTCCTCATTGAGAATCACACAATACCTTTAGGTCATCCTCTGACTACATGACCACCTGTAGAACTTGGATTAGTCTACATTTGATATTACATTGCCCTTGAACTCCAATCTTAACTGGGTAACTTGAATTCTTTGCATGCGTAAATTATTTTGGGTTGATTGATGAGTTAATTGTTTGATCGCTGAAGATGACTGAAGTCACACCCCACTATTGGACCTCTCACTAGTTCTTCTTGCAATTAGAACTAGTTTAGCTCACAATAACTCAATTTAACCGAAATAGATTGCTAAAAATTAGAATAAATCATATTGAACTGAACTCATATGTCTCCAACTCAAATTAACTAATTTAAATAAGTGACAAGTGTCATTTCACCTCAGTTAACTACCTCCAATTATTCTGCTGAAATTGAAATTTGAATTTTAATCTAGTTTGACCTTGGAATATGTGTCCCATGACCTTGGTCTTATTTTTCCTTTATAATGTCCTTCCATTTACATGGAAAATCAACCTGAAGATATTACAGGCCTCAATAAACCCCTAAGGACGAAATCACATGGAAAATCATATGGAGGAGAAGGGTGATTCCAAGGAGCTACCCTGGTCATGACCTAAGCGCAAAAACTCATCATATGTAAGTTTGAAGGTCAAATTTGTTTGAATCGACGTTGGCCCCATTAGCACCTACAGATGTATATATACGAGTGTGATCGTATGGCATATAACATGATTTGTGTATTTTTGAATCAAACAAAGGTGTGGCCTCATGGTTAAGGTGTTACAATTTTGGGTAGTAGGAGGTCATGAGGTCAGCCTTGGCTTATCCTGTCGTTGCTAATCTGTAATTTATTCTCATTAATCAATAATGATAAGATTCTACGAGATTTTCCTAACATTTGATTGCAAAAAAAAAATTCTACCAAGATATGCCTAAAATTTGATTGCACAAATTTTTAGATTGTGATTGTAAACCATATCTTCATGCCAAAAAATCGCTAGGGAGATGTCATGAATCAATGAAGAGAAACATATGGTATTTGATGTTGTCACGCCACGAAGTTGCTAGGGAGATGTCATGAATCAATTAAGAGAAACGACTTGCATTTGATGCCATGTTTTCAGGTAATAATTGGGTTTTCACGCTCAACATGAGGGTTATCAAGTTGAAAGGAAAAAGAAATGCCATGAATCTACAAGGAGGATTATCAAGTTCAAAGGAAAAATAAATGTCATGAATATGCGGAGCCAAGTTTTAATCAAGTATAGTGATCAATGTTAGAAATCCAATTTACTAATGAAATCTTAATTGACAACTAAAAATTCTAGCAAATATACAAAAATAATAACGAAAATATGAAATCACCACAAGGCTACTAATTTATTCTCATAATTAGCAGTGAGATTCTACCACATGAATAATTAGAATATTAAGGCTCTTCACTCTATGTCTAATTAGTTAAAGATGCACTCACTATCACCTCTAAATTTCCATTAACATTCATCTACTTGAATGTAAAAACCACATGAATAATTAGAATATTAAGGCTCTTCACTCTATGTCTAATTAGTTAAATATGCACTCACCATCACCTCTAAATTTCCATTAGCATTCATCTACTTGAATGTAAAAATCATCGGGTATTAAAAGCAATACCTAAATGTAAATTTGACATATAAAATTTTATATATTAGTTACTTATCACTATAATTAATCAAGTCTTACCTCTAAATTTCCATTAATATTCATCTACTTTAATGTAAAAATCAATGCATATCTAATTTGAGTAACATCCACTAACCTTCTTACAATACTTCTTGAATAAATTGTTAATTTTACCTTCAATATATTTACCAAAACTTAAAAGAAAAAATTGAACCATAATGAAAACCTCTTCCTTTGGTATTGATATAATTTACAACGGTAAAAATTAGTAATGAAATAATTTTCCTTCGAACCTCACTCCAATCATTCCCGTCAAATAGTAGCGTCACATCGCAGAACTGTCATATGCGTGAAGGACGCAGAGTTCCCCCACCATGAAGGAGTGCTTATTAAAAAAATGGATCGCGTGAAGGTGTCACAACGCGCTTAGTAGCCATTTCGCATCTATCCCTACTAAACGGGTCTGCACAGTCGAAGAGCGAAACGAAGGCAAGCCACTTTTAAATCCATACACTTCTCCGCATGGATCTTATTCCAATCCTGACGGCAGATGCTCCTGGTGATCTTCCACGGCCTGTTCTGCGTCTGCAACTTAGTACCACCATCTGTTTTTAAAAGATCTTGGCTTTGTCCACCCATCTCTACCCTAATTCTGCCTTCTTATTGTTATTCTTATCCTTCATTTCTTTAGCTTCATCCAATGGGAAACCTAACCACTTGCCTAAGCAATTGCCTGCCATTCATCCCTTTTCACAATGCTTCTGCTGCTGCTTCAGCTTCTTCCTCCTCCTCCACGCTCCCTGTTCACAATGCTCCCGCCTCTTCCTCCACGCTCTGTTCTGCTTCATTCATCCCTCTTCACGGTGCTTCTGCTTCTTCCTCCACGACCCTCCTTCACAATGCTTCTGCTTCTTCCTCCTCCTTAACGGTCCCTCTTCACAATGTCTCCACTTCTCCGTCCTCGTCCTCTTCCTCTCCCTCGACTTCTTATTATTGTCAGAGCTACGATGTGTTCATCAACCATCATGGCTCTGATGTCAAAAAAACCTTCGCCACACATCTCTACCGCAGTCTTCATTCCTATGGATTGCAACCCTTTCTTGACAACCCGGAGATGCAGGTTGGACATGAGATTCTTTCCCAGATAAAATCTGCTATAAAAGGAGCCTCTGTACATATTGCTATCTTTTCTCCAAATTATGCGGAATCATATTGGTGCCTCGAAGAGCTTGTGCTCATGAAAATGTCGGGGGCTACTGTTATTCCAGTGTTCTATAACGTCAAGCCATCTGAGCTTAGGTGGACGGGAAAAGATAAAAAAGATGGAACGTATGCAAAATGTCTGCGCAATCATGAAGAGAAACAGCGACACGACTCGCAGACAATTCAGAATTGGAGAGACGCTCTTTCTCATGCTGCCAGTTTAAGCGGTTTGGAGCTGGAGGAGTTTAATGGGTGAGTACAAACTCTGTTTACTACTAATTTCTTGGATCGATTGATAGGTACATGATTGCAACTAATTAGGTAGGCTTTTTAAACTAGTTATCTTACACTTGTAATTAATATTCAGCAACGAAGAGGAACTACTGGATAAGGTGGTGCAAAGTGTGCTGAAAACAATTCCAAAACCACCGTTGGATGTGGCCAAATATCCAACTGGGTTGGAAACAAAATTACAAGATCTTGAATGGATACTGTCATCACAAAAAGAGAATGAGGGCTCCGAGGTCAAGGTTGTGGCGATTTTTGGTCTAGGGGGGCTGGGGAAAACTACCCTGGCCACAGAATTCTTCAACAAGAATATGGCAGATTACAAAAGATCCTCTTTTTTATTTGACCTGAGGGAACATTCAGCTCGAGGAAAGCTCAATTTTTTGCAGAGTAAGCTCATTAAAGACTTGACATTTAAAGATGTCAATATTGCGAGCTGCGCAGAAGGTAACGGTATACTTGAAAGGCATCTGTCATATTGTCATGCCCTCATCGTATTAGATGATGTAGGTGAGGGGGATCAACTGGATGCCTTTTTGCCAATTCTAAGGCATGTCCTTGACCCTAAGAGTTTGATTTTAGTGACGTCTCGTAACTGGAATGCTCTTACAAATGCAAGAATCTCAGAAACCTCCATTTATAAGCTCAAACCCCTTAATACATCACACTCCGAAGAGCTTTTCTGCAAGTATGCCTTTTTCGAGGCACATCCACCGGAAGGGTTTCGAAATCTTGTAGATGGGTATGTCACTGCAAGCGGTGGCTTGCCTTTATCATTGAAAGTCTTTGGGGCTTTGGTGTGTGGACAAGACAAACCATATTGGGAAGAGCAATTGGGTGGACTTCACAAACTACCTGAGGAGATAGAATTCAGGCTTAAAATAAGTTATGACTCTCTCAATAGCGAGGAGCAACAAATATTTTTAGATATTGCATGCTTTTCCTTAGGAGAAGACAGGGATAAATGGATAAGAATATGGGGTGGATCAGGCTGGAAAGGGCTGGTAGGATTTCGAAATCTACAGAATAAGTGTCTAGTGGAAGTTGGCAGTGAAAATCAGATAAGGATGCATGATCACCTTCGCGATTTAGGAAGGAAAATTGCTGAAGAATCGAACCCGCGTCGTCTTTGGGGTGCGACGATCCGCAAGATTAATGATCTGTTAGAACTATCATATCCTGTAAGTGCTTCAATCATACTAAACTTTCTATTTGTGTAAAATCATCCAAGCTTTTTGTTCAACGAAATTCATGGCATTCTATTTTATAAATCTTCATTGTTTTCAACTAACAAACAGGTACCACCAGAAGTGCGTGGAATTAGAATGGCTCCTCGCTCAACCCTTACAGACACTTGCAACAATCGACTGTTCAGCTCAGAAAGATGTTCCAGTGATATGTTGTTGAGGATCAAGAAATTGCAACTTCTTGAAGCTGAAGGGGATTTTGTAGAAAGCATATTGACGCGGTTGCTGTGTCCAAACCTTATATGGCTCAGCTGGAATGAGTGCCCTTGCTCTTCCCTGCCTCTCTCGCTTCCAGTGCGCGATTTAACAGTTTTAGAAGTGAACGGAAGCGAACTGAAAGAATTGTGGCAACCACAATCTCAGGTGGGTAAGATGTACAGGCAGCAATTTAAAGATGGGAATATTTGTACATTTTTATATTTCTTATAATTGAAACATGAACATTACTTGCAGGTACCTGTGCATCTGCGGGAGTTAAGTGTCAGTGCTCCACTTTTAAAGTTTCCAAATTCATTAGGGCAGCTGAAGCAGTTGGAAAAGCTTGTTGCAGAGGAAACGAATCTAGGGACTTTACCAAAAGAATTTTGTTATCTACCCCGCTTGAAATATCTGAAGCTAAAAGACTACAAAATGGAGATTCTTCCAAATTCCGCCGGGAAGGTAACAAATCTGCAACTCGGCCAGAGCACAGTTTTGCAAAATCTTCCAGATTCCATGGGAAATTTAACAAATCTCCAACTATCCGATCTCCGGCAGTGCAAAAGTTTGGAGATGCTTCTAACTTCTGTAGCTTGGAGACGTTCCCAAATTCCTTTGGGGAATTAAAAAATCTCCAACGCATTGCCCAGCAAAAGTTTTAAGAGGCCTAGGAATTTGACAAATCCGCAAAGCATCAAATCTGCTATACCCATTTTGGAGATCTCCCCAACTTCCCAGAGGAATATAACAATTGATCTCAACAAATGGGATAATAAGAAATTGTGCCAAAGTCTCCCAGATCCCTTTCAGAAACTTGGTCCAACACATCCTTTACTGGTTCAACAATTTGAAGATGATTCCAAGTTCCTTGGGGAATTGAACGTTTGTGCGAAGCATCAATCAGTCTTTTTGCTATTGATATCTTCCTAATTTCTTTGGAATCCACTCCAGCCCTTCTGCTCCTGGTATCTTCCGAATTCCTTTGGAATCCACTACAATTTAAGCATTCAACGGCTGCTGCAGTTTGATTCCGGGGGAAGGTTTCATTGAAGGTGTTTTTTAAATTAACTTTGCAACAGCTTGGAGGTTGTGATAAAATTATATCACCTGCAACAATAGTCATAGTGGTAACTGCTCTCTGCGAAATGCAGAAATGGCTTTTCCTCATCTTTCTTGAGAGTGGCACATCTATTATATTTATATTTTCTTATTTAAGTACTTGATTTTTAAATAATTGTAATTTCAGAAGAGAAGGCTGAAACTCATATTATTGGATTTGAGTCTAGTTTGATTGCACACATAAGAAAATCTTGAAGTTTGGAATATTTTTGAAAATTCCAGGTTTGGGAATATCTTTAAAATCTGGATGTGAGTTTAACTCGATTATACGTTTGGGAGTATTTTCGAAAATTCAATGGATAGTAGTGAACTGAAACAGTGGACTTAGCTCTGTTCTATCAAATTTTCCGAAATCTGTTGCAATTTAGATTAAATAGCTTATTAATAGTAGAAATTTGCTGCAATTTAGATGAAATAGCTTATTAATAGTAGTGCTAATACTGTAAAATTGTTTCTAGGAAAGTTAGTGTATCTTCCCATTTTTTTTTCAAGCATGAAAATACATCTGGTTTATATTATGTACCAGTGCAAAACTATATGGCAAAAACTTCCATATAACACATCTTCTGTCCTTATACTATCTGAAGGTATTAATGTAGACTTGTCGCAGTGTTAAAATCAAATTTCTTCACGCTCATTCACCATTCACCAATTCCTGTCGCAGTGTTAAAATCAAATTTCTTCACGCTCATTCACCATTCAACAAATTCCTGTCGCAGTGTTAAAATCAAATTTCTTCACGCTCATTCAACATTCACCAATTCCTGCCTCTGTAATTTTGGTGTTTGGAATCGATATACAAATAGTCTCGCCCGGTTTCCAGTTGATATCTGATTCGTTTAATAACAATAAAAGTAGTATGGTATTTGAATCTACAGCCAAAATTCTTTTTAGCCAAATTTTGAGATGAAATCACATCGGACTTATCTAATCGCACAAGGAACTTTTCTACAAGAATCTTTAGTCACGCAAAAAAACTCAAACCCGCGATTTTGGAAAATTATTTTCATATAAATAGCAAAGAGATATCATAACTCTAGTATTTGATGTTAGCAACTCGAAACGTTGTCTATAACCATGAAGTTCGCGTCAGGCAGAAGGAAGGACAATTTGATATGGGAAATCAAATATGGAGAAAGGCTTTTCTGCTCCACTGAGGAAATCAAGTCGATAGCGGTGGAATACTTCGGGACTCTTTATCAGCAGAGAAGAGTACCTGTTTCGGATGATCACTTGGAATTAATTAGTGGCTTCCCTGTTATGTTCTCGGAATCTGATAATCTTAACTTATTCGGGGCGGTGACGGTTGAGGAAGTCAAAAGAGTCCTCAAATCCTTCGCTGCTGACAAAGGTCCGGGGACTCTCCGGATTTTTTTCTTGCATTTTATTGAAGACTTTATAGAAGATTTGAAGGATCTGGTTGAGGAAGTAAGAACCACTAGCAAGATAAATGGAGCAGTCAACTCTACTCTCTTAGTTCTCATCCCGAAAAACAAAGGTTTTCTCACTTTTGATGATTTCAGGCCCATATCGTTATGTAACACTATTTACAAGTTAGTTTCCAAAATTATTGCTGATCATTTGAAAGGTATCCTGTCAGACTTTATCACCCCGGAACAATATGGATTTTTAAAAAATCGTAATATCCATGATGCAGTTGCAGCTACTCAAGAAACGATTCATACTATTCACTAAAAAAACTGGAAGCGGCAGTAATGAAGATTGATCTCAAGAAAGCGTATGATCGAGTTGATTGGGTTTTTTTGAGGCTTGTTCTGTTCAAAATTGGACTCAGCAGGGAGGCGGTAGCATGGATTATGGCCTGTGTGACTAATACTTATCTTGCTGTGATTATTAATGGTTCAGTGTCGAAGTTTTAAACCCAGTAGAGGATTAAGGCAGGGGTCTGCCTTGTCGCCATTCCTTTTCGTGATTGCTATGGATGCACTCAGTATAAAAATCAATAGAGCAGCGGAGAGTGGTTTGTTTTGCGGCATTGAATTGAGCCCTCAAATGAAGTCTACCCACAGCCTGTTTGTCGATGACATACTCATGCCATGGAGAATCCATCTAACCTTGATGCTTTGTCAGGGTACATGTTCCATATCTCTCTTTACAACGCTTCTTCCTCCACTGGTTTTGTTAATTTTGCATTGGCCTCCCCTGAAACCAGTTTTGGGGTTGTTCTTACAAAATCCTCAAAACTGTTTGGCTCTGGCTCTGCTGTTAGCAACCTTTTTAAATTTTGATGTGCCTCCTCTTTTATCTCATCCTGCCCTTCAATAGCTACATTTACTTCTCCACTTATCACTTCTATGCGGTTCTTTGTTCTTCGTGCTTTAGTTTTATTGTGAAAGAAGGTTGTATTCCTATCGCCAGCTTGTATCCATAAGCTTCGGGGTTTGATCATCCAACTTTGGGGTTTGATCATCCAACTTTCCTCTTCTTTCCTGTTTGTTTGGTATATCTCCCAATATATCTCTTTTTCTTTGGTTTGAAATTCTTCTGTGTCTTCTTCATTTTCCAATTTTGACTGTACATGGTCCAATTCTCTTTGTAGCTCGATTTTCTTCTGCTTTGGTTCCTTGTATTGAGTTATGGCCCATTCTTTAAGTGAAATTTTGACCATCTTTAGCTTGAATTACCATATATATCTTGGTGATCCATTGATTCTTGCTTTCCATGTGGACCGCACCAATTCCCTAGCCTCTTCGATGGTGGACCACTGAGGATTGTAGTGGAACAGAAGAGGTCCCAAGTTTGTGCTTTCACTGAAAGTCAACGTGATACACTTGTTATCTGAAGCTTCTATTGAAATAACTTTTGGTGAGACAGTTTCTACTCATGTAATAAGACTTAGGTGAATTAAAAGCGGTATAATATTTCCTTTATATTCCCCAGATCTGTTCTTCTATTGATCCATCTGAATTTGCTGTTCTTTGGAGTAATATCCAATAGATTTTGTTCCTTTATTATATTTTCAAGTTTGTCTCTACTTGGGTCTAGGAGGAAAGAAACTCCTCGTTTTTCTCCAATCTTTCATTGCCAAGTTGAAGTCCCTGTATTTTTATTTTTTATTTTTTTTCTCTAATGATGATCTTTGTGAACTCCATTGAGTCCATTATTGTTTGATTCCACATACTGCATATTCCTCCCAATGCTCCTCTTGCACTTATTATTACACCTTCAAAAAAAAGTGTTCTTTGGATTACTAACATCATTTCTTCCTCACTTAGCTTGGTCTCATGGAGTAGAAAGATTTATGGGATTTCTATTCTAATGAGATCTTTAACTGCATTCGCTTTAGAGATATGCCCAAGACCTCTGCAATTCTAGGAGACCAAGTTCATTATTTAATTTGTGATGGAGCGGCAACGCCCTTACCTCTCCCTTCTTGGGTTTGCATGTCCTTGATTCGTGCTCCTCTATCCATGTATGTATCCATTCGTTGCTAGATTCCCATTTCCATATCCTTTTTTGTTGCTTTGTCTCGAATCTCTTTGTTTGATTTCCTTCCACTTTTTTTGGGATTCTCTGGAGGGGCTAATGTTTCTTTGGATTTATTTTTGGTTCTGATCCCTACATAACATGTGGCTTTGGGGGTCAATTATGGGTAGGGAGGTGCAAGGAGGGGGAAGTGGGGGTTGGAGGAAGGAATATCAGGGGGAGGGAGATCAGGAGATGAGGGGGAGGAGACAACATTGTGCTACTCTTAAGACATTTAAGACAAAAGAAATATATTGTCTTAAAAAGTCACTTTTTATTTTAGTTATTTTACATTAAAATTTAATATCAATTGAATTGTCTTAAATATAAAATTTAAGACGAAAACAGTTTGAGACAAAAATATTTTAAGACAAACTTTATATTAAAGACAAAAATAGTTTGAGACAAAAATATTTTAAGACAAAACTTTATAATTAAGACAAACTGTTTGAGACGAAAATATTTTAAGACAAGACTTTATATTTAAGATTTGAGGCAAATATTTTAAGACAAAACTTTATATTTAAGATTTGAGACAAAATTATGTTAATACAACATTTTATATTTAAGACAAAAACACCTTTGAGACAAAAACATTTTAAGACAACTTTTGATTTAAGACAATGGCTACTTAAGACAATGGAAATTAAGATGAAACTCATTTAAGAAATTTAACAATAAAGACAAAAACGTATCAATTTAAGACAATATTATCTAACCCTTGCAAATTGACTCTAACAGTGCACCCTAAGTCCACCAGTGTGCATGCTACTACTGTATTGTGTCTATATTGAGGCTGTTTATTTCACTCACCATTCACATTTTTTTTTTCTGAATAAGACTAAATCTATTAACGAAATATAGTACAATCAATGCCTGCATAAAAGCGAAGCAAGAGAGCAAGGGAGCCGGAAATGATATCCTATCAACCTCGGTCCCAAAGAACATCCACGACATGAGCAAAAAGATAACCAGTAGAACATAAAGTGAAGAGTTAGACTAGGGAGTTAAACCTGAATGGGTGGAATCTCCCATTCGAATTTTTTTCTTTTTCTTTTTACTGACTGTGACCCAGCCCTTGTGATCTGGCTGGATGGGAATCATCTGCAAACTATTCTGCGCAGAAGGAGGAGACTCCTTATCCGAGTCAGAGGACGAAGACCTGTGAGAGCGTTTCTGAGAAATCAACGGGGCAGAGGGGTCTGCATGAATAGCAGAGGGGGCGTCCGGCGGAGCGCCATCATTCAACTCATCTGCTACTATTTCCTCCTCATCCGAGCTGGAGGAGTCTGAATCATCCATGGGGGGAGGAACATAGGGATTCCATTTCTTGACTTTGGGTTTGCGAGCCAGATTCTTCTTTTTGTCGAGGATCTGGGTGCAGTCCTTTTGGAGGTGCCCCGTTTGATGACAATGGCGGCATCGGAAGGCTGTATTTTCGTAGTCCAAAGTTTGAGTCCAGCGAAAATCCCCAATCTTGAGGTTGATCTGATCCGGCAGTCCTTTGCTGATGTCAATTTCCGCACAGATTCTGCCGTAGGTGTAGAGTCCAATGTCCCTTCTCGAGTTATCTGCAGCAAGGAAGCGTCCCAATGCATCTCCAATGGCTATGAAGACATAAGTATGCCATAGATGCACCGGAAGGTTCGGGAGTCTGACCCAAATGGGAAGTTTGGTGATGACCGATGTCGAAGGATCGAAGTCTGGAAACCATGGAGAAAGGAAAAGCCCAGCCGTGCCCCAGAACCAAGGGCCTCCCGTAATGGCTTTCTGGTAGTCTTCTTTTAGATCAAAAGCTACAATGAAGAAGCCTTTCGAGCATAAGTAGATCTGGCATTTTTTAGTCCAGTTGTTCTAGATCCATTGGTGTAAATCTGCAGTGCGTGGCCATAAACCATTAAATCTACATATGATTGCAGATTCTGCAAAATTCTGTTGGAATTCTTCAAACCCAGGCAAAGAGAATGCTATTGAGGGAGTTTCCTCCAATTTGTCCACCAAAAATGGCTTGGGAGCCATAGTTGGTTGAGTTGCCTGGGCCATAGCAGGTTGCGCTGCCTTTGAGGAGGGCTGTGGATATGCAGCATCTTTACGAACATCATCTTTGTAGGAGAACTGTGGAGCAGAGGATGTTTGTCCAAATGACCCTCCTCTTAGACGAAAAGTAAGAACAATAGTGGCGTCCCTCTGAATACTGTAAAAGGAGAGAGGGAGAGAGTCCTCTAGTTGCTTACCATTAAACATCAACCTCTGGCAGGAGGTGGGAATCCCCATCTGGAGTTCGAGTTTGTGCAAAAGATATTGCACAAGGTCTGTATCACGCACCCACTGAAGCAGAGTATTTCCAGAGTGGAGAGAGATCTGGATCTGAAATGTAGAGTCTCCTTCTGGCAGTATTGACTGGTCTAAGAAACCGATCTGCTTCCGAAAAGCAGTATAAGATGGGTCTAGAAACTCCTTTGCCTGGATCTTAGGATCTGAAGCTCTCCTGGGTCGGCAGCTATCCCTTGTTTTGCAATGGAGGATGGAAAACAGGGGCGCAGCTGTAGTCGACGCCACAAAGAAGCCAGGTTCGAAATTTTTGTGCCGTCCGGCTTTGGAGACAGCTTCTGTTCCAAATCGATTGCTGAGAGAAACTTCGGTAGGAGCTATGGTCCCGTTAACAAAACCTGCAGCGTTCCAGGAGAGGTTAAGCTTTCGGCCTGCATCCTGCGTGGATCTTTTTGCCAATTGAGAAGACCCTGTCTGCGCTCTGTGCAGTTTCTGAGGGAAGAAGGCACTTGGGTCTGCGGCAGAAAATCCGTGAGGGAGGGCCCGCCCTGCAATGGTGGCGGCGGCGGCATCGTCCCACAGGGCCGAGGGGGCAAAGGTATCGGCGGACGCCATTAGGGTTTCTGCAAAACTCAAAGCCGTCGTTTAAAATCACGATAATTTGTGCGACTGATAGTTATCTTCTCTCACTCACCATTCACATTATCTTATATAAAGACAACGATTTGTTGGGCTCTTTATTTTGTGGGGGTAGCCAACTCTGAAGGACATGACAACTTTTCCTGGCAATAGTTCTTAGACACCAATTCCTTTTTTTTTCCCTTCGATCTCTGTTGATACGATTAGAGACAACTTGTATGTCATTACATTTGAGAAGTTTGCACTGAGATTTTGTTAGCATAAAGTTTATATTTTCAAAAAAGGGTCATAATGTTTTGAAAATCAGTTAAGAGTTTTATTACAAACAAAGTGGCCTTAAATGTAAGACTAGGTAAAATTTTGGTGTGAAATGGTGGCATAAGAGTTAAAAAAGCACGTTAAGAAAGTTGTTTATGTCATAACAATTTTTTTTTACCAAAGTATTGCACCAATCGGATGCTAAAAACAGGTGGTGCTACGAAATATTTTCATAGTGCCTATAGGCCTTGCTGCAAAATATATTCTTAGCACCTGTAAAGTTTTGAAAAAAAAAATTATAACTATCACTTGGGTCATTTTAAATGTTGTAAAAGTTTTTGATGAAATCTAACCTATGATATGACTTGATGTGATGGTTTGAGGTGGTTTCAATGTTAAAAATGGTTTGGAGAGAAGGACGGTTGAAACCAGAATTCTGCACAAATCAACCATATCAAACCTAGTTGATTGGCTCGCAACAGACAATGAAATTGTTAGCAATTTTTGACAGCACGTGGCAAAGTGATCATTTTTTCTCAGTGCAACAATGGGAAAGTTAGGTCATGTGAAATTATTTGAACTAGATGGAGTATGGTTCGAGTTCAATGATGAAGTTTCAAAGTTTATTCAAAAATGCAAGATGGGAGTCGATTTTCCAGCAGTTTGATGGTTACAATCTGAGTTGGTGTTATGGTTTTATTCACTCTTTTGATAGCAACATAGCTCAAATAAGAGGAATGGATTTTGTAGTCACTGAAGATTCAATAGCAAAAGCCACAAGGTTGCCTAATGAGGGTGAGAAGTGGTTCAATAAATGAATGGTGCAAAATGTGGATCTCAACTTCTTCCTAAAAGGAGAACATCAAAACCCTAATTGGAGCATGGGAATCCCTCAGAAGATGTTGAAACCTGAATGGTCTAACGTTCTAAAGATTGTGCAACTATTTTTTACATGTGAAGGAAGGTATTCCAAAATCTACCTTTGCCATGACATGAGGATTTTATGTCATTTAGTTGGGTTTGGAAAGATGAGCTTACCTTATTTCTTACATCAAACTATGTTTAAAATGTCCACTAAAGCCATAACCAAACCAGCAATGTTACCTCATGATATATGTCACCATGACCTGATTAAGATATTATATATATATATATATATATATATATATATATATATATATATATATGAGTTAGATAAGAAAATAAAAACCCTAAGGGAGAGGACATGGATAAACCCTGCACCCAGAAGACCAAGAAAGGGTAAGGCTAAAACTCTTGTTGAAACCCTAGCCCCCGAAACAAAGGTTGAATCTAGTCATGTGTTGTTGAGCAAAACCTTGTAAAGGAACCAAAGATTAAGGTCTATGAAAAGAGAAAAAGAAGACAAAAGACACAAATATTAAAAAAAGAGGAAGTATAGCATCAAGCAGAAAAAGGTGAGAAAGGAAAGCATTGTATGGAATTAGGGGATGAAGACACAAAAACAAAGCCTAGGGTTTACCATAGGAAACCCCATACTCGTCCTACAAATAAATTAACACTGATTTTTAAGGAAAATCTTAATCCTAAGCTAAAGGAACCAGTGATAATTGATGAAGAAGAGAATGTGAAGTCTTCAAAGGGCAAGAACAGGGCTACATAATAGGGGAACACAAAGTATGCAGGTAGGAAAGGGAAAGGAGCTCTAAAAGCTAACAAAACTATACAAAAGGGTAATAGAAGGATGACAAGAAGCCAAGACAACTTAAAACTCCTTTCTTAGGGTGCAGAAGTTATGGAATAATGATCAAGTTACCTCATTGACAATGCAAATATGAAACCCTAATTTTGTTGAAAAACCCTAATTTTACCTCATCGTTTTGGCATGCTCCATTTTATCTTTTTTGATAGTTTATTTTCGATATGTTATGGTAATATGTCATAAAGGTTTTGTAGCTAAAGGAGAGTAGAAAATACGAGTCAACACAAGAAAGAAGGGCCTTAAAGAGTGTAAACAGTTACACAGTACAGTTGCACAGTTTCAGCAGAATTCACAGGTTCATGTATCAATTTTGCTACAAAGGAGGAATACGATTTACAGTTCCAGATATGAAGCCTACAATGGGTGTGAAAATTTTCAGTCCTACACTTAAGCTATGACTCGTCCTTTTCCCAGAAGAATAACAGAGGATGCTTACAACAATTTTAAAATGCTTTAAATAATGTTTAAATGAAAAATAGAGATTTGAATAGCTAAAGGATAGGTTTTTAATTATGTTTTGTAAATCAAACTCTCATATATTTTAAATATTTTATAGTTATGCTACCACAATTTGTGGATCTTAATTTTCCAGTTTTATTTTTTGGCTTTCAGCAGTGCATTTTCAGTTTGGAATTTCAGTATGGACTTCAACATGGTACTGTTTACAGGTTGCAGGGTACTGGTTGGGAGACGACCAATGGATCAAGCACATGGTCAATGTGTTCCTTACTTCCTCCAGGGGAGACAATATCCCCATTGGAGCCAGTTGTTAACACTGCTTATAGTTTCAAAAAAGGGTCAAAATGTTTTGAAAATCAGTTAAGAGTTTTATTACAAGAAAAGTGGGCTTAAGTGTAGGACTAGGTAAAATTTTGGTATGAAAATGTGGCATAAGAGTTTAAAAATCATGTTAATAAAATTGTTTATGTTGTGCTGGTTTTTTTTACCCAAGACTTGCACCAATCAGATGCAAAAAACATGTGGCGCTACGAATCTTTCAAACTTTTCCCTTCCAAGCGCTTTGGTGAAGATGTCTGCAATCTGATCATTTGTGGAACAATGCCATAGGTGGATTCTTTTTGCCTTAACATGATGTCGAATTAGACGTTATTTTATATTGATGTTCTTCATTCAATCATATAAATTTGGGTTCTTGGCCAACTTTATTATAGAAATGTTTTCAATCAAAATAGGAGTTGAAGTGTTGTCATTCAAGAAAGCAATTTTTACATCCATTTGATGGAATTTCCAACCGTAATGAGTTGCCAAGGAAAAGAGTGTCTGGATGGTAGCCCATTTTGTTGTGGGGCAAAAAGTCTCATCATAATTGACCCCTTGTTCTATGCAAAACCGTTTTCCACAAGGCTAGCTTTATGCTTGGCAAGTGAGCCATCTGCTTTATACTTGTTCTTGAAGAGCCACTTGAAGCCTGTTCGTTTGTTCCCAATGGAGGATCAACCAACCTATAAGTGTCATTATTTATCAAAGAAATGTATTCTTTTTGCATCACTTATTTCCCTTCATCATGAGAAGTGACTTCTTTGAAGGAATTTGGTTCAAAATCTGTAGACAAATTTAGTTCACAATCAAAAGAAACATCCATATCAACAAGTGAATCAGGATCGTCTATATCACCTCCATTCTATATGGCCGAGATTCTTGTTCGCTTATTTACAATCTCATCAGGACAAGCACTTTCAAGTGTCTTTGTCGGCCATTTTGGAGGACCTTTTTGAGATGGCCCAGGTTGCTTAGTTGATTGAGATGGCGCTGAATCAAGATTTAGCCTCCCAATCATGTTAATCACATCACTCAAAGTGTCACCTTGATAAATGGTTGGAGCTTCATGTGGGGGAGAGATTGCTTCATAAGGAGATTACATAAATTGATCCTAAGAGAATGATAAAAAATCTACATTTTATGGGTGTCAAAACAACATGCTAAAACATTTAATAGGATGTTGCATGAAAATATATAAAATGAAAGACACACATGACTTTATTCTCTCTCTTAATGTGAGATAGACAAATGTCCAACAAGTACCAAGTCAACACTCCAAAAGTTGTCCACAAATTGTCTTTCAATTGTCCACAATGAACTTGATCAAAGTCTGGACTTAGATTTGTACTAGGGCCAAATTTAGGCCTTCTTTACTGTCCCAAAAAGCTAAGTATTCACCACATAATAGACTCTGATTTAAACTTTGAATGGGCTTAGATATTATCACAAACAAGGCTTGAACTTCACCCTCAGAATGGGCTCGAAATTCATCACAAAACATACTTGGACTTTATCTTAGATAAGCTCGGATTTCACAAATGCCATAGAGATGGTGTTCCACTGGAGGCTTGTTCAAGTCTTGACCTAGTCACCATAGGGTTTCAAGGCAAGCTATTAAATGAGAAGAGTTATCACTTGTAGTGGGTGGAGAGAGCTAATAGATTACCTCCAACTCGCATGAAAATTATTCTTCTCGGTCAAACACCTCAGCCTATATCATGGCACCATCTATAGGGATACCCATGATCTAGTCTACATCCTTTATTGTATGTGTCATATTTCCCCAGGGGAACATAAATGTCACTACTACATGAAGAGAGAATTTAAGACATTTGTTTAAGATGAAATAATCGTTTTGTCTTAAAATTATCATTTCATCTTAACTATTTCTCGCTATTCAATTATTTTATTTTGATATTTATAATTATTTTAAAGTAATGGTCTTGCACGTGTAACTAAACCTCTATGCACTATGTGGCTTGGCTTTTTGTGCGACTTTTGCATTTGGAGGAGGAGATATGTGGAAATTGAGCCCTAAATCTCCTCTCGATGTATCTAGGCTAAGTAGTGTGATGGAAAGATTGGGGATCCTCCCTCGATGTATCCAGGCTAAGCAACATGACAAAGAGATTGGGGATTTGACCTCCATATTTCAACATTGATGCTCTCATGGTTGATATCTACGATAAAGTCATCGAAAATGAGTCCAAGTTGTCGAAGATCACCAAGGAGACCACAAAGCTCGAACAAAAGATTGTTTCCATGATTTTGAGTGGAAAATGGGATGAATGAAGCCCAATTCTTGCGATGTGGTTGAGGTTGGGCGACATCACACATGTGTTGCCACTATAGAGAAGACAGAATATGGCTACCACGTATGGAAATGAAACAACTATATGATGTTTTACAATAAGGAAAATGGTTTTCACCTTGAGTACATCTATAGAAATGATTTCCAGTGCCTTGGGGAAGATGAAAATGTGAGGCTAAGAAGGATACCCAAAATTCAGTTTTGCGGGAGTACATGGAGAAAGTCGATGAGGCAAATGTTGGGATTTTATGCAAAAGAATTCATCTAGCCTCCAAGAGTTGAATTGAAATATTTATTCCGGCCATAGATGTCTAGTAAGGGTTTATATATCATGGGTATGTCTACTAGGGTTTATTTCAAGTCTGTCTATTAGGGTTTTCAATTGGAATACATTTTAGAGGGCAATGGTTTGGCCTGGTTTTGACTTTGGAAATTCGGCCCTCTAGGGTTGCAAAGCACACTCCTGATGGCTGACTTATGCTATGCTGTTGGGTAACTGCTGGGAGATGGCTGAACTAATGATAAAACGGTTGCAACTTCTCCCAATCAGCTCTACGGATGAAGGGTTGATCCCATCACTGGATTCCAAGCTAGGAAACTTGGATCCTTCCTCCTCCTCTGAAGCTGCCACTATTGGATTGCGTAATTTCTGAAGGAGACTGCACCTCTAAGAGGGGCATTAGTATGGCCTGATGCTGGATGATGAGATACTGCTCTGGAATACTAAAATACACTCAACAGGGTGAAGGTTTTATCCCTTCATAGGATTCCAAGCTAGAATTCTTGGAACTTCCACCTCTGAAGCTTCCATTGCTAGACTGCAAAACGCTGAAGATGGTTGCGCTGCCAAAGAGGGGAAAAATCTTGGCCTGATGTTGGATAATACAATACTACTCTCAATATGCTTAAATATACTCACAAGTGAAGGGTTGATCCCCACACAGGATTCCAAGCTGAGATGCTTGCAACTTCCTTCCTCCTCTCAAACCCTACTGCTAGAATGCGCAATTCTTGCAGGTGATTGTTGTTGCATGGAGGGACAGAATGATGGTCTGATGCTAGATGTTGAACCACTGCTCAGAAATTACTTTCCTGAGTGGGCACTCGAAGTCCCCCGAGGATAAGGGTGGGATCCCTGCTCGAAAACACATGTGTGCTAAACAACACAACAAACTTAGCTAAAAAGTTGAAGTGTGCATAAAGTCATAAACGAAAATACAATATCAATATTCAGAATGCCTTCTATGGCTGCCATCCCTTTCCTTTTATGCTTGTGAGCCCTCACACCCTTGGGCCCACACAATAATGATGTTGCACACTTGTCCACTAACCTCCATAATCACTGCGTTGTCCTCCATTATCTCCACTACCTCCATGACTGCGTTGTTGATTTGGTCATCTTGAACCCATCCACATGCATTGACCCACATTCACACTAAGAAGTGGTTTACTCATCTTGACCCCATCCATATGCATTGATCCACATTCACACTAAGAAGTGGTTTATTCCTACTAAAGGGATTTATGGGTCCCTCTACCCTCTTATTCATCTATCTTATTAACAAAAACGAAAATTAATATTCCAATTAGCTAAAAGCTAATTAGGAATATTACAGTCCTCCCTGCCAAAAATTGCTTGTCCTCAAGCAATCCTTGAACAAGCATCCTTTCTACTGGCACTCCCCCACGGTCATTGGAAATTTTTCTAGGGTCCCAGATGCGCCACTGTATCATCCTTGGTCTCAGCATCGACCTGATCTGAAGAGATTTATCAATATCAGGATCCCGAGCCATCCTGATCAATGTGAGGCACACCTTGCTCCACTTGCTATCTAATTAGATACAAGTACTAGAGGCCCTCTACGTACCACCAGTATATAGAGCGCCATAATCATATAAAGTACTATTTGTCTCTACATACAACTGCTCTACTAAGTCATCCATCTCATGTACTCCAAGGGTGGGAGCCTGAAGATATAATCTGATTCATGTGGGAATAAGTCCTTCCTTGCACGAGCTCCTCCTAAACTCCCCCTGCTAATTATCACTCCATGCTGGTGAAGTTCCCCATGCCAACAAAGAATCACTAAATCCCACTGGAAGATCTAAATGATCTTCCCCTGTAGGGACCCTATCACCCCTAAGGGTATATGAACCATGAAATCCAGTGATGCTCAGATCCCTTGCCATTCTCATGAGAGTGCCACCATGCTTACGCTGCACCACTCTGATTACGAAACAACACTCATCTGCATAGATCTAGAATTCGTGGCACAAATCTATGCACCACTTGATGCCAATGCCATCAAGTACCATAGGGAAACCCACATGTACCCATGCATTCACCACTCTGCTAGTGCATCCACTACAATGTGATATACACATCCTCATCTGTACACCTAAGTGATTCAACTCCTCACATGAAATCAGGAGTAACACTGCTATGTCGAACCTCAGTAGCTCTAAGGCCCAATGCATCAATGAGAGAGCACTATCTCCATATAATGCTTTGTCCATAAGTATCCTTGGAGGCAACGCCCCAAGTGCCTACTGCACCGCATCATGGGTCATTTCACACCACCAAGTGTCCTTGCACTCCTCAAAATGCCACTGTATGCTGCAACCTGCCCCTGCATACCATTGGATACCTCCTGCCACTATTGTACCACTTTATACCATCCCATGCCTTGTCTGTGTTAAGGCACCTTCTGGTGGCCTGCCAATGCCACCTCCTCCGATCAACTCCTGCCAAAGTAGGCTAATCAACCTATGACTCCACGCACGATCGATATGCTGAGATAACTCCTGAAAAGGGTGTACCCTCCTGTCGAACCATCTTGTCACTAGGGATGTCTGGGATTCTGATAGAGGTCTTAAAATGTGTGTGAGCCCAAACATCCATACCATCGCGCAACTACTACCATCACCTACTGACTCTATGATGTGATGGGAAATCCTACCTCGATCCCACCAATAATATTTCCCTTGTGTCCCTCTGATAATCCATGGACTCGACTGAAATGTGGCCATGGATATATTCAGCTGCCTAGCCTACTCCACAGGGTGCCAATTCAGAATATCTTTCCATCCAATCCCAACATGCGGATGCTGCACTCCACACAACTCCGATCGTCTCATCTTATTATCCAACACTTTACAAGTGAAGCAGTCCTCGGAATACTCTACTAGCAAGTGGACCCTCCCAATTGCATCATTACTCATCAAGGACAGTGTTGTTGGCCTCCGTGACAATGAATCTGCTACCACCTTTTCCTCTCCTTGGACATACTCAATCTCGAACTCATAGGCCTAAATTATGATGATCCACCTTTGCTTCCTCTCCTGTAGCTGCTCATGCTCAAGAAAATGTCAGAGATGATTGTGGTCACTCATCACTTGAAATTTGTTGCCTACGAAATACTGCCGAAATTTGGCCAATGCATGCATAATGGCTAGCATCTCTTTGTCGTATATGGAATAAAAAAACTCATGCAGCAGTAGCTTCCGGTTCTCGAAAGCTATGGGATGGTCTCCTTGTACCAAAACTGCGTCTATTCCCTCCTCTAAAGCACCACACTCCAACACAAAGTGTTGTGTGCAACTCAATAATGTCGACCTGGAATAATTGCTCATCTCCTCCTTGATCATGTCAAGGGTCCTATGCGTAGTGGCTATCCCTTGTTCCAAATCAACCATGTGCTCCAACCACTGGTCATGCGGCTGCCCTGGTGGTGCCGAGACTATCTGGGGTGGATATGTATGCATGCCTCGGATCAACATGCTTGGGAACACTTTGCAACGATGCAAGAATTCCTTCAACTAGTGAAAATGCTCCTTCTGCTGGTGTTGGTGGTAGTAGCTGATATCCTCCTAATGCACCAACACTGGCACCTCCCTTCTGCTCCTCATACACTTCCTCTTCTCCTTCATTTTCAGAGAATGCCTCAATGTAATGTGCCTCCAAGTTTCTTTTATCAAACCTCTCCACCAATATTCGAGTGAACTCTGCATACACACTCACTCCTGCATGACCCAATCTATGGAACCACTAGTCATGTGCTTCACCTTCAAGGTGTAGCACTACTATCTTGATAGACTTCGCTTCCACTACTTGGCGCAACTGAAAATAGATATCTAATTTTTCGACCCAAGCCTTTTTTGTACTCTTGGATGACCCATCGAATGTAAGTAGAAAGAATCTACCCGAGGTACATTGCTTACCCTGCATGTACCCTCCTCTATTGTTGTTGTTGGGTCTCTGGTTGTCTTTGATCTGGAAAAATGCTGGGAAAGTCAGATTATCTCTTAAATTCTGGGTCTGAGATCGATACTCTACAAGATAGTCACTAAAATTCTCCTACTCCTTATGTTCTCCAACCTGAGATAAGTAATTTACAAAATAGTCACTAAGAGTCTATTGTTGTTGATGTCCTATAGCTCCATTTCCCACTGCAAGGAAGGTGGGCATAGGGCGCTGTGAGACTTTTTGCACCACCAGTTTCTCATACCACTGATGTGGAGTACTCAAATTCTCTCCATATTGTAACCCTCGTGGGATTTCCCTTTTCCTTTCTACTCTCATCTCTTTGATCTCTCTAGTGAGATCCTGCAAACATTTGAGGAGTTTGGGAAACTCTTTCCCATCAATTCTCCCGCCATTGGAGACTTTCCTCTATCCTGACCTTGTCATAGAATGAAGGGTTTCCCAAAAGCTGAGCCAAGATTATGCTTTGATACCACTGTAATATTCCAAAATGGAAAAGACAGGAATATAGAACATCTGCAACATTCCAAATAAAGAAAACAAGAATATAGCACTAAAATATGGAAAATTCTGGAAATATGCTGCAACTGGAAATTGTATTAAGACATCATAACCATGAGTAGAAATATCTAGGTCATATAATTATAATTAACAACAAAATAAAGTACACAATGCTCCAAAGAATATGCACTCAAGCCAACAAGAAGTGGCTGAAATAACTCTAAATCCTAGCACTGGAAATGTGGTTGTTGCTAGTGCTATTGGAAGGTTGTCTTTGTGCAGTTCTGCTGGAAAATTCTACTGCTTGGAAGAAAAATCATGTGCAAGAGGCTGCTGCAGTGCTAAGAAAGATCCGGGGTTTTAACCACGAACTCTAATCGAAAAACCCAAAAAACCCCAGAAATGGTTTGGCTTGGTTTTGACTTTGGAAATCCAACCCTCTAGGGTTGCAAAGCACACTCCTGCTAGCTGACTTACACACTGCTGCTGGGTAACTGCTAGGAGATGGTTGAACTAATGATAAAATTCCTGCAACTTATCCCAATCAGCTCTATGGATGAAGGGTTGATTCCCTCACTGGATTCCAAGCTAGTAAACTTGGATCCTTCCTCCTCCTCTAAAGTTTCCATTGTTGGATTGTGCAATTTCTGAAGGAGATTGCACTGCTAAGAGGGGAAATAGTATGGCCTGATGTTGGATGATTAGATACTACTCTGGAATACTAAAGTACACTCAACAGGGTGAAGGGTTGATCCCTTCACAGGATTCCAAGCTGGAATGCTTGGAACTTCCTTCTACCTCTGAAGCTTCCACTGGTGGATGCAAAATGCTGAAGATGATTGTGCTGCCAAAGAGGGGAAAAATATTGGCCTGATACTGGATAATACAATACTACTCTCAAGATGATGAAATATACTCACAAGTGAAGGGGTGATCCCCACACAGGATTCCAAGCTGAGATGATTGGAACTTCCTTCCTCCTCTCAAACCCTACTATTGGAATGCGTTATTCCTGCAGGTGACTGTTGTTGCAAGGAGGGACAAAATGATGGTCTGATGCCGGATGTTGAACTGCAACTCAGAAATCACCTTTCCTGAGTGGGCACTCGGAGTCCCCCAAGGATAAGGGTGGGATCTCTGCTTGGAGACACCCGTGTGCTAAAAAACACAACAGTCTTAACTAAACAGTTGAAGCGTGCATAAATTCATAAACAGAAATACAATATCAATATTCAGAATGCCTTATATGGTTGTGATCCCTTTCCTTTTATGCTTGTGAGCCCTCACACCCTTGACCCCACATAATAATGATGCTGCACACTTGGCCACTAACCTCCATAATGACTGTGTTGTCCTCCACTATCTCCACTACCTCCATGACTGCGATGTTGATTTGGTCATCTTGACCCCATCCACATTCACACGAAGAAGTGGTTTATTACCCCATCCATATGCACTGATCCACATTCACACTAAGAAATGCTTTATTCCTACTAAAGGGATTTATGGGTCCCTCTACCCTCTTATTCATCTATCTTATTAACAAAACAAAATTTAATATTCCAATTAGCTAAAAGCTAATTAGGAATATTACACTTTGATTTGTTGGACCATGAACACTTGATTGCTTCCTTATCTTCATGAATTGTTGCATGTTGTGATTGTGATCTTATTTTCTTTGCTTTTGTTGATAATCTCTTTTCTTCTTTGGCTTCTTTTGATGATGTTGCATCCTAGGTCCTTGATTGAATTCAAAGGTGGTGGACATGTGATTGTCTGCCACATGTAGTCCTACTCTTTCTCCTTTTCCTTCACAAGGCATGATTCTTCTTCAAATCCCAATCCAATTTTAATAAGTGGAGATCTTTGACTGATGAGGTTTTCATCCAAAATTTTGGTGCTTTTCTCCAACTTTTGATACTGGGATAGCTGATTATTTTCCTTTTCAAGCTCACATATCAAAGACGTTAATTCCTCTTCCAGTCTTGCACGATAGGCTTCCTGGTCTTACAACTATTTTGAAAAAATCTCATTTTATGCTATATCTTTAGATCAATGATTTTCATGTCATTTCTCTCATGGCTACTCTCACTATCTTATTGACATAAAATTGGATTTGCTACTACTATGAATGTGGAGTCCTTTTTATCATTCTTTTTTCTCTTCAAGAATACAATGGGTTTTTTCAACAAATTTTGAATCTTAATCTTGATCCTTTATCTTCCATACAAACTATGCAGCTTTTCCATGATTTATTTTGCAGTCTTCCAATGTCTCACTTTAGCTATGTTGTGATTTGATAATCCCTTCAAAACGATCTTTTTGGCCACCTCATTAAATTCATTCTGTGTACCATATTCAATTGGGAGAAAAATATTCACATCAAATGTTAAAATATATGCTTCAAATTTCACCTTCCGAAGCAAATAATTTGATCCATGTAGAAAAGGAACTCCATCTGCTGCAAATCTTCCTAGTTACCCATGATCTACCTTCCAGCAGTGAAGCTGCGCTAGAAGGAACTAGGCTCTGATAGAATTTGTTGAAACTAGGATCACTATTGAGATGGGTGGAGGTGGGGGGGTGAATCAGTAGTGATAACGATTTCACAACAATAAAATTAAAAAAAAAAATCTCCACTATATTAATGAATTCATCACTTAACAAATAAGCATTAGATTTGAACATGCAACTTCAACTAGAATCGACACATGAGAGCCATAACATATGAAATAAACATGCACAATGAGACATAAATCATCACATCACATAGAAACACTTGAAAACCCCCTACGGGTTAAAAACTACCCTTGTTGCTGCACTACTCAAAATATTTTTATTATCTGTCAAGCAAATCATTACATATAAAGTATAATATGGAAACTATCTGATCTCCATCTCTCGACTCTACGAACCACCATCCGTCGGAAGCCTCCACGACCATCGAGCCTTGCCCAACTCCAACTGGACTTATGAAGATATATGTTCCCGATACTTGTTTTATTGGAGCACCCACCCCACTTCTCTATGTGGTTCACCTTTCATGCATTTTCAAACTCGAACCCTAGATCTGCTCAACATGAACATCACAACAACAATATCTTCATAACACATTATCAACACTCTCAATACAAAACATCAATCATTGAATCAAACTCAATCATAACTCTCTCTCACATCCACATACCATACTCAACTCACAAAGCCTCAATATAATAGCTGAAAATAATCTAGATGTAAAGACTCAATGATGCAATATAAATTGCCATATAAAAACATGAAACATTGATGTAGTCAATCTATTACAATCATATCAACAACACATATAAAATCAAATAAAATTATGCCCCTACAATCACAAACAGATTAGCAAACTCCTTGATAACTCTGTCACTTTTCTTTTGCATACAAATAGTCTACACCCATGCATACTTCAGTCTCTTCTACTGCTACACCTCCATGCACACTCTGCTACAACAAATTCATTCTCATCGCCACTTGCTCGCCAAAACACTATGCAATTTTCTCACACAAGAGAACCAACCAATAAGCTCATGATCTCCATCTATTTGTAATATTTGGTAATGGTTAAATCAATAATCACAATTCTGTAATGGAGTTTTGTTTATATGTTGGAAGTGGTCTGGTTCATTGCTTCTTGACTCAATCTAGCCACTAACTTCACTTACCAATAAATATTCTCTTTTAACCATCTTCTAGAAGTTCAATAACCTTTTTCCGACATTTACATGGTGATTCCTGAACAAGACAAGTCAGAAAGAGAAATAATCACTCGATGTGCACAAGGAATGCAGAGTAAATTTCCTCTTTTCCTCCAGTCGCACACACAAGCCTGTGAAAATTAGATTGCAATAGCTCCTGCAACACTGCTAGCCGGCGGCTGGGACTTTCAGTCGCTCCCATAAGCCTCCTTCCATGCGAAAGGGGCAAAGGATGACCAAAATTAACTTTCCTTAGCTCAGAGTTTTCCCAAAATTCTTCCATAGCTTGATCATCATCAGTAAGTCCTCAGGAAGCCATTGTAACCTCTGCAACACTTTATAAAACTACTACCACATCACCAACATTATCACAAGTCAAACTAGGTTGACTTGAATGCCATCCATTAGTTGCACTAAAACTTAAGCCATCAAACTTCTCCACAACCAATTCAACATATGCATGACCTTGAAACCATCAATAACAGGTCATGCAACTGATCATACAAGCTAAAAACCATCCACACACACACCGAGTACCATAAACATGACTTGCAATCTCCATCATTGGTAACTAGGTGTAGCATCTCCACACTCTACCAAGGCATCAACATATGCACCAACATCTACAATCATTGAACTAAGGTCTGTAACCAATGCACAAACGAAGTACCTCTGCATCACATGGTACCAACAACTCATGCTATCAAGTTAACATCAATGCCAACCATCAACACTGCATCACAACATGAATGCCAACAACCACCACTATGAACTTAACAATCTTGCCTCTTTCACCCAGTTAATTTTTTTGAATAAAAATGAATTCCTAATCACATTTGTTTTCACCATATGTCTCTTAGTTGCAAAGAGATTTCAAAATATGTTAAAACTCTTATATTAAAATGTTAATAACTATAAACTTTTTATATTTCTATAATTTTAATAAAATTCATTCATTAGTCTATTGATTTGGAGCTAATACAAATAAAATAAATTTTAAATTTATTTGGGAAGTTTTAAATTATATATATATATATATATATATATATATATATATATATATAGTCAATTACTTGAGGCAAATATAAAATAGCAATGCTCATATTAAACTTGTTAAATAGAAGGAAAAAAACTAGACTTGTTTAAAATTTACCAATCAAAACTATAATTTTAAAAAATTACTAAAATAAATAAATAAATAAATAATCTTTATCAAATTACTTGAAATAAGGAAAAAACATTTTGTTGGTTTTAAACTCATGAAGTTATTGAGGAAACTCGGAGGAGGATGGAACGCGCTAGGGTTTCTTTGTGCTCTGCCGCCGCCGTCAAGTTCTGTGCGGATCCTGTACCCAACAAAGCTTCCCCCGTAGCCATGGCTTCTGGTCTGGATCTGGCAGCGTCTCACCTCGGCTCTTGCTTCCTCGGAGTTCACAGCTCTGCCAATGAGCTCAGCTCAAAAATCTCTGCGAATAATGCCTTTGTTGGAGCCGTCGTTGCGCCCACTACTCCATGGGGTCTGCATCACGGGAGAGCAAAGATTCCAAGGCCGGATAGGTGGTGCGGCTCACACGCTGGCGATTCAGGGTTTCTTAAACCTGATAAAATGTTTATAGATCTTGCCCCAGGCAAATCCTGCAGCGGCAAGGAAGATCGGATCTACCATAAATTGATCTGCCTCCAATCTGCCTTCGATCTTCCCAGGGGGGTTCTCTACAGGATGAAGAGGCTGCAAAGGCGCGATCGACAGTTTTCAAGGAATCTGACAGCCATGCAAAAACAGAGTTCAGCAATTTCTATTCCTCTCCTCCGAGAGAAAAGGTGCCTAAGCCCGATATGCAGAACCCTCTACTGATTCAGAAGATAGGAGAGGCAGAGACGAGAAGGGATCAGTATTAGCAGGGACCGACCTCAAAAAAATCGTTCTCTGAATCCCACTCCATAGGTAAGAACTCTTTCCCTCTGTACTCTCCTCCTTTTCAAATCTTTATCAAACCACCAGTGGGTAAGTCACGTTTAGCCTAAGTAAACGATGACACCTCCATCCTGCAACTCAAGCATCAAATTTGGGGTTTGACGGGCTACCCAGTACCGATACAACATCTAGTTAACGGGCACAGTTCCCTCCAAGACTGCAGGCTCTTAAAGGATTACGCCATAAGAGTAGAGAGTACCATCACCCTAAATCTGCGCCTGCGAGGGGGCGCTATGAACCAGAGCACGCCCAGGAAAACAAATGGTGCCCCCTCCTACAAAAATATTCTACAGGGGAAAAAAGGAGTCGGCACAGCTCCAAAACAAGCTGGAAATACGCCGAGGCCTTACATAGTTGAACAACAGGAACAAACCCCTGCTCTAAAAATCAACAGTTTAGCAACAGAGGAGCATATCAAGACATATGAAGCCCAAGCATTAATATGCTGCTTCAATTGCTTCTGGCCCAAACCCATGGACCTTTTCCATTGGATCTTCACCCAATGGTCCCTGGAATGTGAAATACATCTTTGTTCTAAGGGATTTTTTATCGTTAAATTTCAAACCTCGGAGGAAAGGGATATCATAATCAGAGAGGGGCCTTGGTTCTGGGGGTCCACGGGGTTGTTTATCACTCCATGGTTTCCAGATTTTGACCCCAACACTATGACAGTTTCCAGATTGCTAGTATGGGTGAGACTTTACAATCTGCCCCTTCATTTCTGGAATGATCAGGTTCTCGAGAGCATTGGGAACAGTCTTGGGCGCTACATTAAAACAGACATGGAAATATTAGAACAACGAATCTTCACCTTTGCCCGGATCTGTGTGGAGGTAGATTTAAGCAAAGGACTACCGGAGAACATTTTGCTGATTTACAAGCAACAAAATTGGTTGCAATCACTAGATTACGAGAATACTGTGTTCAGATGCAGAAATTGCAGGATGACAGGACACTTACAAAATACATGCCCAGAAATTAAGAAAGCCAACAACAAAAAGAAACCGAACAAGAAGCAGAGGAAAGGCTGGAAATTTCCCCCTCCTAATTCAGAGGAGGATGAGTCAGAAGAAGAAGAGGAACTAGCCCCACTAGGAAATAAGCAGACTACACAGGAACCAGAGGCACAAACAAAGGACACAACTGCACTAGTGGATCCACATCTTCAGACGAATCAATCAGACATGAATGCAGTGGACACGGGTAGTGGAGGGATCAAAAGACACCATACATCAGAAACTTCAGATTTAGACAAGGATACAGGAACCAAAAGTGCAGAAAATCAGATTGTCCTTGCCACTTGCGAGCCATCTTAGGGCGAATGGCGCAAGGTTGAGAAGAAGAAAGGGAGAAAAACCTGATTTGTGGGACACTTTTCCCACGATCTAGCAGCTTCCAGTTTTTCTGCCCCTCTATCTCTTCTCTTTTCTCATTCTTTTTTCTTTCTTTTCTCTGAATGCAAGGTAGCCTTGCTACAACGCATTGTGTGCGAGAGCACATGAGCCCAATGGGCAATTTCTAAAAATGCTTCAATGCATATGCTATGTGTAACTTTTCATTTTTATTAATAAAAGGTTACCGATTTTTTCTGCATAAAAGAAAATAAAAAAATAAAAAAAATTTAAAAAAATTTAAAAAAAATTAAAAAAAATACTTGAAATAAAAAAAAATTTAAAAAAAAATTAAAACTTTAAATTTACCAATCAAAATTATAATTTCAACAAATTATTATTAAAACTGAAAAAAAAAACCACATCCAAACACCAACGTATAATCTTATAATATGTAGGAATCAACTGGAATCAAAATCCTTTCAAACTTCCATACGGTGAAATATTTATAAATATGATAATAAATGGGATTGGGTACTATATGATAATTAACGCCGAAGGCGTTCTATTGTGAGCGTTTAGCTCATGACACTATAGAGATTCGTTGTAAAACGACAAAACTCACCAAATCTCAACAGTGTCACGCAGTTGTCTCCGTTGACCAATCAATGTGACCTTCGGCGTTTTCTTTTGCATATTCACTTGCAAAATTCTAGTAAATACGATTGAGCAGTATAGGCTCACCGTTATATTTAAACAAATTAGGATGACATTAGAGTTAACAGAGGATATTGATTTATTAAGACTACAAGGCAATTAATTCCTCTTGGAAATTTATAATGTCTGATCAGACTTGGAATTTGATTTTCTTTGTATTTTTCATGCCCTTCGTTTTAAGACTTGGAATTTGATCTTCTTTGTATTTTTCATGCCCTTCGTTTTTATAATGTCCGATCAGACTTGGAATTTGATCTTCTTCGTTTTTTTCATGCCCTTCGTTTTAACCTTTATGCATCAAGATTTTTTCTTTTCTTATAATTTTCGCTTTAGTTTTGGATAAGAACATTTCATATTTAAAATTTTCGAAATTGGATCCGGTTAGAAAGGTAAAATACTAGTGAGAAATTTAAATCATAAGTTAATATCTAAAAGAATGAGAAATTTAAATCAAAAGTTAATATTTAAGAGACAACATAATAAGCCACCCTTAAAAACAACTCCAAACAATATTACTCAAAATGATGTTGGTCACCATAAAGTATATTTTAAAGGATGTGAAAATAGACATTGACAGCATAAGAGATGTTCAATTACCGGTTTCTCGACTGCGGGGAATTTGCTCATGATTCCCAAAGTCTGCAAAATAAAGGAGTTGTCTTTAGTGCGACTTTTTGGAGTTTCAGGTGCCAAATCCGGTGAAACAAATTGAGCTAAAATCTTGATTTCTGTTATTTAAACTGATTTTTTGACTGTATCTATGGATTCAACACCCTAGAAAACCCCTAGGGCACTTCGATTGTGCAAGGTTACCCATCAAATTTCTATTTTCACTAAATTCCTGCTAGAATTTAGAGAAATTAAACCGGAAAAGTTTACCGTAAAAGCCTTCAAAAAGTCGCATTATAGACTACTACCAAAATAAATAGATTGCCATCAATTAAATATACTTTCTGGTGGTTCTTGTCTGGTCTTGGTCTTCACATCTCACATTCATTAAATATACTTTACTCTCTCGTTGGGTTGTCTTCACATACTTTACCTCCATTAAATATCTCATTGGGCATATCTCTTACGCTGTCAGCGTGTTGTGGAATCTTATTATACGCCTATGGCCCACAATGTACCGTGTATTGACTCCACACGCAAAGAGACATATAGAGATAGGACACACAAATATCTATTTTATAAAATAAATATTTTTAAGGGTCGAGATTGTGGAATGGTATGCTTTGGCATATTTTGAGGGGAATCGTACTAGTTTTCACGCTTGAGGTATGTGGCCCACCAACAACACCTCCACCCAAGCTTAGCTTAGGATGCCTATGTTTTATAATAGGAGTAGACTTTAAATGAGATTTCTTGGAGTTTTTGGTACATTTGGAGCACGATGACCATAACGATTGCAAGAAAAACAATAGCCATTAAATAAATTTCAACACCTTATGCTTTGATTTGTTGGACCATGAGCACTTGGTTGCTTCCTTATCTTTATGAACTGTTGCAGGTTGCGATTGTGATCTTATTTTCTTTGCTTTTGTTGATAATCTCTTTTTTTCTTTGGCTTCTTTTGATGATATTGCATCCTAGGTTCTTGATTGACTTCAAACGTGGTGGACCTATGATTCTTTGCCACATGTAGTCTTTCTCTTTCTCCTTTTCCTTCGCAAGGCATGATTCTTCTTCAAATCCCAATCCAATTTTAATAAGTGGAGATCTTTGACTGATGAGATTTTCACCCAAAATTTGGGTGCTTTTCTCCAACTTTCGATACTAGGATAGCTGATTATTTTCCTTTTCAAGCTCACATATCAAAGAGGCTCATTCCTCTTCTAGTCTTGCACGATAAGTTTCCCGGTCTTACAACTAATTTGATAAATTCTCATTTTATGCTATATCTTTAAATCAATGATTTGCATGTCATTACTCTCATGACTACTCTCACTATCTTATTGATAGAAAAATGGATCTGCTACTACTATGAAAGTGGAGTCCTTTTTATCATTCTTTTTTCTCTTCAAGAATACAATGAGGTTTTTCAAAAATTTCTGAATCTTAATCTTGATCCTTTCTCTTCCATACAAACTATGCAACTTGTCCATGATTTCTTTTGTAGTCTTGCAGTGTCTCACTTTAGCTACATCATGATTTGACAATCCCTTCAAAATGATATTTTTGGCCTCCTCATTAAATTCATTAGGTGTACCATATTCAATTGGGAGAAAAATATTCACATCAAGTGTTAAAATATACGCTTCAAATTTCACCTTCCAAAGCAAATAATATGATCAATGTAGAAAAGGAACTCCCTCTGCTGCAAATATTCCCTGGTTACCCATGATCTACCTTCCAACAATGAAGTTGCGCTAGAAGGAACTGGGCTTTGATAGCAATTGTTGAAACTAGGATCACTACTAAGATGGGTTGGGGGGGTGGGGGAGGGTGAATCAGTAGTGATAACAATTTCACAACAATAAAAAAATTCTCCACTATATTAATGAATTCATCACTTAAAAAATAAGTATTAGATCTGAACATGCAACTTGAACTAGAATTGGCACATGAGAGCCATAACATATGAAATAAGCGTGCACAATGTGACACAAATCATCACATCACATAGAAACACAAGATATCTGGTGGAAAACCCCCTGTGGGTTAAAAACCACCCTTGCTGTTGCACTGCTCAATATATTTTTATTATTTGTCAAGCAAATCATTACATATAAAGTATAATATGGAAACTATCTAAAAGGAACTCTAATATCCATCTCAGGACTCTACAGACCACCATCCGTTGGAAGCCTCCACGACCATCGAGCCTTGCCCAACTCCAATTGGACTTATGAAGAGATATGTTCCCGATACTTGTTTTTCTGGAGCAACCACCCCACTTCTCTATGTGGTTCACCTTTCATGCATTTTCAAACTAGAACCCTAGAGATGCTCAACATGAACATCACAACAACAAAATATTCATAACACATTATGAACACTCTCAATACAAAACATCAATCACCGAATCAAACTCAATCATAAATCTCTCACATCCACATACCATCCTCAACTCACAAAGCCTCAATATAATAGCTGCAAATAATCTAGATGTAAAGACTCAATGATGCAATATAAAATTGACATATAAAAACATGAAACATTGATGTAGTCAATCTATCCCAATCATATCAACAACACATATAAAATCAAATAAAATTATGCCCTTGCAATCACAATCACATTAGCAAACTCCTTAATTATTCAGTCACTTTTCTTTTGCATACATATAGTCTTCACTCATGCATACTTCAGTCTCTTCTACTGCTACACCTCCATGCACACTCTGCTACAACAAATTCATTCTCCTCACCACTTGCTCTCCAGAACACTATGAAATTTTCTCACACAAGAGAACCAACCAATAATGTCATGACCTCCATCTATTTGTAATATTTTTTTATGGTTAAACTTCAATAATTACAATTCTTTAATGGTGCTCTATTCATATGTTGGAATTGGTCTAGTTCATTTCTTCTTGACTCAATATAGACACTAACTTCACTTACGAATGAATATTCTCTTTTAACCATCTTCTAGAAGTTCAATAATCTTTTTTTGACATTTACATGATGATTCTTGAACAAGAAAAGTCAGAAAGACAAATAAACACCCAATGTGCGCGAGGAATGCAGAGTAAATTTAATCTTTTCTTCTGGTCACACACACAAGCTTGTTAAAATTAGATTGCAGTCACTACTACAACACTGCTAGCTAGCGACTAGGACTTTCAGTCGCTCCCATAAGCCTCCATGACTGGGGCAGAGGATGACCAAAATTAACTTTCCTTAGCTCAGAGTTTTCCCAAACTTCTTCCATAGCTTGATCATCATCAGTAAGTCCTCAGGAAGCCATTGTAACCTCCGCAACACTTTATAAAACCACTACCACATCACCAAAATTATCACAAGTCAAACTAGGTTGACTTGAATGCCATCCATTAGTTGCACTAACACTTAAGCCATCAAACTTCTCCACAACTACTTCAACATATCCATGACCTTGAAACCATCAATAATAGGTCGTGCAATTGATCATACAAGCTAAAAACCATCCACACACACACACCAAGTACCATAAAAATGACTTGACAATCTCCATCATTGGTAACTAGGTGTAGCATCTCCACACTCTACCAAGGCATCAACATATGCACCAAAATCTACAATCGTTGAACTAAGGTCTATAACCAATGCACAAACCAAGTACCTCTACATCACATGGTACCAACAACTCATGCTATCAGGGTAACATCAATGCCAACCATCAACACTGCATCACAACATGAATGCCAACAACCACCACTATGAACTCAACAATCTTGCCTCTTTCACCCAGTCAATTTTTTTTTGAATAAAAATGAATTCCTAATCACATTTATTTTCACCATATATCTCTTAGTTGCAAAGAGATTTCAAAATATGTTAAAACTCTTGCATTAAAATGTTAATAACTATAAACTTTTGATATTTCTATAATTTTAATAAAATTCATTCATTGGTCTATTAATCTGGAGCTAATACAAATCAAATAAATTATAAATTTATTTGAGGAGTTTTAAATGATATATATATATATATATATATATATATATATATATATATATTCAATTACTTTAAAGCAAATATAAAGTAGCAATGCTCATATTAAACTTGTTAAATATAGGGAAAAAAACTTTAATTGTTTAAAATTTACCAATCAAAATTATAATTTAAAAAAATTGTTAAAAAAAAAAAAATCTGTCAATTACTTGAAACATGTATTAAGCCGTTCAATGCTCATATTAAATATTAAATTTGTTCAATATAGAAATAATTTTTTTAAAAACTAAAACTTCAAATTTACCAATCAAAATTATAATTTCAACAAATTATTATTAAAATTGAAAAAAAACACATCCAAACACCAACGTATAATCCTATAATATGTAAGAATCAACTGGATTCAATTTTTTTTTAAAACTTCTCTACAATAAAATATTTATAAATATAATAATAAATGTAATTAGACAATATATGATAATAGATGTGATTTAACAATATATACTCACCATTATATTTAAACAAATTTAAATATATATGGCCTCTACGGTTGTGTCACTGGCCTTCTTCCATAGTTTCAAGGTGCGGTAGGATGACATTAGAGTTAACAGAAAAGGATCTTGAGTTAACAGAAAGGCAATTAATTCCTCTTGGAAATTTATGATGTCCGATCAGACTTGGAATTTCATCTCCTTTGTATTTTTCATGCCCTTCGTTTTTATACTTGGAATTTGATCTTCTTTGTATTTTTCATGCCCTTTGTTTTTATAATGTTCGATGTTTGATCTTCGGAGTTGTTTATCGAAGCGGCGTTTTGGCCTGGACCGCAGAAATCTGTCGGAATCTGGTCAACTAAATTTTAAAAAATCAGGTAGTTGCAGTGCTTGGAATCCATTTTTGATAGTGGAAATGGATTCAGCACTATCAAAAACCCCTGGGGCACTCAAAATACTAATGTTTAACAACTATAAACAAGTTTCTGAGCAAATCTTTGCCAGATTTTCTGGAAATCATTACCAGATTCTAGGTCAAAACGCTACCTCGGTAGACTACGCATTTGATCTTCTTTGTTTTTTTCATGCCCTTCGTTTAAGCGTTTAAGCATTTATGCATCAAGATTTTTTCTTTTCTTCTAATTTTCGCTTTAGTTTTGGATAAGAACATTTTTGAAATTTTCAAAATTGGATCCCGTTAGAAATGAAAGATAAAATACTAATGAGAAATTTAAACCATAATATCTAAAAGAATGATAATAATAAATCAAAAGATAATCTCTATTCAAAATGAGGTTAGGTCCCCATAAAGTATATTTTAATGGATGCGAAAACAGACACTGACAGCATAAGAGACGTATCCAATTATAAATTACCGGTTCCTCGAATTGCGGGGAATTTGCTCATGATTCCCAAAGTCTACACAAATTACACTGCAAAATAAATAGACTGCCATCAATTAAATATACTTTTCTCATGGTTTACATTTCTTACGCTGTCAGCGTTTTTGTCTGGTCTTGGCATCTCATTAAATATCTCATTGGGCACATCTCTTACGCTGTCAGCGTGTTGTGAATCTTATTGTACGCCTATGGCCCACAATGTACGGTGTATTGACTCCACACGAAAGAGACATAGAGAGATAAGGACACGCAAATATCCATTTTATAAAATAGATAATTTTAAGGGTCGGGATTGTGGAATGGTATACCTTGGCATATTTTGAGGCATGTGGCCCACCAACAACACCTTCACCCAAGCTTAGGATGCCCTATGTGTTATATGAGTAAATTTTAAATGAGATTTCTTGGACTTTTCGCTGAAAAACTTTGTGGTCAAATTTATGTTTAAACTAATTTTGTGGTCTTGGTCTTGGCGAGCCTTATTTCCGCTGCCATAGGCCCATTAATGCGTCCAGGTAGGAAATGGCCGCCGTCGGATTAAAGCTGTAGATCATCGTGCGGCAGCCATTTCCTGCCTAGGCGCATTAATGGGCCTATGGCAGCTGAAATAAGGCTCGCCCTTGGTCTTGGCATTTCAAATCCATTAAATAATTGGGTTGTCTTCACATACTTTACCTCCATTAATCTTTTACGTTGTTGGATTGTACGCTTATGGCCCACAATGTACCGTGAATTGACTCCACATGAAAAAGACATATAGAGATACGACACGCAAATATCTATTTTATAAAATATATATTTTTAAGAGTCCGGATTGTGGAAGGAGTTGTCTTTAGTGCGACTTTTTGAAGGGTTTTTTGGTGGAATTTTCTGGTCTAATTTCTTTAAAATTATATTGAAAACAGAAATTTGATGGGTAACTTGCACAATCCAAGTGTCCTAGGGTTTTTTAGGGTGCTGAATCTATATTTTCAGTAAAAAAAACTATTTTAAATAACATAAATCAAGATTTTACCTCAATTTTTTTCACCGAATTCCGGCACCGGAAACTCCAAAAAGTCGCTCTAAAGACTACTCCATTGTGGAATGGTATGCTTTGGCATATTTTGAGGGGAAACGAACTAGTTTTTACGCTTGAGGCATGTGGCCCACCAACAACACCTCCACCCAAGCTTAGCTTAGGATGCCCTATGTTTTATAATAGGAGTAGACTTTAAATGAGATTTCTTGGAGCTTTTGGTAGATTTATTTGTTAGAATTTAGTGAAAAAAATTATGGCAAATCTATGTTAAATTAATTTTTTTATTACATATATAGATTTAACACTTTCAAAAACTCATAAGTCATTTCTATTGTGAAAAATCCACCCTTCAAACCTAAGCAAATATTATTATGAGCCACTTCTATTATGAAAAGTTCAAACATCAAATCTAAACAAACAAATATTATTTGGAGTAATTTCTAAGTTATCTTAATATATTCTCTCTTAAATATTAACTTTTAATTTAAATTTCTCGTCCACATATATCAACGAAAAAATTTAATGTTATAAGGCTCAAGCTTTGAAAATTTTAAATATGGTGGCTTATTAGGTTCTCTCTTAGATATTAACTTTTAATTTAAATTTCCCATTTACATATATTAAATTATATTGATACATTTTTTTTATATTTCATTTCTAACAAAATTTCTTAATGTTATAAGGGGTCAAAATTTGAAAATTTTAAATATGGTTGATTGTAGGCTGAGGAAAGAAAAAAATCTTCAAACAATGTTGGAAATAATACTGAAAGACACATCTAGCAAGATATATCAAGATTCATCTCTGTTTACTTTAATGCCATCCTACCATACCATGCATGCTAGTGAAAAAACAATATTACCACATCAACATGCTCATTAATTGGGCTAAGTAAAAATAAGAGTAGTCTAAGGAGCTCACAATTTTGCTCGGAAAGCAGTGAAAATTCTGGGAAGATTTAGATAAAAAAAATCCAACAATTTTTTTGAGAAATTTGGGTTATAGTTGTCAAGCTTTAGGATTTTGAGTGCTGCAAGAGTTTTTGATGGTGTTGAATCTATTTACACCATCAAAAAAATATTTAAACACCCCTATGCTTGGATTTTTTGAGAGGAAAAATGACCGGATTTTGACGAAAAATGACTTTCTAGATAAAATTGTAACCTCCATAAACAACTTTATAAAAATGTATTATCAAATTCTATAAATATTTCACTATAGCAAAAATTAAAATAATTTTGACTAAACCTATGCTTGTGCATTATATGATGTTTTCAAGGATTACTTTCTATTTGGCTAGCTTAACCGGATGTTTGTTTGGTGCTTTGTTGTTGTCATTGTTTTTTTTTAATTTAATAGTAATAAATTTGATTTGTAAATTTTACACGGTTCAAGTGTTTAAAAAAATAAATCTACTTTTATATTTAAAAAAAATTAAACAACAAAATAACACACTTGAAAAAAAAATCACCTAAAACTCCAAAAGCATAAAATAGTTAGAAAGTGTCATATTTCAACCATCAAACCCACTAGTGCGCCACCCACCGATGTACATAATATGGTTATCACACTCTCCGGTGACTACACTCTATCTCTTGGACAATGTACCTCATCAATGGCTTGCTTTCTGTCTCTTGGACAACTTACCTCATCAATGGCTTGTTCTCTTTGTATACTTTTAATTTATATTTCTGAAACTTTTCAGAGCTTCTTATGATAGGATGGCGAGCAATATTTACCAGGCCATCAGTTATTTAATAGCCACAAGAGAAGATGACCGTACACGATGACCATCCATCGGGCCATGCAACCATCCCATTGTGTGACCATCCAACCAATCTTTCTAGCGACCAACCCCGAAAATCTCTGGGCTCCCTTTTGTCCCATCATCGTTGCTAGCCCTTGTTCCCACTAGTAGCCTCGACCTAAGTGCCTCTTTAATCAAATATATTTGTGCCAACGACTCCATTAACAAAGTCATAAACTAGCATTTGTACCAAAAGGGTGCAAAGACATTATGATAGAAGTGTAAATGAATGTAGAGTGACACAAAGGTAGCATTGTAGGAAACAAGAATGTGGACGTGGAAGGCATGAGGAATTAGGAGGTGAGGGGTGGGGTGGAATGAGAAGGAATTGTTAAAGTATAGGGTTGCATGTTGGACATGGGTGGGTTATCTAAATCTAGCGAGTTTTTCGGGGCAATTAGATGCCTTGATAAAAGCACCTAGGAGATAGAGATAACCGAAAAAATAATAGGGAAGATAATGAATCAAGCAAGTAAAGACTTAGAAATTAAATTCCCTGAAAGCGAAAGAAGACATAAATGGAAATGTTAACATGCACCGTATCACATTGATTTTTAATAATTATGTTTTGCTCAATCCATGAGCTCATCAAGTCCCCACTTTTCACCAACTCTTCATCTATAAGAGGTGTTTTTGGGTTTCTTTTACCATCCCAATATATATACAATAACATTTGAAATAGAAAGATTTCTGATGTCTAATTGGAGGTTAGGGATTGACTGGTCAAAGGGGTTCACAAGCCGGGTATCTCTTCAAAGTTCTAGTGCAAGTATTTAAAATTTAGTTTTTAATGGTATTGGAAAAATATTTGATTTAAAAAAAATAAACATTCTAAATTTTATTGATCAATATTAAACTAATAATGGCCGATGGAAAATTTTAAAGAGCCCTTTTATAACCTTCATTGCATATTTCTACAGTTAGTTAGCTGCTAGATCATGCTACATGTGCTACCATTGGAAATGTCGTCAAACTATCTTGTCACGCTATTTGAAGTTGAACAAATTTAATATTAACCCGTAAGAGTCTAAATTATTAAAAAATATAAAGAGAAATTACAATTACACCAAATGCAAGTAAGGAAGTAATATTCTCAAATATAATAGTAATGATTAGAGATTACATTTGAGACTCTTTAAAAAATACATATAATAATATAAAAATATATAATTATATTTTAATTTTTAATACACATACATTTTTCTTTTTATCTTACAAAACAAAATAGATCCTTTATTTATTGCAATACATTTTCTATTTATAAAAAGAACTTGCTCTATACAATAATCTAAATTAGAGAGAGTTAAATTAACACCACTAAAATTTGGAAAAGGGCTAAATTATACTTTGTTTTGATCTCCACATGAATGACATGCTCTAGAAATTTTCCCTCCATTGCTCCCATGCCAAAGACAAGTAGGGTACCTAGGTGTCATGTAGGGTACCTAGGTGTCAGGCTGCCCAACTACAATGGAGTAATGGGTGTCAAGATGACAAGCCCTTGGGAGCATTGGGTTGATAAAAGTGCATAGTCAAGAAGGGATAAGGATGCATTTAGGGCAACAAGTTAGAAGGTTGAACCGGGGTTTCTCTACTTGAATAAGGTGGGAAACATGGTCTATACAAATATGGATATTGGAGAGAAAAATTATCTATCAAGATCGAAGCAAAATTTCCTAGATGAGTAATGTTTTCATTTAATTGACAAATAAAACTTATTATGAACACTTTACCCATCTTCACCCATCTTCACCCATCTTCTTCAAAGGCAAGAAACTTATTATGAACACTTCACCCATCTTCTTCAGGGGCAAGAAACTTATTATCACAAGAAACTTAACTAATAATAAGAAATGTGGTTGATCATAAAATGATCAATGGGAAAATTAGTCGTTAAAGAACTAGAGACTAAAAAACGGAACGTTGAGAAGTTTGACTAGAAATACAAACTGTTTGTTATTAGATTTTGGATAAAATAAATAGAGTGAAAATTTTAAAATATTGGATCATAAATTCTAAAAAGGGAATAAAAGGAATTAATTCTTATTTTATTAATTTTATATAAATATTGGATCAAAATGGAAATAAACTTGAAGAAGCAGGTTTGAAAAATGTATTAAATTAATGATAAGTGGAAATATACACATCATAATATTGCTCTTCAACTTTGATGACAAAGTCGGTGTTTTTTAAAACCACAATTACTATAGAAGATAGAAGATAGCAGTGTGGAACAAGGCAGCAGGAATGGCAAAGGGCACAGAGGTATCATAGTATTACTGAGAGAAAAAGGTCATTTCATTCATCTAGAAAAAGAAGACCCAAATAAGCAATTTTCTTGGCTTAACATATCAGAAAATGGAAATCACATCAGAATTGCAGCATGCTATTTTGCGCTGCAAGTTTCAAAAATCTACAAAAGTATAGGGCTTGACCACAAAGATCCCTTTGCAGCAATAAAAGCAGATATTGCAATACATTCTTAGCTAGGTGAAGTCCTTATAGTGGGGGATTTCAATGCTAGAACTATAGGTGAACAATCTAGCATTCTTCGTTGTAAAGAAGATTGTGACCCTATCTGGCTTACAGTAGAGAGTAATCATCAGTGGGAAAGAATTTTAGAGGATAAAGGTTGCAATATCTTTGGACAAAAATTTCTTACGCTATGTGGGGCTTTCAATTTAGTCATTTGTAATGGTTTGAATAGATGGGAAAAGTCTGGTAATTTCACTTGCAATACTTACAATGGAGCAAGTGTAGTAGATTATGTAATTTTCTCACATAGTTTGTGTGAGAAAATGGAGGAAGTGTTGACTGGAGATCCAATTTGGGACTTAAAATCAAATCACAAGCCAATTTATTTAAGTTTATCTTGGACCAGAAAGAATTAATTAGGGTAAAAAACTCGGTGTGTTCAACAAAATCCACCAAAGGGCAAAATTATTTTGACTCCATAGAATTGTAATACCTTCAAAATAACGCTAGAGAGGCTATTCAAGAAGGAGGAAATCTCATTTCATGGCCTTCATACTCACGAATTAACACATTTAATTCAAAGCGCACTTGTTGAGTGCAAAAGAGAAAAAATTAGGAAGTCTGAAACAAATTGCTTTCCAGTTAATGCTTGGTTTGAAAAGGACTGTAAAAAGGCAAGGAGAATGTGGAAGGAATCAAACAAGGATAACATAAAGCTCAAAGCTTACAAGCAGATATTAAGGAATAAAAGGTTGATTTCATGGTTTCGAGGAGAGAATTAATCTTCTTTGGGAAAAATAACCCCAAATTATTCTGGAAGGAGCTCCAACCGAAAGAGGTGCAAACTGAAAACAACATTACAACTTCTAAATGGTTCGACTATACAAGAAAAATTTATGAGAATGATACCAAGGTTGACCCTCCTCCCTTGGTCAACACAGACACAAAAATCTTCACGGTGCAAGAGGTAGAGATCGGTATAAAAAAATTGGGTGTTGGAAAAGCAACAGACTTAGCTGAACTCCAAGCAGAGTATCTAAAGTGGGGCTTAAAAAATCTTTCACCTCACATCACAAAAAATTTCAACAACATCATACAGCAAGGGTTCCCCATAGATTAGACAACCAGTATGGCAATACCTCTTTTCAAGAGTGGTGACGTCAATAATCCCTCCAATTATAGAACCATAATGATAAACTCCTTGTTTGCAAAGCTATTTGGAAGTATGTTAGAAAATAAAATCAACAAGTGGGCAGAAGAAAGAGATAAATGTGCTAAAGGGCAAGCAGGTTTTAGACCTAAATATTCCACAGTTGATCATTGTATAACTTTAAGGCACATCATTGAAAAAGTTTGGGAAAAAAAGGAAGAAGTTTTTTGTTGCTTTGTTTATTTCAGAAAAGCCTTTGACACGGTTCCTAGGGATAATATTTGGCGCAAAATGGAGGAACTCAGGGTTCCCAGGCATTTGAGAACAGTTGTGCATATGTTGTATGAAGAGGTGAAAGTCAAAATTAGAACTTCAGCAAGAATTTCTGAAAGTTTTAGAAGTGATATTGGGGTCAAGCAAGGTTGCCCATTGTCTCCTACCATTTTTGGTTTATATATTGACAAGCTTGAAGAGTGGCTAAATTCACAAGGAGGTGACAGTATCCATTTTGGCAAATTCTTTATAAGGCTTCTTTTGTACGCAAATGAACTTATACTGATTGCTAAATCATCTCTTAGTTTGCAAGAGCATTTACATTCCCTTGATCATTTTTGTAGAAGGGTGGGGATGCAAGTCAATATTAGCAAAATGAAAGTAGTGGTTTTCTCTAACCAAATAAAGCATAACTAGCATAAGTTCTACTTTCAAGGCAACATTCTGGAAGAAGTTGCAGACTACAAATACCTCAGAATTAACTTCAACATAAATTTAAGTTGGGATGGTTGTAGAAACAAAATAATTTTTGGGGGTTGGAAAGCATTTTATGCTCTTCAAAACAAGTGTAGAGAGGTAGAGTTGTGGGACTCGAAAACCACTCTAACTCTTTTTGAGCTTTTAGTGATTCCGGTGATTTTCTACGGTTGTGAAATGTGGGCCAGCAACACAATCGAGATGCAGTGGAAGAAAATTGAGAAAATTCAGAAGCGTTTGATCACAAACAAATTCAAAATTAAAAGTGCAATTCCTTATGCTATCTTGTTAAGTCAAACAGGGGTTGCTCCTATTGAAGCAATTGCTATGGTGTGAGTCACAAGGTATTTGAAAAAAAATGAGAAAATGGAAGAGGGTAGATGGCCTAAGGTTGTGTTTAATGATAGATTGTGCAAAAGAAATAAGACTTGGATGCGGAAAAATAATAAACGGTTTAGTAAATGGGGCATTTGCTTGAGCATGTGTCCTACAAACAGTAAAGAGATAAAAACTTTTGTTAGGGATAACTTCCACAAACGTACTAGGGAGAAAGAGCTAGGGAGAAGGATGAAGTACTACATTGAAGAGTTAAACCCACTCATAATCATCAGCAAAAAGCATACATAGGGGCCAATATTTCTTTGAGATCTAAAATTCTTATTGCTCAATTAGGGACTATTTCTCATCAACTCCGTTTCGCATTGTAAAAGGCCAAAGAAATGTGGGAGGAAAGAGTATCTATTTTTTTCTCTTCCGGAAAAGTGGAAACAGAAAAATATTTCATTTTAGAATGAGAGGCCTTCAAAGACAGCAGGAAAAATTATGCAGGTATTATGGCAGCTAGCTCTTGGGATAATTTATTCAACAAAGAGTTTGTCAAGAAGCTAGGAGCATTTATTGTAAAACTCCGCATGAAAAGGGCTGAATCCCAGACTCGGATAGAGAAGAAATTTGTCCCATAGGTTATTTTTATCTTGGTGGACGTCTTTCTTTCTTTCTTTTCAACGTTGTCTCCATATTTCCAAGAGTTTTGGAATAGTGATTTCCCATCATCATTGTTTGTTGTTTGACCGCACCTGGATCAATGGTTTACTTTCTGGGTTTTTCCTCCATTACCAATGCCCATTTCTCAAGGGTCAATTCACCACTTGGATCTGCTATATTTCTTAACAGAGTAATACACAAAGACACTTACCAAATAGAAGTAATTGATGCCATCAACTTACCCTCAAATCAAATCCACCATTCCATTCTCTCAAGAGGTTTTAAGTCCTCTTCACATCAACCATGTATTTATGTAATTACTGACTACTGGAGATCACCCAATTATCAAGCTCCTGTACTCACACAAATTTCATGCAATTTCCAGATTATATAATCACTTGCTCAGTCAATTTACCATTTATACTCAACAAAGACATTCATCACAATAGATATGAATATTCACAATAACAGGTGCAAATAAAATTTCTCTTATTAAATCAAATTCAACTGCACAAAAATTCTTGACTTGGTACACAATATGGGCATACTTAGTGTTGGGTTGTTTACTGGGTAAACAAACACAAATATTTATTATCAATTCGAGCTTGTAGGACTTAGAAGCATCGCCAAGATATATGGGTTTCGGCTATAGTCAAGTTAGAAGATGAATTATTAATAATAAAGGAAATGCATATTTACAAATATAAATTTAAACTAAATAATTTCTAAATTCAATTATTTAATCAGTAGCAGAAGAAGCTCCTAACTTAGGAGAACTTGTTTGTCCTTCTCTTACAAAACTACTTCATGAATTAGAAACCAAAACCACTAATGAACAATAAATTAAGATGCATGAAAGAATAACTTAAAAGGCTCTTAACCAAAGAGATCCTGGTTGTCCTTCATTACAGATTCATTCATCATTAATACCATTGTTAGAAAACAAGAACTTCAGAAAATCAATTAAAAGCATGAAAGATGAATTCTAGCTCTAGCTCTTAATCGGATAGAAGGAATGTTTAACTTAAACATTGGATTTTCCCTACATATGCAGAATATAAATTAGAATTAGATTCGTCAGTAATCATAAAACATCAGTATATATCTAATCAATAGATTAAGCATAAAACTAAACTAGTTCATAAATTACAACTAAAATAACCAGAAAGTGCACTTAGCTCGGTGTGGGGGCCCTCCACCGCACACTGTAAGTGATTTCAGCTACTAAAACTTCAGTCAAGCATTCACCATATAACAAAATCAAAGGAAATAGAACATTTCTTTCAATTAACTCTCCAAAGTTTCAGAAATATCCAAGTTAAGTTACACAATTTCTACATGTTTCAATGGTTCACAAACTTGGTATATATAGAGAAATAATAAACAAACTATGTTATTATGTCTCTAACAACCTTATCTTATCCTAATCTCATCCATCTAGGTTGAACTCTTCCAATTAGTTACACCAAATCTAGAAAAATCCCAAAATCTACTATTTCTGCCCTATTTTCTAGGGATTATTGAAAAATAGGTCATGTTTGACCAGCGTTGACCGGCCCTGTTTTAGCTCGATTTGACCGAACCAAGAGGTATTCGTCCATTCTTAGTTCCCAAGATTTCTATAAATGTGCTCAAATCATACCCAGATGTCCTGCAAGTATGACATCAATGAAGCCATTATGGGAATTTCTGGTCCAGTCCAAAAATGCACTTAAAACCCAATTTTTACAAAAATCTCTAAAAATTGAAAAAATTAATTTAATTACTTGAATATGCATAATAAGGTAAAAAAAGATCATATGTGGATGGTATAAAGTGGAAAATGATGGAAATTAGGTGGATTTTAATAAGCAAATTTGATAAAAAAACGAGGGCCAACATCTCCCTGCTTACTGTCAAGCATGTCCTCATGCTTGCCTAGGTCTCCTTGACCTTCTGCTTCTGTGTGATGAATGCCTTGCTGATGTACCTGTGAATTTAGATCCTGATGTCGAAGCTCCCCAATGAGCTACCTTCTCAGAAATCGAATGTTGGAGATTTACTTTACGTTGGAGAAATTGAATGCTAGAGAATGCTCAAGTTAACTGTTGCATGCAACATAACCACTCATTCATTCATTTCCTTTTGAGAAATAGATTCTTGGAAAATGAAAATCAACCCAAAAGGGGATCATAATTATGCTCAGCTACATAATCCTCCTAAAAATCATTCTTCTCTACCTTCAATTTCTGTGTCTTCTCTCTTCTGCTACAAAAAGGAGTCTGTTGCTCTTCAAAACTGATAAAAAAAACTCTCTCTGTGTACAAAGACCATAAAAACACTTTACCAATGTTTTTACTACTCCATAACTTATATTTCAATCTCTGGTTTGCCAAAATTTTCTCAAAAACCCCTTCTCTGTTTTTAAAAATTCTCACTGTGCATATGTAAAATGGACAAGTTTTCCATCGTATGTATGAGAATATGCATAGTTATGCTCTTTGTATGTATAAAAATCTCACTGGAAATATGAGAAATGAACGAATTTTCCACTATGTATATGAGAATGAAAAGAAAATATACCCACTTGTATAAATAATGGAAGAATTTTGTTCACTGTGTACAAAGATGGGCAATTTTGCACTCACTGTATATAAAAATTAGGTAAAAACATTGTTCTCTATTCAAAATCATGCATGAGGAAACTCGTTTTTCTTTTCAGCTCATTTACCTGTTCTAGGGTCGATCTTGTCGATGTGTCTGAGACAACTTCGGATTCTTGTGTTAAACAACGCCATTTCTATTAGAAATCCCCTTCGACTTTACCAAGGATTCACACATTATCAATGTCAAAGACGTTTTTTTTTAATGATGGCAGAGTCTTGGTTTAATAACTGGAGTTTAACTCTTTCAAATGTGACACATTTCAAACTAAACACAAGTTTTAATACCCTGAAATCCATTCAACAACTTTCGACGATCTTGGAAGTGATTTCTTACCTCTTTTTTCCAGATTTCTGGAGTCTTTTGGAGCACTCAGTCAACTTGTCGCTAAGAAAATCTCGCCCTCAATCTTCTTAAAAAAATGACACCTTCTTCCCTTATTTCTCCATGGCTTGCCTATTAATCTGCGTTTCTCCCTCTGTTCAGGGTTCTCTGTGCTGCGCAACACTCTCTGCATCTTTCCTACTTATTTTTCCTTCCACAAGGATGCTCTTTGCATGCATACAAATGCATAGCATTATGCTCCTCTACCTGAGCGTAATTCTAGTTGTGATGGTGGGAGAAATGAATTTTAAAAAAACGTTTTGATACTTCTGGGCGATGGCTCTGGGTTTTTACGACAAAAGTGTCTTCGTTTAACTGCGTCCTACTTCCATGGTGTAATGCCTATTGCTTCACCGAAATCTATATTTCCTTCATTCAGACCTTAACTCATTCTGTTGTATGCCATTCTCCTTTCATTCATTTCGTGAGGCTTCATTTATTTTTGAAATGATATATATATATATATATATATACACGCCTTTTTCATTACTTATATTTTTTCCTTCATACATATTTCTATATATATATATATATATATACACACCTTTTTCATTACTTATATTTTTTCCTTCATACATATTTCTATATATATATACCATTTTTTCCATAATATATATATGCGCTTTCAACTTTTGTCATGATTTCTTATATGCCCGTTTTTTTAATGTCCTCAATTTTGGATCAAAATGCTTATAGGGTAATGTAGGGATATATGGATTAATGTAGCTTAAATGAAAAGTATGGTAGGATAATGGTAAGGTAATTCATAAGATTATGATGATGTATGATGGTGTAATGGATAGGGTTATGATAAATCTAGAATTATGATGGAATGTAGGATTATGATGAGGGTAGGGTAGGAATGTAATGTTTTATGTGATGATGTAGGATATAGGTAGGGTAAATGTAGGGTGTTAGTAGAATGATAGGATGCATATTCAAGTTTAAATCAGTTTAACAATTCTAGAAAATTTTCAAAATCAAAGGTTCTAAGAACAATTTTTTTTACTTACTGTACTTTCCCTTTTGCGACATAGCTTGATGTTCATATTGATTTGATGATGAATTTTTCTGGTTCATCCAAATTTGACTCATGATGATGGTTCTTCAAAGATGCATTCAGATGGAATATAGACAATTGTAACTGCTTACTTGAACCTTTTGATATTATGTTATTTCATGTTCTTTTTGACATCGTCTATTGATTTAGGTCCCTTCTGATGAATATTGTTCAGGTCCCTTCTGCAATGATATTTAATGTTGTTTCAAGTCCCTTCTACAATGATTTTTAAATGATGTTTCAGGTCCCTTCAACATGATATTTTCAACGATGTTTCAGGTCCCTTCTGACATGTTATTCAGGTCCCTTCTACAATACAACTGCTCAAACTATTTGCATAGTTTTATTACGAACTTGCCCCTTGCTTAGGTTAAGACTTGTCCTCAAGTCTTGGATTTCTTAGAGGATTATTTCTACAAAATCAAAATGAAGTATAACAAAATAGAGAATTCATATTGGCCAAACAAGTTGGCTTTCCGATATGAATTCAAGTTTGTATTGTGCCAGTTTCCTGGATTTTCACAACCAAACTCTTTTATTATTTTTTATCTTTTTATTTTTATTTTTATTTTATTTTCTTTTCTGGATGGAGGTGGGGTATAATGGAGTCGGAAAGTATGGAATGATTATGAAAGTAATATAGCTTGAAGTCATCATCTAAGAGTAGATGGATAATGTTGTAGCATAATTTGACTCAGCTAAAAGTCAAGAGAGGTGCTGAATAATTCAAGGTTGTTGAGGAATAGTTGTTAGAATGTCAAGAAGAGCTGCAATATGCTCAAAATGATAACCACAAGCACAACGAGGATTCATCATCACATGTGCACTGGAACCAAAGTCAGGGAAGCAGCAGCAGCATTGGAAGCACAATCTAAGCCAGAGGAGCAACAAAGAAGAAAAGCGTGCAACAAGGGTCAAGTTGGGCTCATTCGCAAGCTCATGAGATACTAGCACAGGAGAACACCGGATAAGCTCAGGAGGGTTACACCACGGAGAAAAATAGACTAATTTCCCGCAGGCAGAGAAATGGCGTATTTCCCTTATAAAATTAAGAGTTTTGGAGGAGGTGCAAAGGGAAAAATCGACGGTCAGGATCAAAGCGCATAACTGAAACAGAGAGATGGACAACAGAGATCGTATCGCATATCGCATTTAGTAAAGGTTACAAGTTTAAAATATGGTTAAAATTGTGATATTGCAATGCGATGCGATCGCATATCGCACTTCGCAAGTTTAAAGGGTTAGCGCTAAGGAATGTGTTAAAGGTTGGGATCTGTGGGTTGCGGGCGGGCCCACCTCTCTTTTCCACGTCACCTCCCTCTACCCGCATTTCACACTTCACAAGTTTTAATGTTTACCTCCACCGCTCATAAACTAAATCCGTCGATTTGCGATTTGCGATATCCGTGGGGCCCATCCCTGCCACGTCACCTCCCTCTCCCTGCACTTCACACTTCACAAGTTTTAGAGCTTACCTTACATTTCTCATAACAAATCGACCGATTTTCAATTTTCGATTGGCCCCACCTCTACTTGCCACGTCACCTTCCACCTGTCGCACTTCACACATCACACAGTTTAAGACTTACCTCCCGTCTTTCATAATAAAATTCCCAATTTGCGATTTGCGGGCGGAAGCGATGTGGTTTTGAAAGTCAACTCCAAAGGTTTTCAAATCCGGAAATAAGACATTTCTTGTGTTAAATCACATCAGAGGAGGAAAGGAGGATTGTAATATAAAACCGTTGAAATGCAGAAATGCAATAGAAAGCGGATGTGATGCATTCTTCAGAGGTGAATAGAATATATTTCAAGTCCAAGTCTTGCGGCGGTTTAGGGAAGAAAGTCTGAACGCGGGCAGAAAGACTCGGGTATGTGATCCGACGCAGGGCAAAGGAGAAGAAAAGGAATAACACAACAGGCACAAGCATAAGAGGCAGAGCCGAGTAGCAGGTGACATGATGATAGCTTTCAAAAATGCAAAAGCATGGGCAGTGTCTAGTGGAGATGCGTTTACGCAGACTTTTGGGACATCACAACCAAAATAGACAGAGACACATGAGCAACAATTCATATCCAGCAAATATAATGATACTTCTAATTCTATTTTTCTTTCTTGATTAAAGATCGACATTGTAATGAAGTCTTTAATTGCGATGTAATCGGTAGTTTATAGAGTTTTATGAAGTTTGAGTAGTTACAAGAAGTTCCAGCAGTTACAAATTGTTTTTGATGTATTTAAGAAAAAGAGAAAGAAAGAAATTGGGGGGGGGGGGCTGAGTTCTGGACCTCTTGGGGCTTACATTTTGTACTTCTTTTTTTTATGAGTAAATGAAAGAAGTAGTAAGTTTCCTGCAACAGTTGATGGTGATTCGTGTTTCTTGTGCCATTTTGTGTCCCTTCTTCTTTGAATGAAGTGAACTAATGTAGCATCCGGTCTCTTAATTACATCTATGAGTAAGAGTTAAATAACCTTAATTTTCGCTCCTTCACTCCATCTCTTCTCCCTTCACAAATTATCTCTGAAACTTAAAAGTAATAGATTCTGTGTTTACAACATATTATTTTGAGTTTCCCCTCTCTTCACAAACTCCTGATGAAACTATAAAGTAATAGATTTTGTGTTTACAACATATTATTTCGAGTTTCCTCTCTCTCCATGAATTTCCTCTAAAATTTAAAAGTGGTAGATTCTGTGTTTTCAACATATTACTTTGAGTTTCCCCTGCAGTTCTTCTTTTCATTCAGATATCAACAAGTGAATGGCATTATGAAATCTTTTATTATTCCAGATCATTAAGAGTTTTAGAAAAATAGTCTCCAGAGCGATAGAACAAAGACCTCATGATAAAATCATTTCTGTGACACACTTATAAAATGTCTTAAGCACTGACTCCTTTCACAACCGAGGGATTGTCTCTTAAGATACAACATTTTTTGGCATTGTTGTCGGGGATGAAGGCACGAAGTTATTTTTCCCCGGTTATTGAAATCTATTTCTTGATGGTGAACAAGATTTAGATACAAATTTGGTTGTGTACTATTCACCTGGCGAATCCACTGATCAAGGTTTCATTAGATGAGGAATTATGTGGGCAAGGAAATGAGAAAGAACTGTGGAAAATACAGGTATCAGAGTTTGAATCTTTTAAAGGAAGTTTTATTTTTCACTATCAGTTTGATGGTATATTTTCCCTTACATATCAAGAATATTGTTTCCTGATTTATATCCTGATAAGATTATAAGGCCAAAAATGTACATTCTTTATTGGAGAAAGAAGATTTTTCCTTCGTTTGTATTATCGATCTTGACGCAACTTTATATGAGAGGAGAGATGAATGTTACATTAAAATTCTTGAAGATTTTTGTCAAGAGTTGGCATTACACAAAGAACATCAGCATTATGAGGGACAAACCTTAGATTGCTCTTTCCGGCCTAAATGGTTATCAGCAGAAAACAACAATCAATGTTCTCACATACAACCTCAAATTGAGGAGTCAAGCAGTGAAGGAAGCTATCATGTTCAAAGACATCTACATCAACAAGATGTTCAAGAAAAAAGAGGCAGCAGAAAAATGGTCTCATCAGTTCTATGATCCAGTGGTGGATTATATGAAAAATTTATTTTGTCAGCAACAAGCATTTATGCAAAGGCTGACTTCGCCTGATTATGTTCAGGCATAAATTCATACGTAGGAGTTGTGCATAAATAAGCTCATAAGTTGAGAATTTTCAGTTATAGTATTTCCAGTTCGGTATTTTCAGCTTAAGAAAAAATGAAGAAGTCCAAAGTGTAGCAGGCTTCAGGAGGATTTCATACTAGATCAACTCACAGTTGGAATTGACTCCATGCCCATAACGACTACTGTTCTACAAGTGTTATTTGACTCCATGCCTAATAAAGGCTATTTATCTACAAGTTCTCTTTGAATCCATGCCCAATAAAGGCTACTGATATACCAGTTCTCAGCACTTTGCTACGAAAATTGTTGTCCCCAATTGGAGCCAGATGTTGTCGCATAATTTGACTCAGCTAAAAGTCAAGAGAGGTCTTAAGCAATTCAAGGTTGTTGAGTAATAGTTGTTAGATCTTGAGCAATTCAAGGTTGTTGAGTAATAATTGTTAGAATGTCAAGAAGACCTGCAATATACTCAAAAGGATAACCACAAGTGCAACGAGGATTCATCATTACATGTGCACTGGAACCAAAGTCAAGGAAACAACAATAACATTGGAAGCGCAATCTAAGCCATAGGAGCAGTAAAGAAGAAAATCGTGCAAAAAGGTCAAGTCGAGCTCATTCGCAAGCTCAGGAGAGACTAACGCGGTAGAACACTGGATAAGCTCAGGAGGGTTACACCACGGAGAAAAACAAACTAATTTCCTGCAAGCAGAGAAATGGTATATTTCCCTTAGAAACTTAAGAGTTTTGGAGGAGGCGCAAAGGGAAAAACAAACGATCAGGATCAAAGCAAATAACTGAACAAAGAGATGGACGGTGGAGATCGTATCACATATATCACATTCATTAAAGGTTACACGTTTAAAATATGGTTAAAATTGCAATATTTTGATGCGATGTGATCGCATATCACACTTCGCAAGTTTAAATGGTTAGCGCTAAGGAATGTCTTAAAGGTTGCGATCTGTGGGCTACAGGCGGGACCACCTCTCTTTTCCACGTCACCTCCCTCACCCCGCATTTCGCACTTCGCAAGTTTTAATGTTTACCTCCACCGCTCATAAACTAAATCCACCGATTTGCGATTTGCGATATCCGTGGGACCCATCCCTGCCACATCACCTCCCTCTCCCCTCACTTCGCACTTCGCAAGTTTTAGAGCTTTCCTTCCATTTATCATAACAAATCCATCGATTTGCGATTTTCGATTGGCACCACCTCTTCTTTCCATGTCACCTTTCACCCGTCGCACTTCACGCATCGCACCATTTAACACTTACCTCCTGTATTTCACAATAAAATCACAGATTTGCGATTTGCGGGTGGATGCGATGTGGTTTCGAAAGTAAACTCCAAAGGTTTTCAAATCGGAAGTAAGGCATTTCTTGTGTTAAATCACATCAAAGGAGGAAAGGAGGATTATATCGTAAAACCGTTGAAACGCCGAAATACGATAGAAAGCGGACACAATGCGTTCTTCAGAGGTGAATAGAATATATTTCAAGTCCAAGTCTTGTGGCAGTTTAGGGAAGAAAGTCTAAATGTGGGCAGAAAGACTCGGGTATGTGATCCGACACAGGGAAAAGGAGAAGAAAAGGCATAACGCAACATGCACGAGAAAAAGAGGCAAAGTCGGGTAGCAGGTGACCTTATGATAGCATTTGAAAATGCAAAAGCATGGGAAAATTCTAGTGGATATGCGTTTACGCAGGCTGTTGGGACATCACAGCCGAAACAGATAGAGACACATCAGCAAAAAATTAAATCCAACAAATAGATTGATACTTCTAATTATATTTTTCTTTCTTAAATAAAGATCAAAATTTTAATGAAGTATTTAATTGCGATGTAATAGGTAGTTTACAAAGTTTTAGGAAGTTTGAGTAGTTACAAGAAGTTCCAACAGTTAAAAATTGTTTTTGATGTATTTAAGCAAGAGATAAAGAAAGAAATGGGGGGGGGGCATGAGTTCTGGACCTCTTGGGGATTACATTTTGTACTTATTTTTCTGATGGGTAAATGAAAGAAGCAACAAGTTTCCTGCAACTATTGATGGTGATTCATGTTTCTTGTGCCATTTTGTGTCCCTTCTTCTTTAAATGAAGTGAAGTAATGTAGCAGCCGGTCTCTTAATTACATCTGTGAGTAAGAGTTAAATAACCTTAATTTGCGCTCCTTCACTCCATCTCTTCTCCCTTCAAAAATTCTCTCTGAAACTTAAAAGCAATAGATTTTGTGTTTACAACATATTATTTTGAGTTTCCCCTCTCTTCACAAACTCCTGATGAAACTTTAAAGTAATAGATTATGGGTTTACAACATATTATTTCGAGTTTCCTCTCTCTCCATGAATTTTCTCTGAAACTTAAAAGTGGTAGATTATGTGTTTTCAGCATATTACTTTGAGTTTCCCCTGCAGTTCTTCTTTTGATTTAGATATAAGCAAGTGAATGGAAATATGAAATCTTTTATTATTCCAGATCATTAAGGGTTTTAGAAAACTAGTCTCCAGAGCAATAGAACAAATACCTCATGATAAAATAATTTCTGTGACACACTTTTAAAATGTTTTAAGCACTGATTCCTTTCACAACCGAGGGATTGTCTCTTAAGATACAACATTTTTTGGTGTCATTTCCGGGGACGAAGGCACGAAGTTATTTTTCCTCGGGTATTGAAATATATTTCTTGATGGTGAAAAAGATTTAGATACAAATTTGGTTGTGTATTATTCACCTGGAAACTCCACTGATGAAGGTTTCATTAGATGAGGAATTATGTGGGCAAGGAAATGAGAAAGCACCGTGGAAAATACAGGTATCAGAGTTTGAATCTTTTAAAGGAAGTTTTATTTTTCACTATCTGTTTGATGGTCTATTTTCCCTTACATATCAAGAATTTTGTTTCCTGCTTTATATCCTCATAAGATTATAAGGCCCAAAATGTACATTCTTTATTGGAGAAAGAAGATTTTTCCTCTGATTGTATTATTTATCTTGAGACAACTTTATATGAGAGGAGAGAAGAATGTTACATTACAATTCATCAAGATTTTTTTCAAGAGTTGGCATTACAAAAAGAACATCAACATTATGAGGGAAAAATCTTACATTTCTCTTTTCGACCTAAATGGTTATCAACATAAAACAAGAATCAATCTTCTCACATACAACCTCAAATTGAGGAGTTAAGCAGTGAAGGAAGCTGTCATGTTCAAAGAAGTCTACATCAACAAGATGTTCAAGAAAAAGAGGTAGCATAAAATTGGTCTCATTAGTTCTATGATCTAGTGGCGGATTATATGAAAACTTTATTTTGTCAGCAACAAGCATTTATACAAAGGATGATTTTGCCTGATTAAGTTCAGGCATAAATGCATATGTAGGAGTTGTGCATAAATAATCTCAGAAGTTGAGCATTTTCAGTTGTAGTGTTTCTAGTTCGGTATTTTCAGCTTAAGAATAAAGGAAGAAGTCCAAAGTGTAGCAAGCTTCGGGAGGATTTCATACTGGATCAACTCACATTTAGGATTGACTCCATGCCCATAACGACTACTATTCTACAAGTTCTATTTGACTCCATGCCCAATACAGGCTACTGATCTACAAGTTCTCTTTGAATCCATGCCCAATAAAGGCTACTGATCTACCAATTCTAAGCACTTTGCTACCAAAAGTGTTGTCCCCAATTAGAGCTAGATGTTGTAGCATAATTTGACTCAGTTAAAAGTCAAGATAGGTCCTGAGCAATTCAAGGTTGTTGATGAACAATTGTTAGAAGTCAAGAAGACCTGCAATATGCTCAAAAGGATAACCACAAGCGCAACGAGGATTCATCATCACATGTGCACTTGAACCAAAGTCAGGGAAGTAGCAGCAGCATTGGAAGTGCAATCTAAGCCAGAAGAGCAGCAAAGAAGAAAAGAGAGCAACAAGGGTCAAGTTGGGTTCATCCGCAAGCTCAGGAGAGACTAGCATGACAGAACACTGGATGAGCTCAGGAGGGTTACATAGCGGAGAAAAACAGACTAATTTCCCACAGGCAGAGAAATGGCGTATTTCGCTTAGAAACTTAAGAGTTTTGGAGGAGGCGCAAAGGGAAAAATAGACAGTTGGGATCAAAGTGCAAAACTAAAATGGAGAGATGGACGACGAAGATCGTATTGCATATCGCATTCGGTAAAGGTTACAAGTTTAAAATATGGTTAAACTTGCGATATTGTGATGCGATGTGATCGCATATCACACTTCGCAAGTTCAAATGGTTAGCGCTAAGGAATGTGTTAAAGGTTGCGATCTACAGGCTGCGGGTAGGCCCACCTCTCTTTTCCACGTCACCTCCCTCTCCCCGCATTTCGCACTTCGCAAGTTTTAATGTTTACCTCCACCACTCATAAACTTAATCCGTCGACTTGCGATTTGCGATATCTGTGGGATCCATCCCTGCCACGTCACCTCCCTCTCTCTGGACTTCGCACTTCACAAGTTTTAGAGCTTATCATCTATTTCTCATAACAAATCTATCGATATGTGATTTGCAATTGGCCCCACCTCTGCTTGCCACGTCACCTTCCGCCCATCGCACTTCGCGCATCGCATAGTTTAACACTTACCTCCTGTCTTTCATAATAAAATCCCCAATTTGCTATTTTTGGGCATATGCGATGTGGTTTTGAAATTAAACTCCAAATGCCTTGAAATCTGGGAGTAAGGCATTTCTTGTGTTAAATCGTATCGGAGGAGGAAAGGAGGATTATAACGTAAAACCGTTGAAATACCGAAATGCGATAGAAAGCGGATGCGATGCGTTCTTCAGAGGTGAATAGAATATATTTCAAGTCCAAGTCTTGTGGCGGTTTAGGGAAGAAAGTCTGAACGCGGGCATAAGGACTCGGGTATGTGATCCAACGCAGGGCAAAGGAGAAGAAAAGGCATAACGCAGTAGGCATGAGCAGAAGTGTTAATTTTGGACAACTAGGTCCAAAATCCATGTTGTGATGCTCAGATGAAGATGCATATATTTTTATTGGACTCCTCTTTCAAAGAGGTGCAAGATCAATCTAAATATCATCTTGATCTGATGAGTAGAACATTTATTTTGAATTCATTCAAAATATGTGCAGGTTGGCCTGAAGGCTTGGAGCCTCAGCAATTGTGTCACACACCCTCATTGATGGATATAAATTGGTCAACCTTGGAGGAAATTTTCACTCATCCATCACATCACATCCTCTCTCCTCATATAATTGGTTTGAGCATCTTTTGGAGTCTCTTCTTCACTCACACGTGGGAAAAAGCAGTAACTAGGGTTTTGGTTTGTCTAGGGTTTCCAGTGTTGAAATTGATTAGCATTAACTTCGGTCAAAACTTGGTCAAATTGACTTGAAACTCTCCCAAACTGTCAATTTCTTCAATCCGCATTTTTTGGCACAAATCCCGAGGCTGGATGTTGACTTTGACTTGGCTTCGTTGATTTTGATGCTGTTGCTGTTTGCGTTGACCGTTGACTGTGAAATCGTTGAATTTCGTTGAATTTTGGGGTTGACTGATCTGGCTGTCCTAGAGGGTTGTGTGGCACTTCTGGTTGGCTGACTGTATTAATACTTTGTTGGTTGAAGCATCTTGCTGACCGTCGTAACGCACCAAGACACTTATATATTTTGGCTTTTCTTATGTTGATCTACTGGTATATTCTATCAGCATTTTACTTTATTGTTTATGTGATTGCTGACTGATATTGGGATAAAAAGTAAAGCTGCATCAAGCATAGAAAATATACAAAAATTTACATGGAATAAGAGCTGAGGTGAAGACAAAGCCTTAGTTTGTAGAAATAACCGAAGAAGAGCACGAGTTCCTCTAACTACAATGGTTTTAAGGCTGATGAAAAATTGACTGGGAAGGATGAATTCCATGCCTAGAAGATGACATTGGATCTTATGAAGACCAAGATGTCATGGACTATGTGCAGGGTAAAATCCAAGAGCCTCCATCCACTGCAACTTCTGCTGCCATAACAAAGTACAAGAAGGGGGAAATCAAAGAAAATTTGATGATAAGAGAATCAATTCATAAGAGTCTTGTTGCCTACCTCTCTGAGTTGGGCACATCCAAGGAGCTGTATGAAAAATTGGTCAACATGTTCAAGGCCAAAAATGCGAATCAAGTCCTATTCTTCAAGAACCAATTGAAGAATCTAAAGAAAGGCAATGATGAGTATGTTCAATCATATTTTCTAAAGCTGACCAAAATCAGGAATAATCTTCTGGCTATTGGGGATACAATAGCTGATCGAGAGATGGTTCTCACTGCTCTTGTAGATCTCTCATCCGAATGGCATGTATTCAACACTACCATTCTCAATAACAATGTGATACCTGATTTTGACGAAGTATTATCGAGATGCGTACAAGAAGAGACAAGGATGAAGGAATATGAAAATGAAGGAAATGATGCCTTCACTGCTCATACTAATAAGAAGAACTTTGGTGGTCCAAGGAACAAAGGAAGAGTATGGGCCCAAGGAAATACCCTTTTAGAAAGTTTGGGAGAGTTTGGCAGAGCCGGGTAGCAGGTGACATGATGATAGAATTCGAAAACGCAAAAGCATGGCAAAGTCTAGTGGAGATGCGTTTACGCAGACTGTTGGGACATCATAGCCGAAACAGACAGAGACACATCAATAAAAAATCAGATCCAACAAATAGATTGATACTTCTAATTCTATTTTTCTTTCTTGATTAAAGATCGACATTGAAATGAAGTCTTTAATTGTGATGTAATGGGTAGTTTACACAGTTTTAGGAAGTTTGAGTAGTTACAAGAAGTTACAGCAGTTACAAATTGTTTTTGATGTATTTAAGGAAGAGATAAAGAAAGAAATTGGGTGGACCTGAGTTCTGGACCTCTTGGGGATTACATTTTGTACTTCTTTTTCTAATGGGTAAATGAAAGAAGCAGTAAGTTTCCTGCAACTGTTGATGGTCATTCGTGTTTCTTGTGCCATTTTATGTCCCTTCTTATTTGAATGAAGTGAAGTAATGTAACATCCGGTCTCTTAATTACATCCGTGAGTAAGAGTTAAATAACCTTAATTTTCTTTCCTTTTCTCCATCTCTTCTCCCTTCACAAATTCTCTCTAAAAATTAAAAGTAATAGATTTTGTGTTTACAACATATTATTTTGAGTTTCCCCTTTCTTCACAAGCTCCTGGTGAAACTTTAAAGTAATAGATTATGTGTTTACAACAAATTATTTTGAGTTTCCTCTATCTCCATGAATTTCCTCTGAAACTTAAAAGTGGTAGATTCTGTGTTTTCAACATATTATTTTGAGTTTCGCCTATAATTCTTCTTTTCATTCAGATATCAACAAGTGAATGACATTATGAAATATTTTATTATTCAAGATAATTAAGGGTTTTAGAAAACTAGTCTCGAGAGGGATAGACCAAATATCTCATGATAAAATCATTTCTGTGACATACTTTTAAAATTTCTTAAGCATTGATTCCTTTCACAACCGAGGGATTGTCTCTTAAGATACAACAGGTAGATAGATAGAAAATATGTCTAGACTTCAACATGCACGATTGTGGAACTTAACATACAATATGGTAGATGAATGGATTCATGAACAATATGACTTATGAAAGGCTTCTTTGACAATGGATGTGGTTGTTCATGGTAAAACTTGACTTCTTCTTCTTTTTATTAGCTTCATGTCTTTTGCCTTGATCTTGATCTTCTTGTAGGGTTGTTGGTGTTGTTGGTATGCAACTTAAATCAAGCTTCATGAGTTTTGAGTTTCATTAGATGAACTCAACATCCTGTGAATTCCACTTTGCTTTGACTTGAACATTTGTATTCATATTCTGAAATATGATTTTTTTTTAAATTGACTTTGAAAATTCCTTTGTCCATGGAGTTCTCCTCTTAAATCTTCTTATGACCTACAAAAACATAGCATTTGCCTACAACACAATATTAGATGATGGAGGAAGAGAGGTGTACAGTCTCTCTTCTTCCAATGAGTATGTAAAATAATTACAAGCAATTCTTTGTTAACAAGTCCAAAGATGATATACAAATAAAATGCATTTGTTTACCCCTTTGAGGAATGGTGGCCATCTTAGACCGCCTAGCGGTATTTTGTTCACAAAATATTTGTTTTATGTCAAATTAGAGTGATTCCAAAGCCAAGTTGAAGTTAATTCATATGGCTACCTCCAGTATAAACAATTTTTAAAAATGGTTTAAAATGATATGCTAAAGAGGATGAGATGTACCATGTTTGATAGAGCTTCTTGTGAATTTTTGACTAGACCAATAGTCACTATTTGGAGTGTAACTTTTTTGTTAAAGATCAGATCGATATGATTAAACTTGGAGATTAAAGTAGATTAATTTTTGTCTTTCTAGTAGAAACATGTTTTTAAAATCATTAGGTTTGATATCACAAAATTGGTGATGAACAGACCTAGGAGGCAGAGTTTGACTATGCTGATTTTAAGACACACAGTCACTAAATGTGGAATAACTTTTTCACCTAACCTCCAAATGGCATGATTCAAATTTTGTCTTGAACTAGACTTCAATATATATAGAAACAGGTTTTTAAAATAAGATGATTTGATATGTGAAATATGTCAATGAACAGTAAAGACCTAGAATTGTCATCATGCATATTTTTTGAGAAGCAGTTAGTATTTTGAGCATAGATTTTTCATATGATGTCGGATTGAGATTATTAAAATTGATTTGGAAACTAGATTCCAAGGGCTATCTTCCCTATGAATATCATGTAAAAATGTTTCCATTGGAACCCTCAAATCAATTCTGTACTAACTCTATTCTAAATTTTTTTCTTGAAATCTAGTGTTTATTTTGATAATTGTTTTATTTGTGATCCAAATTAAAATTTTCAAAATGGATTTAAAACTAAATTTCAAGAGATGCCCTATTTAAAAACCATGATTTAAAAATGATCCTATATGTTTTCCCAAAATAGGATTGTCCTTAGTGCATTTGGTCATGAAATCCTTTCAAATGAGTATTGAACAATGATGTGAAGAATTATTTATGAGAAAAAGTCTTATTGTGAACTGATTCCACCAATTTATTTATTTTATTCTATTCTATCCTACTCTATTGTATAGAAATATTTCATTCTCTCAAGTATAAGATAATTTCCAATGCATCCATTTGCGTAGCAAGATCATAAGTAAACTCATATCCAAGTTTGAAAAATACATTTTAAGGAATGCTTGGATTTGAAAAATTATTTGATTATAAAGATTTGATGCTAAGAAATAGAAAATGGAGTGGTGTTGTGGTGTAATGACTAGCTGAAACCAAGTTTTAATATGATCTATGTTTTCTTGGATCTCCTTAGTTGTCATATCACAAAGTTCTTCTTGTGGTACTTACTCAAAATCTTGAATGCACAAAGGATCTTGTGATATAGATGCTAGAAATTCTTCAATTTTGGGTTCTAATGTTTGATCTTCATCGCATGTGATCCATGACTCAAAAGATAACAGGAACAAGATTCTAAGTTTTCTTCTTGTGGATCCTCTTCATGGATGCTTTGTTCCTCTTCTAATTTCTGAAATGAAGATTCATCCCTAGTGATCACTCTAAATTGTGTACAAGGATTTAAGAAGATCCTTGTAGTGGCATACCCTCATTTGCTAAATGACTTCTTTAACATCATTTTTTGGAGATCTTGTTGGGAAAATGGATTTTGTAGTTATTTAGTTTTTTTTTTTAAATTTTTATTTTGTTGGGGGTTTTGTTTAATGAATCTATGATGCAAGAACATTAAGGTAGAGCCAGGAATGTGACAAAGTTGGTCACATGTTGTGGTTTGGAAAGAGGGATAGCATGATGACCTTGATCTTTTTAAAAGTATTTTGTTTACGTTTAATTTGGGCTAACTCAACCATTGTAATTTGCAGAATAAAAGAATGGTTAATTTAGAATTAGTTAAGAATGTAGTTGAATAAGTTGAATACACTGTTTTGGAAATTGAATGACAGTTTCTCAATCATATGGGGATTTTGGGAAGGGGTAAGACCAAACCAAATCCACCATTGTGGGGTTCTTCCATCCATAGAGAGAAAGGAGAGATTAGAGAAGTGGAATTAAATGTAAAAACCAGCCATTAGAGGGCTTGGCTCTGTTTTTTCCATCTCCAAACTATTTCCAAGTGTTTTGTGTTTGATCGGGATCTCTGTTTTTAAAACAACATTTCTTTTCCAAATGATGTTTAAGTGTTTTGTGTTTTAGTTAGATTCCTTGTTGTAGATTAATTATTTGAATCTCTGTTGAAATATATTAATTGTATTTGAGACGCACAACAAGAATATTAATCAGATTTGCAGGCACGGCGGGTCCATAGAACTTGCATATTCCATGTGAGTCAAATATTGTGTTAATTGCGGGGTAAAACAATCGGATTGTAGGAAGCCTTACTTTTATATTTTCCTTTGTTAAATTGTGTATTGTGTTAACCACAGAACAAACCCCAATCAGACTTGGAGGTTTAACGAGGACCGTCGATACGAAACTGATCAACTGTGATAAATGCATGTCGCAACCAAACGTTGTCACACATCGCAAAGAATAGAAAACAACGATAAGATTTTGCAAGATAAAGAATTTAATTTGCGATGCAAATTGGTACGGAGGAGAAGCTGTGCGGGCCGTCAGATCTTGCAGAAGCCAATGACAGGGATTGAAAATGGTGATCAAAAATCGAAAACAATTATCATTAAGGACCATCGCAGGGTAAATTAAAAGATTTGTGGTGCAAAGTGCGGGAGGACACGTGGCAGCACGACACAACTTGGAAAATCACCAGGAATAGGACTTAAATTTTAAGACTTATATTGTGAGAGATTTGAAGTGCGATCGCACGTTGATTGGTCAAGAGCTATGTGGGTCCCTCCGGGAAGAATTCCCGCGAGTTTACATTTTGTTTGGTTTATGTGTTGGTTTGGGTTATTTGTTCAAGTCTTCTTATGTTATAAAAAACTTCGTTGTTGATTCGCAATGTATGTATGTGGCTAACCCCTAAGGTTAATCTCTGTTACGAATAAGGGGGATTTGTATTAAGTCTAGAGAACTCCATTCCACAACGTTATTATGATATATTACAGTGGGTTTGAATCAATTGGTATCAGAGCAGTTTTATTCCTAAGTGAGGATGGAAGTAGGAAGAAGAGGTTGGGGAAGAGCTGAAGTAGGAAGAAGAGGCCGAGGAGGAGCTGAAAGGGGAGCAACAGATGAAGGACTGCATGAAGAGATTAGAGTGTTGTCATCCTGTTTGGCAGCAGTAGAAGCAGGAAGGCGCAGGGACCCGGAAGGTGGAGATGAAAATGAAGGTGAGGAGCTAGAGACAAAAATAGATGAGCCAGAGAACGAGCCACCAAAGCCACCAAAAATCAGATTACTGAAATATTTTTTGATGGCTAGTAGCAAGCTAAAATTAGAGCTCTCCAATTATGATGGCAGTTTATCCATAGAAGCATTGCTAAACTGGATAAGTGAGTTAGATATATAATTCGAATATGAGGAGATTAGTGAAGATAGGAAAATCAGGTTTGTTGTCACTAAGTCGAAAGGGCACGCCGCACTGTGGTGGGACAGTGTGCAGGAAAAAAGGAGAAGACTGAACAAGCCCTTGATCAATAGTTGGGACAGGATGGTTGCAAAGATGAAGAGCAAGTTCTTGCCTAAAGATTACCAAATTTCCCTTTACAGATAAGTGCAAAACCTAAGACAGAGGAAAATGAATGTAAAGGAATACACAGAAGAGTTCTACAAATTGAACTTGAGGGCTGGGTATGTTGAAGATACCCCTAAGAAGACAACCAGATTTGTGAATGGTCTACGGATGGAAATATTGTGTTATCACAAAATTGTACTTGATTGGCTGCTAATCAGACAACTCTATGTAATTATTTCAAACCAAAATTAACTGAAGCTTAGCCTTTTCAGTCTGAGAGGGTTCTCTCAACGGGGTTTATGATATTAGATAATGATAGGACTAGATGGCTAACTCTATTTGAAAAAGTAACTTGATTTTTGTGTATGTAGGTTGAAAATAATGCAGGCTTGCAACCATTGGGCTTATGGAGTCTACAAATCAGTAAATTCAGTGGCAAAGTTTCTTGACATGGAAGCTGAGGCAGATAAGAGTTTTTAGCAAAGGCAAATCACACTTAGAACATAGGGCAACACAATCATTTCAACAATAAAGGAAGTTGGAGCATAAACATATGAATTCTGAGTAATAAAGATGAAATCTACTGCAAGTGGTACACATAAAGATATAGATCAGAAAAACATTAAAAACTCCATGAGAATCTCAGAGCTGTCAAGAAGAAGTCCTCTGTATTACTGATATAAGTCAAGTTACATAAATCAACAGTATGGTGTAAAAAATCTCCAACCCTTTACAATTTCGATAAGCTGCCTTTAAATAGACCTTATTACATCATGGATGATCTGCCTCTTGGCTAGATTCATTGAACTCTTCCTATGACACCTCATATAATAGAAAAACATGTCTTTTAACAATAAAATGATAGCTACACCCTAAAGATGATTTTTCCTAATAGGACTCAAACTCCTATTTATTACATCAGTCTACCTTATCTCTAAAATAGTTACATATTAGTGACAAATAAGCATCACATGTTCGAATAGGCTATGATATATCTTCATCACTACTTGGCATATTAAAAACCCTCCTAAATATATGGAACCAAACCCTATTTTTCAAGAAAACAAGACCCTTATCTTTAACGAAAGCTTCAGCTGATGAGTTGTCTCCATTGCATTGTCTTCAAGTCATAAATGTATGGTGGTAAAGTCCCTTGACCTATTTGATTTGTCCACCTGTCCAAAATTGTTTTTAAACTGCTCAGAAACCTTCAAAAATAGCTTGCTACGAAAACATGGCAATTTTGTAGTGAGCTTTTGTAGCGTCAAAAAAATGGCTTTTGCACTTAAAATTTCTGCTTCTTTGTTGTTCCATGGTGTCCATCATGACATGAAACCTCATCACCATTAAATTCCCTCCTTGAAAACTGCAAAAAGTGCTATTGGAAACAAATAAGCTGATACAAAAATTTTCGTAGCGTTTTCCTAGCTTTAAGCCTAGGAAACACTATGAAACTATGGAAAAATGTAAAATTTCTAGATTTTAACCCTATTTTAAAAACTTGACCTTCACTTGTAGAAACTTGGTCTGCAACATGCCATGAGCCTCCTAAAACATAATCAAACTCAACTTTAATACCCTTGAGGTGTTTCCTGTTCATTAATGATAAGTTGAGCTATGGGCTCCTCAACTACAGTCATCTTTAAGCCCTTCTTCTCCAGATCCTCATGGATCAACTCAAGTTGTTGTTCTAGATCCTTCACTTCATGTTTTAGTGCTATGTTCCTAGACTGTAAGTGCAGGTTCATTTTTCTGATATGCTTCATCTCTCCTCTCAATGTCTGGGTCCATTTGATCAATTGTTGTGTGTTATCTAAGGTCTTTGACACACTATTAACCTGCTCTTCCCAAACTTCTTTCATTTTCTCAAACTGCATCTTCTGAACATTATGTTTCCTTGCCTCTTTCTTCAAGACTTCTATTTCATGATTTTCTAACTTCAACTACTCCTTAAAGACCTCAATCTCTGTTTTTTCAATGATTTTCTCCTTTCCTTTCTTTTGCTCGATGACTAAATCTTCTTTTGTAGGTGGTGACAGGTCAATTATGCTTGGTGATGGTTGGAAAATTTCAGTGACCATCTGAGTTTCTTTACTGTCTTCCAAGAGTTTTCTAGCATGTATTGTCATTGGTTTCCTAGCATGAAACATGAAACCTGCATCTTCAACCTCAAACTCTAACTTCTTAATTGATTTGGATTTCTTGAGCTTCTTTCCTCGCTCATCTATATCTTCAGCTTGGACTATGGGAGTTTCCTCAATATCAATAGCATGCATAATGTCTTCTAAGTTACCCTTAGCCACTGTTTGGCTTCTTGTAACTCTCTTGCTACCATGTTTGCTCACTACTAGCTTTTGTTTTGTAGGTGTAACAGAAGGTGTATCAACTTTCTGCAATGGCTTTGTTTCCATGATTACTGGTTCACTTTGCTCTGCCATTAAAGGCTCACTTTTATCTGCCACTAAAGGTTCAATTTGCTCTGCCACTGAACGTGATGGTATAACTCTAGGTTTAGGAGTTCTTTTAGGAGTGATGGCATCTACTTCAAAACCACCGACAAACAGGAAAGTTGACCAGTCTCTGCCTAATCTTTTTAACTCTTCTAATACCAACAACTTGATTCAACCATGATGAAAAAATGAGGTTTCATTTCCTTCATATTTAGGTTGAACTTTTTCTGAAATTTTGGCTAAGCTTCTATATAAGTAAAAAGGTAAATCAAGAGACCTCTTACCAACAAAATGTAGCAGAAGCTTGAAATAGTATGAGTAAACCTCGTGGTACCTCCCTTCACAAGTGAAGTATTTCTGAATGATTATCAACAACTTTGAGAAGTTGTCTTTCATGTAGCTCCTTGGAATGGCATTTGTGAGATCAATCTCACTATGCTCTGGCTTGATAAATTCCTTACATTCCTGGATGGTGAACTTGAAGCCTTTGAACCATTATTCTCCTCCTCTAGGAATTCCTGTTGTTGCTGCAATAGTCTCTGGTGTTACAATGAGGTTCAACATCCCCACCTTTGAAGCTGTCCCATTGAAACTGATGGCAAACTCCTTAGAAAATTGCACATGGCATCCTTTCAATCTTTGGCAAAACTGCAAACACCTTGTTCTTCTGAAAACTTCTAAGGCAGTTGGGTCTTCATTCAGTAGATTCATGTCTGATGGCTCATATCTGAGATAGTGGCCTCCATTTTTGGTCTTCCTCTTTGCAGCCATGGTGCTTTTATACCTTTTCTGCCTTGCTTGATCAATGACATTTGCAATTTCTTGAAAATGCCAGCAACCAGCTTCGCTTGGTGAAACATCTCTCTAGAGCTCAATAGCATGCAAAGATGAATCGAGGAATGAAAAAGACTCAATTGGGAAATATTTTAAAGTTTCGATGACAACTCATCCTTCATCATGACTCATACATGCTAAAAACAGAAGTGATGACCTCAGACATGACCATCGTACTTTGTCTTAACCCTAACTGACTCGAATGATACTTAATTGAACATTTCTAATAATTTACTGACAACTAGCACCTGATTTGAAAATAAAGACATGAATACCTCTTTTCATATCGTACTTAGTGTATTTCCTGGCAGTTTCTCTATGAAAGTATCAACAGTTCCATAGCGAAAAGTGCGTTTTTACTGTACAATTCGCTATGAAAATAGGGAATCTTGGCTAAAACGACCTTTTCGGATTTATAGTCTTGGGAAATGAAATATGTCAGGAAATAATGATTGATGTGACATGAAAAGACTTGAATGGGGGTGGGTTTGGACCTCAATATAGGCTAATAAGAAAAAATTAAAAATTTTCCTTTATCAACTAATGACAAATGAACTCTATGACCATACCTTTGACAAATGAACCCCTAAGACTATGTCAAATGATGTTTCATTTTTTCCTGAATGATAACATCTTGGATGAGATCAATATTCTTTCCCCAAAAACTATAGAGGAGGCATATCAGTGTGCTTTGAAGGCGGAAGAAAAGATTGCCAGGAAGCTGAATGCAAGAAGAGGACGTGGTTCCGGTAGAGGAAGAGGAAAGTCCTATGGCAGAGGTAGAACTGCCAACAGTACTGAAGAAGGCAATAGTTCGAAGACTTTGGAATAGGCTAAGAAGGAAGGTAACACTAGAGGTGGAAGGCCATAACAACGAGGAAGATGTAATGGCGGAAGTAGGGGAAATAACTGCCAGTGTTACAAGTGTCACAAATGGGGACATAGGTATTTTGAATGTCCTGAAAATGAGCCAGTTGCATAGAGGGGAGCGTATGTTTCTCAACCTGATGAAGCAGAGGTAGCGCCACAAGAGGTGGAGAATGTGCCTGAAACAGGAGAAGCCTTAGTGTTGAACAAGATTTTACTAAAACCAACCAAGGAGGTGGCTGACCTGACACAGAGGAAAGCATTGTTCCGGACTGTGTATAAGTCACATGGAAAATGCTGCAAATTGATCGTAGATAGTGGAAGCATTGATAACCTGGTATCCACTAATATGGTGGAGAAATTGGGTTTGAAGAAGTCAAAGCATCCGACTACATATAAGGTGTCTTGGTTGCAGAAAGGACACCAACTACTGGTTGATGAGCAGTGTGAGGTGGAGTTTCACATTGGCAAGTACAAATACAAGGTAACTTGCGATATTATGCCTATAGACGTGTGCCATATTCTTTTGGGAAGACCATGGCAATATGATAGAAAGGTTTTCCATGATGGGGAGAATAATTGTTATAGATTTGTGAAGGATGGGATAAAGCATACGCTAGTTCCCGTGAAAGAAGAAGAGATTGCAGAAAATAGTGGTACTAAAACACTGCTGATAGGCGGGAAGGAGTTTCTGCGATAGATTGAGAAGAATGAGGTGAATTATGCATTTGTGCAGAGGCCAAGAGTGGTATTAATGCATACAGAAATTACTGATTTGCCTGTGGAAATACAGGACATGCTGCAAGAGTTTAGTGATATTGTGGTAGATGGTCTACCAGATAAATTACCACCAAAGTAGAGCATTAGTCACCATATTGATTTTAATCCAGGAGCCAGTTTGCCAAACAAGGTTGCTTATCGGATGAGTCCGAAAGACAATGAGGAGATCGGGAAGCAAGTGAAGGAATTGTTGGATAAAGGATAGGTTTGGGAGAGTTTGAGCCCTTGTGTTGTTCCGACCATTTTAGCTCCCAAGAAAGGAGGTGAATGAAGGATGTGCAATGATTCTCGGGCAATAAACAAGATCACAATCAGGTATAGGTTTCCTCTACCTCGGATGGATGATATGATGGATTGTCTGAGTGGAGCAGCGTACTTTTCAAAGATAGATCTAGAAAGTGACTATCACCATATTAGGATTAGAGAAGGTGACGAATGGAATACAACTTTCAAGACCAATTGTTGTGGTGGATTTGGTGCACGTATGTACGAAATAACACTAGTTTAAGGGGTGTGGTTTACCCCTTTAAACTATTAGTAACAGGCAGAAAGAATTGGAGTAAATGAACATAATACATATAAAAAGAAGCATGAAAATATAATCTAAAAATTAAATGAAAACTAAACATAAATAAACAAAAGCTCTCACAAGTCAAACGACACAATAATGAAAACGGTGGCTCTAGGCCCCTCTTATTGAGCACTGGTAGTGAAGAGAAGAATACTTAACCCTCTTGCCAAAGGGCCCCTAGAAAATGGTTCTAGGTCTCGATGCAAGGATGTTGGTCATTCCAAGCTTGCCTCGGTGCAGTCTCCCTCTCTCTCTACTGTGTGGAATGAGCTTCTTGGATGGACATGTTGAACCCTTGGTTAAATTGAGGGGGGGGGGGGTGAATCAGTTTAATGCAGTCATGGTCTTGTAAAACTTTATTTTACACTTATTTACATCTTCATTTCGCGATCAACTTAATATGCAATGGAACAACAACCTTAATAAGTAAGAAACATGTATTAAGCAGATTAAATATAGAATATCAACACATAATCATTATGCACATAGACAATAGATATAAGTGGAAACCCATAAGGGAGAAAACCACATCTTATTATTGTTGTGATGCAAAGGCAAGCTCCAACTCCCTCTCACCACTGGTTTTCTGTAGGCTCCAACCTACAGGAGGCTACTACCTCAATTCTGCAAGCTACAACTTGCAAGGAAGCTCCAACTCCCATCTATTTTCTGTAGGCTACAACCTACAGGAGGCTCCTACCTCAGCCAGCTACAACTAGACATCTATCAAGCTACAACTTGATATGGAAGCACCAGCTTCCTCACTATACAATAAATCATATGCTGATTTACATGGATATCAACTTTGTTTTTCTCCTTCTTTACTGCTATCTTTCCAGCCTTCAAATTTGCTTTATATCATCTCTGGATCTTCACAACTCCTCTCTCTACTCCTTCTTCTTCTTACACTCTCTAAACTCCCTATGCATACCGATATTACATGTTTTATACGGGTAGCTTTATGACTGTTTGCATTCTATAGGGAATATGAAGTGAACAAGCACGACTCTTTGCCTTCCACCATCTCATTTTCTCGCTCATCATTTCAGGAGGTTACAACACTGGCTACTCATTTTAGAATTAAATTGGAGTTTTGCTTTGCCTATGGAGACTTGCCATTGCATCACATACAATAAAAATAATTAAATCATTTACATTTACAGATACAATAATATTTCAATTCAGCCCTTTCAGGTCTTGATTCGTCATATATTTGTCTTTTCTGCTGCTGTCACTCTCTTTTCAGTTTCTGCTGTTATATTCTAGCTCTGCTGCATAACTGCTCTTTTTGTCCGACTTGATCCATTCTATTGCATTTCTAACAGTGCCATCATATCTCCTTTTGCCCGACCATGCCTAGTCACCTTCCTTCTTTTGCCTGCAACATTCAACAATTTGCTTTTCTCAACGGCCGCAACCTCTTAACATTGTTTTGTACATGCTCCGGGTCCTTTTTCGTGTTTTCAGGTCTTTCCTTTGTAACCCGAGTCGATCTCCACTTCCATGGTTTTCTTCATAAAACACTTAGCCCCAGACTTAACTTTGGTTAAAGGGTCCCACAACGCAGTGACCAATCATAGTGCATCACATTTCGCTTGCCCGTAGGTTTTAACGTTTTATGTTCTAATGCTCCTTTGTTCTCTGATGTGATTTAACAATGGGAAATCCCATACTCTTGGACTTGAAATGCTTTAGGTTTTAGCTTCGATCTGTATCGCGTCCACTCTCTTTATCGCACTTCGGCGAATCCTGTTACCCAATGTGCCTTCGTCCATCTGATCTCTCGATATGCGATATTCCTCCTGCCTCGATTGCGATATGCGATGAACTTCACATCGCTTCTTTGCATCGCCACTTTGCGGTATGCGATGAACTTCACATCGCCGATGTGCGATATTGCGCTGTGCTGCCACGTGTCCCTTCGCATCACCACATCATTATCGCACTTCGCGCTTCGCGATTCAACCCGATTCTTAAGTGCTTATTCTCCTGAGCTTGTGATGTCTGATATGCGATCGAGTCCCACTTTATTGCAATATAATCTCTGCCGTCAGTCTCCCTTAATTCTCATCCATTGATCGCGTCCGTCCATGACTGTACTTTTGGGCTTTAGGAAAGCGGGTCCCAGTTCACGGCACTGCGAAGGCACTCCTTCGTACGGAATGATCATCGGGCTTGTGCTAACGCAGTGAATGACAACTGTTGATCTGCGGTCAATTCCCAATGGGTGGGTCAACTACGGAGGCACCCCCTTGGGTTAACCATCGGGCTGTTTGTGCCCCCGCGGTATCGTTGATCCCAGATCAACGTTAACCGCGCTCATAAGATGTATATGAGGTTTAGCCTTTGCTGCCTCTGCTACCCTCGCTGTTCAACTCTATGACACCAATCCCACACCTTTTATCATTCTGCTCTTTATATACTTTTTTCTTTAAAACAAAACATGTCAACAAAATGTATTGGCCCCACAGTATGCATAGCACCGGACCTCAAAATGCGTTTGAATTATTAAATCAGATTCATAAATCATTGGGTCCGGTTTAAGGTTTAAACCCTGAGCAACTTCAGTGGCGATAACCATCGATCAAGGATCAGACAGTTGTCCTCCTCTTAACTCACAATTTTGTTATGCCAAAGAATGTTGAGTCTCCGTCGTTGATCCTAGAATGATCCAGCGGTCATCGCGTTATCGCGTGCCAACTATCCTGATAGATAAAGTTTTTGAACCTATGCGAAATAAGCGGTTTCAGTATGCCACGCATCGCCCTCCTAACTATATCACATCCATCTCACTTAAAACCACTTATCCTCCAAAAGCGGTGTGAAACACTCTGGTGGTTTTCGAAACCACTTTCACTGTTCCGTTTTCGCCGTTGGTTCATGGTTTCACATCCAATTTTTAATGTAGTTCCTCCGCATCATCAATTATGGTTCCGGTCTTCATTCCAGGTACACCCTTCTCCTTTTACACTGCATCTGTTAACTCAACTACAGTAAACCCAAGTGAAACCTTCCGATCTATTCCACCAACATTCATCTTCACAAATGTCTGGTCTTATCCTCCAGCAAATAACACCTCTTGTAGCCTCTGCCACTTGACTTTCTTTCTCTACAACAATTCCATTTGATTCTGATCTGCTCCCTTGTCTTGGTGCTGCTCCTTTGTGCTCCTTTGCCATCAATGACAATATTTCCAATAGGCTAACAAGTGAGTCCCCTCTGTTTGCAGCTCCGGGTCACACACCGCTGGTATTTCTTGGGCAATTATGACCAGCATAACAATGTGATCACCAATTCTTCATCTCATGGTGGCTTTATATAGGGGATTTCAAATCCTCCTTCCCTCCCTTGGTACATGGTGGATGGTGACCCAAGGGAGAGGTATGATTCCATTGTGTGCTCCAAATATTCCATTTTGTGCTTACATAGTGTCTAAGGAGGCGTTGGTGATTGTCCTTAGGTGGCTTCAAGTAAGTAGTAACTTGTCCTTTGATTTATGTGGTCCTGGATAGTGAAATTTCTCCACTCTCAAGAATGTGTGATTATTGGGTCAAAAGACGTGCAGAAGGTGCTCTTCTCAAAGGATAATGTGTGCAATCAACATTTAGGACTAGTTCAAATTTGATTTTCCTTAAACATTTGAGATTTTAAATACTTTCCGGATCATGTAATGTCTTCGAGCCCTGTAAATCCTTTGACTTGACATTAGTTAATGTCATATTCTGCTGTATGATTTTCTGGTGTTAACAATTTCCCCCTAATGTGTGAGGTCTAGGAAGGATTGTATAGCCGAAATAAATTATAGTTTCTTTTTTGTATCGTGCATAGAGAGAGAGAGAGAGACTTGTGTGAAGCTTTGGGAATGAACACACCCTGCACCGTTTCCAAGAATGACCAAGGCTAAGGGATCCCTGCAAGCAAATACAATTTACAATACATATACAAAATTTCAATGAGGCGGACATGTCCCATGCTCATGATGCTATGGCTAGCTAAACAAAATTGACAGATATATGTTTTGTCTGTGTCACTACTATGGTAGTGATTCAGGCGATTGTTGATGATGACTGTTGATGCCCTCAGGGGAGTTTTTTCTTTGATAATAGGTGGAATGTGGTACCCATATTCCTAAACTTGGTATGGCATATATTTGCGCAAATGTACGCATAGGTGTTGGCTGAGACCTTCCCGTGTAAGCATTGTTGACAGAGACGCTTATGGAGGCACGGGTCTTCGGCAGATCTGATCAAAGTGCAATGGTTGTAAGGTACGATACCATCTTGAGATGAAAGCTTTTGTCGTAGTCGAATGTCAGGAGGATCAATGACATCTGTGGACAATGATGTCTCCCACAGTGCCACCCGAGGATGCCCCTTTGCATGGTGAGGGGTGATCCAAGGTACCACTTCCTTTTTGGAATATAGGTGTTGAAGTCGACAAAAAGGAAGACTCAACTGAACGAGGGGTTGCCGATATGAGGGATCAGGGACCTGGATGCGGTGGGTTTAACATAGGCATGTTGGCGAGAGGTGACTGAAAAATAATGATGGGGATTCAGTGGCCCGAGGTCAGAGTATACTTAAGCAGCTTGGTGGTAGTCATAGTTATTTCTAAAGGGAAAATCCCTGGAGTCGGTAGGAATTCCAGGGCGGGTGTAAACTGGCTATGAATTTCATGATGGTTTGTGCGTGGGGGGTGAAATACTCTGACCAAGGGTGTTCAGGGACTATTTCCATGGGAGAAAAGATGAAATGCGAGGGTGAGGGGATGAAGTGCACGTGCGCGGTCTTTGTACACTTACCAAAAGAATAAAATAATGGGGCTTGGTTTGTACAAAACACTGAGATGGGTACCCCAAAAAATGAAATTTTTTTCTCACTGATGGTGTGAGGAAGGTGTTTTGCTAAGGGTGGGGGTCCCATTGGTTGGTCTCATGTGCGGGGTTGATGAAGCGGATGTAAAAATATCACAGATGGGATTATGTTGGTGGAGGTATGGTGGGCCAAATGCGAGGCGCGATGATGCGCGCTTTATCTTCTTGTACAACATGGTCGTCCAGGAAGGGGGTTTCAGTTTGTATGGTAAAATTGACCTTATACATGATGGATGGATGGGCACGAGGTGATTCCGGGATTGAAGTGGTATGGCCATGGCGTCACTTATGTTTATGGTGTATGGTCTACTGTGGGTGACGAGCGCCATGGAGGGGAGGCTTTACCAACCAACGCAAATGTGTATCATGTGCAGGATGGGGTGATGATAAACACGGTCGGATATGAAGACCCTATGGTTTATTTTTGATGGAGAAATGATGTCAGGATATGCAAAGTTCTCTGGGACTCTAGCATGCTGGGGGTAGAATGATATCTACTCTGGAACTTTCAGTAGATGGTTTTGTGAATGGTTTGCGAGATTTTCTTGCAAAACCAACTAACTCAAGTGAAATAATCTTCTTTTCATCAAATATTGTTGAAAGACATGAGCTTTAAAAAGGAAGATGAGAGAGGGCATACCTGCCGGCGCTGAAAAATTATTTTTCCTAGAGTACGAATGTGTGGCATTGCCTTTGGGTATTATGGAGTGCTAATCATAGTGTTGCTTTCAGTCTGGTGATCAGATAGTCTAATCTCTGATTTTCCCTTGGGAGTTGTTACTTGACTCCTAGTTTTGATTTCGGTTGGGGTTGCCCCTATATTGAGATCACGGGGGGAGTTGCCGGTTACTGCCCCTATCCAGGATCTTCCTTTTTTTTGTTCCTTGGCTTCTTTTTTTAACATTTGGAGGATTTTCATAATTCTCCTGGTTATATGGTTGCTAATGAGCCTAGGAAGGGTTGCACTAGATTGAACGATGCCTTACGTTGTGCCATTTTTCCATTATGTGCGGGGAATGGGGGATATCGGTTCCCTTCTGCCTGGTTGGTATATGAGTGCTGGGGTGACTTTCATGATAGCTAGGTTGTGATATGTTATAAGTAGAATTGTATGAGTATCCAGGGTATTGATTACGACTGCCTAGGTGTCCTTGGGTCAAAGACCCGATCGAATCATCTGCAGAATCGACGTGCATGGTGCTACTGCTACCTAGGTGATCTTGGAAAAAATACCTGATCAAACCGTCTGCAGAATCGATGCGCATGGTACCACTGCTGCCTAGGTGATCTTGGGTCAAAGACCCGATCAAGCCATCTGCAGAATCTACCTACCTGGTAACTCCTTGAGTACCATGAGTGTTACTATTTCCTAGGAGATCTTGGGTCAAAGACCTGTATCAAACCATCTGCAGTAGACAATGCACCTGGTAACTCCCTGAATTCAGATTACTGCTGCCTAGGTGACCTTGGGTTAAAGATTCGATCAAACCATCTGCAGTAAACGATGTGCCTGGTAACTCCTCGAATACAGATTATTACTGCCTAGGTGACCTTGGGTCAAAGACTCGATCAAACCGTCTGTAGTAATCAACGCGCGTGATAACTCAAGAGGATGAGGCAACCAAGTTCCCCTATCGCTGGTTGGTGTATGGTGGCTTGGGGAGAGGAGGGAAAAATGGTTGTCTTTCTAGTGACTGTCGTTCCTCCTGCAGGTACAGGATGGCATAAGGTTCATCCCCGAATGCCTGGGTGGAGGGATCCTCTTGATAGGATCGCTCGATGGCATGTAAGGCGTCCCTATATCACGGGATCTCAGAGCAATGGTGGGCATAATGTGCATAGTTGCTGCAGAGAGCACATGCATGATTGGTATGCAACGCTTTGACTTTACCTTTGGTGGTAGGTTCCTTTTTACCGGAACGCGGCGTTGCGATGTCTATTTCAGAGCCAAGGAGTGGTTTTAATTCATCCAGCTCTTGTCAGATATGGGTAGGGTGACCTATTATGTCACATATGGTGCAGACTGGTGATTCCTGCTGTATGGCAGGGGTCACCATATTCTTTCCTCTCTTCTTGGTTTTCCTAGTGGTGATCACTAGTTTTGCAATGGGAATTTCCTTTGCAGGGGTGGTATCAACTGTTTCTTGGACGGGTGAGGGCTCCTCGGGACTAAGGGGCTTCAACCATGTGGCAATAACGTGAGTGGATCCTTTTCTAGAAGGAGGAATGAGATACCAAACTGGGAATGCCAATGATATGATGGGTAATACCAGTATTTCCAAAACTTGCTGGGAGACGAAGCGAGCTGGGGGGTAGAAGAAAGGGATTTGGGATGCGACGTAGGCTAGAGAGGCTGTCGTGGCCGATGCCTCAGTGTCTTTATTGCTTGAGTCAGTGTCTTGAATAACCTCGACGCTTGATGTGGAAATCATGCACATCGGGGCTCCTGTGACATTGAGTGATGCCTCGGGGATAATGGGAGGATCTCCTAGGAATGACCCTAGAACGGACGACGGTTTGAATTGGCTAGGGCCATATTCTTGGGTACTGTGAAAAACCATTCGAGACTGTATCTACATAGATTAGAATTACATCCGTGTTGGTTAGGGGAGGCTTCCCTTGTGGGGGAACATCATAATGTGGAAGACGAAGGAGGCTATGGAAAACATGGAGTACATATAACTCCGTCCGAGGAGTATGTTGTAATCCAAGTGAGCATCCAAGACTTCAATCTCTATGTGGACCATCTTTCTAGACAGATAGACTAGGAATTTTTGGTAGAGGCCGACGGGGGTCGAGGGATGACCGTCGTATGCTCGAAGCATGATGATTGAGGGTTTTAGTTCAGGAGAACCTAACTTCTGCCAAATATTTTTGGACATAATGCTTGTGGATGCACCCTTGTCTATGACACATCAGTGGATAGTGATATTCTGTACCAACACTAGTATCTGGAAGGCGACCATGGAAGGAAGATAGGGGGTGGATTTGTCTAAGTCAAAAGCCATCAGGCGTGTATTGGCAAGGTCGATAGCACCTAATGCGGAAAGTAGGGCTTTCCATTGTTTTGGGCATGACTGCAAAAATTCCAAATCTGACATGGCGGCGGGAGATTGTGCTAAATCATCCATGATTCTATAATTATAGGCCGCTTTGGAGTAGTGTCTTCCTTGCCTATTAGGTCCCTTTGCCATTTTTGGCAATGGTTCTATAGGCATATTTGAAATGGTCAAAGGTGCAGTTGGCACAATGGTACTTGCCCCTAACGTATTGGTGTCTGGTGGGGTGTCGTAGTTGCAATTCCATGTTTGGAAAAACATCTCTTCTCTAGTCATGTAGATTTCATGGCTGCTTTTCCTAGAATCATCTGTATTTTGCTGGTGAGTGCTTATTGTCCCTTGGTTGGGGAAAGGTTCTTGCATCATGGTTGGTTTTTGGGAAGATCCTCCTTGTCCTCGATTACTATGTAGCTTCTTTAGCTCAGGGAGATCAGGATAGTGGTGAGTATAGTGCTCGTAATAACCACATATCGAACATGAATGGTTTGTTCGAAGAGGTGGCCTTTTGTTCTGCCATTGGGCATTGCTTGGCTCCTGGTTTCGATTCCGATTGGAGTTACCTCTAGCCTGGGATCGTGGTGGGCACTGTTGGTTGCTTCCCCCTTGTCCAGTATTCCCTTTTGGCTTGTTTTTTGGATTTTTTCTTTACCACGTTAGGAGGGTAGTTCTCTTGGTTATATTGGTGTGGCTGGTTTTGGGACGGCTGCACAAAGTTCACCTGTGCATTGTTTTGCATAGGTGGGTCGTGTGCTGGGGACTGAGCGTAATGCGGTCCGGGATTTTCACCTGACTGTTGGAGGGGAGTTCTTCCATCAGTTTTTCTTTCTGCGTACTGATTCCCCTGAGTCGGAGGATAAGGTCCTCCCTGGTGATATGCTTGCGCCCTATTAGTAAAATTTTGCTGAGGCATATGATGACTCTATAAACCGGGGTGAGGCATGTTCTAGGTAGAACTATATGTGTAACCAGGGTTTTGACTGCTACTACCTAGGAAACTCTAGGTCATAGACCCAATTAGCCCGTCTGTAGATTTCGATGCACCTGGCACTTCTTGATAAGTTTGTAGGTGTGGGGCGTTAGGCATGATGTTATAAATGTATCTTGACTGTGTATAAATCAGTTCAAGATTCTGGGCTTTGTTGATTGCGTCCTCTTCGAATGTGGGGTTCTGCTGCACCACATCATTTGAAATCTTCGATGCCAGAGTTTTCAAGAACAAATCTAAGAGAACCCAAATGTCGAGTTTAGCTTTACATAAACTGCGATGCCGCCTCCATTCATGGAGATGGTCTAAGATGTGGATGGCGGGGGTTTGTCTAAAATGAGTCAGTAATTCCATTCCAGAATCATGGTGAATGGGTAATTGAAAATATGTGAGGAACGCAATAGCAAGGGCACTAAAGGTTCCATGTGAAGCTGAAGGTTTCTCCACGTACCATTTCATGGCCACTGAAGTGAGAGTGCATTGAAATAATCTCAATCGAATAGTGTCGTCAATGATACTATTCGATGAGCACCACCGGTGAAAAGTCATGACATGATTACTTGGGTCTTTTTCTTGCTTGCCTTTGAACTTTGGTATATCCAAAGGGAGCTTCGAGGGCATGAGAGGCCATGTAGGATCATGTGCGATGGGGTCCTTCGTTAGCTTGATTAAATTGAGTAGATTCAACGAAGCTAAAAAAGGTGACTGCGAGGTTGACGCCATTGCAATGTGTGAAGACACAAAATTCTGGTTAGAACAAGGGTTAGTTTGCGACGTACCCTGTTGTGTATTCAACTTGCCTCCCATATGGGACACACTCCTCTGCCCTCTAAGTGTTGTGGGAGGAGTCGTATGTGGTGTGGTGTTGGGAGACTGATTAGGGTTCTCAACTACAGTTGCCCCAATAAAGGACGAACCAATGATGGTGGCAGTGTTATGTCTTTGATGCCTGAATGGCGAAAGACCTGGAACCCCTCTCGGTAACAGGGGGAGGTCCAAAAGACGCTTGGATCGACGAGGTTCCGTTGGGACCTGTCAGGTGTTGCCCAGCTTTTGGAAAAATTTGAGAGGATAGAGTCTATGATCAAAGAAAACTTATTGTCACACATAAAACAAAGAGAAAAATAAAATAGATTTCCCTTTAGATTAATCTATGTGATCAAGCAATCAAGAAAAATGGTTTTTGTTCGTTTGCAGATGATACCCAAAATCCTAGAAGACCTATGCGTCCTCACACACTCAAAAGTAATTGGGCCTTGAGAGGATTTCTTCCGAGTTTTGGCACAATATCCCGTAAGACCTGGCAACGCCCCCAGTCAGCTGAAGAGAATCCACCAAGGTAAGGGTAGAGGGTCGGGCGCTTGCCTGCACCGTCACCTATAGAGTAAAGGTTACCCTAGTTTTTGGCCACTAAGATCCACCGTCCCACATGAGCGTTCGATTCTTGGGATTCTTGGTAATCATCTAATAGTACTGAGTATCAGCCGAGTCAGGTAGCCCTAACTGATACCGCATGCACTGCGCCTAAGCCTAACCCCCTCTGAAACGTGTCTCTGTCGCGCTCGGTTTTTATTTGCCATGGGCTGATAGGTGGATTTGAAGCTTCCTAAATATAGAATTTCTATGTCTCAACATGAAGTATGATCAAGGAAGCTTATTGGATGCCTACCCCCTTGATCCTAACTTAAGCTATAAATTCTTTTGTGGCCCCTTTAAGGAGAATTTAGTGAAAAGGTAGCAGAGAATTTACCTAGGATCAGCAAAGGGTGAAAAGGTAGCAGAGAATTTACCTAGGATCAGCAAAGGGTGAAAAGGTAGCAGAGAATTCTTGCTCTTGTATAAACAATTCAATCCTAGTCCCACAATTCCTAGTGCAAAAATTGAACTAAACTAAAAAATTTTACACTAGAACAAAGAAAACTAGCTAGCATGCGTGGTCTTGGGCCACTTACTTGGACTAGTTATCTAGGTGTGAGTACCAAAATTTGCAAAACATAAATTTTTCAGAATGCAAGATACTTTGCCTCCTACACGCCTCCTACTTAAACTATGTGAAGATTTTTCAAAAATCAACTTGAAGTAGAACTGACACTAAGCCTACAGAAAGCAGCTAAAAGTGAGTTCTAACAAGCTGCGGGGTACCACAACCAGTGCTAGCAGATGCATTAGGGGCTGGCAAGCACTTTATAAGCAGAAAAAGACAGAATTTAGGGAGAAATTTCTCATTCTGTAAATTATGCGCAAAAGGCTGAGACAAGTGTGCTTCCTGTGTGCGGGTCAGCACTGAACGCACGCCCTACGTGTCTGTGAGGAAGAAACGTGTGCAAATTCCTGCAAGTAAAAAATTTAGGAGCTGCTCTTCTTCAGTCTGTCACTCAAGGTGAATCTAGGGACTGCAAGAGAGATCAAAGGAGGGACTGCAAAATAAGGCACAACCACATAAACTTGGTAATAACATGTTAGTGGAGTCCCCAATCCTGTTGTGGTGGATTTGGTGCACGTATGTACGAAAACACACCAGTTTAAGGGGTGTGGTTTACCCCTTTAAACTATTGGTAACAAGCAGAAAGAAGTGGAGTAAATGAGCATACTACATATAAAAAGAATCATGAAAATATAATCTAAAAACTAAATTAAAACTAAACATAAATAAACATATGCTCTAACGAGTCAAACGACACAATAATGCAAATGGTGGCTCTAGGCCCCTCTTATTGAGCACTGGTAGTGAAGAGAAGAATACTTAACCCTCTTGCCAAAGGGCCCTTAGATAATGGTTCTAGGTCCCAATGCAAGGATGTTGGTCATTCCAAGCTTGCCTCGGTGCAGTCTCCCTCTCTCTCTACTGTGTGGACTGAGCTTGTTGGATGACCAACAAGTGAGTCCCTTCTGTTTGCAGCTCCGGGTCACACACTGCTGGTATTGCTTGGGAAATTTTGGCCAGCATGACAATGTGATCACCAATTCTTCATCTCATGGTGGCTTTATATAGGGGATTTCAAATCCTCCTTCCCTCCCTTGGTACATGGTGGATGGTGACCCAAGGGAGATGTAGGATTCCATTGTGTGCTCCAAATATTCCATTGTGTGCTCACATAGTGTCTAAGGAGGCGTTGGTGGCTATCCTTAGGCAAATTCAAGTAAGCAATAACTTGTCCCTTGATTTATGTGGTCCCGGATAGTGACGTTTCGCCACTCTCAAGAATGCGCGCTTATTAGGCCAAAAGGTGCGCAGAAGGCACTCTTCTCGAAGGATAATGCGTGCAATCAACATTTAAGACCTGTTCAAATTTGATTTTCCTTAAACCTTTGAGATTTTTAAATACTTTCTAGATCCTGTAATGTCTTCCAGCCTTGTAAATCCTTTGGCTTGACATTAGTTAATGTCATCTTCTGCTGTACGATTTTCCAATGTTAACACCAATGAAGGCTTGTATGAATGGCTGGTCATGCCATTTGGGCTGAGCAATGCACCCACCACATTCATGTGTTTGATGAATGAGATGTTGAAAGAATTCATTGGTAAGTTTGTGATTGTATATATAGATGATATACTTATCTTAAACAAAACAAAGGAAGAACATTTTCGACATGTCAGGTATGTGCTAGAAAAATTGCAGCAAAATAAATTGTTAATGAATTTGAAAAAATGTTCCTTTTTCAAGAAAGAGTTGATTTATCTAGGCTTTGTAATTTCTGAGAATGAATTGAAGATGGATCCAGAGAAGGTTGCAACCATAGTTAGTTGGCCATCTCCCAAGAGTTTGTTTGAAGTTATAATTTTTCATGGATTGGCAAGTTTCTACCGGAAATTTATTAAGAACTTTAGCGGTATTTGTGCACTTATGTTGGATACCATTAAGAAGGAAAATTGGCTTTTTCATTGGATAGAATCTGCTGAAAGGAGTTTTCATTTTTTAAAGAAGACGATTACGGAAAAACCAATCCTAAAGTGGCCAAATTTCAACAAATGTTTCCAAGTTCGTTGTGATGCTAGTGGGACAACCATTGGTGTAGTACTCGGCCAAGAAGATAAGCCAGTAGCATACTTCATCGAGAAGTTAAATGAGAGCAGGCAACAATGTTATCCTCCTGTATTTTACAAATCCCACTAGATCAATATGGATGTTTTACAAGCAAATAAATATATCATTATCTGTTTATCAACTATCTTTAGTTATCTCACTGCCTTCATCATCCTAAGTTTGACTATTTTTACTAAATTTTCCTATCTTTTCCTTCTCAAAATTTCACCCTGCTGCTCCAAGAAAACTCCATTTTCTAGTCCTAATTTCCTCATTTTATCACTCCACTTGCACCATCATTCATTCCCCTTTTCCCTTCTCAAACCCATTGTTCTTTCCCTTAAAAGACCCTCATAACCCCATTATTCATCACTTTCCTCTAAAAAACCTTTAAATAATGTAAAAGTCCCTTTTTTACATTGTTTAAATTTACCTTTTTAGCCTATTGGACCCTTAAAAACTTATAAAAACTTTATTTTTATAATAAAACCCTCCCTTTTTGTAAATATTGGCCTTAATCCCCTTTCGGCCTAAAGCCTTATCCCCCTGCTCACATGAGACCATGATCCTCCGCCTATTCCTAAACCCCTTCCACCATACAACATATGCCTCCACCCATTTTTATTTTATTTAACCCCCACACCTTGTATAAAGCCTCGAACCTTTGAAAAATTAATATGTGGGCCCGCTTTCCCTCATCCCGCCTTTCGTCTTCATCAATCCATATCCATCGTCGATCGAGATTTGTCCCACCGATCCAATGGCTGTCGCATCCCCATCATTCCCGCATATCTTACTACCTCGCGCTACGCGACAAGGGCCTCGCCTTCCACTTGACCCTGCCGCCCAACCAAACCTCGCCACCTGTCTGTAGGATCCACCCTCCAGACCTGCACTTCGCTCTCCCCGTTCACTCTACACCAGCGATCTCATCTCCCGAGATCCGACGACCTAGACTTAATATCCGACGGAAAACTTACGCCGGTGTTAAGAACCTTACCCCGCGTGAAATAAGTGGTATTAATCTTGCCACGCGTCGAATAATCTATGGAATCATGTGCCCATTGCCCAAAACCACAAACTGCCTTATGTCCACGCGATAACCACCGTAGTTTTCCAAAACCACCCTTCTCCTCCCCGCGCCAAAATTAACGTCCTTCACCTCTGTTTGAATTTTCTCATAGTTCTGCCTCTGGAATCATGCCACTGCACTCCCTTCTCCTCTGCAAATCGCCCCCAATGCCTCATAAACCCAAAAAATACAGTTTAACCCACCCTGCATAGTTTTTAATTAATAGTTTGTGTTTGTGCAAGTTTTTAATGGTGGACAAGGGCCCAAAATGCCATCTCACAATCAATAAGTGACAAATTAAACCTTTGGATGACAATCCGAGAGGTGAATTCATATGAAAGAAACAAGGGGGGTTTACATAAAAGCTTAACCCTCGATGAATCATGATCATCGAGGGGTTATAAACCCTCATACCGTAAAGAAACCTTCCCCTGCACAAAAGACACAATACAGTCAGAGAAGCAATGAAGATAGTGAAGAACAGAAGGATTAAAGGCTACTTCAAGATCAAAGGTTAAAACACAAAGGATTAGCCATGAAGACAGTGATTAAGGATAAAGGTCAAAGGTTTAAAAGCAAAAGATGAATAATCAAACAGTCATAAAGCAGAAATGAAGGATAAAGACAGTAAAGCAGATTATAAAGATAAATCAAAGTTAAAAAGGCCCAAACAGGGTTTGATGATTAAAACAAAGATAGATCAACCCAAAGACATCTTCGAATAAATTAGCAAAGAAGCAATTACTTCTCCAAAGGGAAAATTGCCACCTACAACATGTTTTCTCTCAATAAAGGCATCAAGTAGTTATTACACAGTCAAAAATATTTTAAAGTAGCTCAACAGTTATTAAAAAGCCTTTAAAGTCAAATATTTCAACTAAATGACTCAGAAGTTAAGAAAAAGTTAGTATTTCAGACTAACTCTTTCAAATATTTTTGCCTTGGGCCTTGCATGGTCTCAAAGGTCAAAAATCATTAAATCTGTAATAAATAACATTTAAACACCCTAGTTTTGCAGCACCTCCTCATTTTTCATAAAAATATTGCATATGAGCTTCATTTTAAATCTTGGTTACTTGATGGTTATTGGACTGATTTCTGCTACTAAGCTAGTTGAGGAATGCTAGACTGAACTGAAGAAAGCTCTGAGTTGTAGAGAGCTATTTTACATGGAGTATTGTAACTGGTTTGATCATCAATAATACAAGCATGTTCACAGGATCCTTGAGCCATATCAATGGTGAAGTTTTCCTAAATTGTCATTGTTTTCTCTTATGTTTTCCATTATGTCCATTTTTCTCTGATAAAGAAACATAAGTTTTAGATTACGATTTGTTGTTTCAGCACCCTATTTCTTTCTGTACTCTTCATATTTATGTTTTCTTCTACAAGGTTTGATTGGAAGATTCTTAATTGCCTTCTAGTTATATCTAGCTTGTTGTCTTGAATGATTCAATAGAGTGAAACCAAGGAATTTATGGTGAACCCATGTTCTCGTGAGTAAGACTTGAGATATTGTTTTTAAGACCTTTCTTTAAAGTGCACTTACTAGAGTCTAAACCAAAGAGATTTATGGTATGCCCTGCCCTCTCGCCTGCCTTGAAATGTTGCTTTGAAGAGTCTTTTGAGAGTTAGTCAAAATCAAATTAGATTATTTATGTTTGATCTTAGATCACTCTCACAGTTATCTTATATGTTTTCTTTATCTAAAAGTAGTTCTTGAATTACTAGATTGTTGTCTTAGAGGTTTTATTATTGAAGTTTGTCCAAAGAAGTCTATGGTTTGCCCTGTCCTTTGGCTTGCTCCAAACAGTTACCTTAAAAGTATTTTCTTGTCTAAGTAGAGCTAGAATATTCTTAACTGAATATAGTTTTTCTGCTTTCACAACTTATTATTGTTCATATCACAACCTAATCTAAAGAATCCAATTGATATAGTTAGCTTGCCCTATGAATACCCTTGCAGATTTGATGAACAATTAAATCCTTTTATGACTCCATAGCCTAATGGATTGATGTTTTCTCACAGTATTTTTGTTCAGTTGAAACATTCCACCAATCAGTCACACCATTGATCCTTCAATCTATCAATTAATCCAACCAAAAACAATAAGTCCTTAGAACTTCATAACTTGCCTAAAAAATTAAACAAAGAGCACAAAGATATATCAATTAAAAGACACCTTTATAGAGAGATCCCTCTCTGAATCCAGGAAGGCTAGGTCCTAGGATTCCAAAGTGGTTCTGATGTGGCCCCTGTAGTGTTTGTTCTTGCCACTCTTGCAAATTACAGGGAGCCAACATAGTGGTGACTATACTGGGGAATCATACTAAGTAATAAACATTTCAGATTCACTCAAAACTCAGAAAACCCCATTAGTTTAAAATGAATCAAGTATTGTCCAAGAATGGTTCCTGATTGATGATGGTGGACAACAGTCAGTCGTAAAACAAGTAAAAAATCCTCCACCTGGTGACTCCACTAGGAAATTTATTATACCATCAAAACATTAAACAATACCCAGTCAAGAATACTTCGTGGATTAAGTATCTCTTTCACAGTTTGGTTTGTGTCCTAAGACTATTATACCTCTAAACCTTTCTCATTTCTTGGATCTGAATCTTGGCTTTCAGAAATATTCATACTATATTCTATCCTAACTCGAATCCTCCTTCTATAGTTGACAATCCTGAAAGTATTCTTAGGAAATCTCCTAGATTTGAAGACTTAGCTGTTAGCATATCAATCCATAGAGCAAGTTCTATCCTTGAAAACCTTATAAACTTGCAAAATGCCAAAATTGACTTACCCCATATAAGAAACCTATCCAGAACAAAGTCACAAAGTGGGATAGACCAAATAAACCTTGAACTTGTAAACTCACAACAAATTAATAGTAGGGAAGCCTCCCCTTCCACTCCTCCCAATTTCCATTTTCTCCAAAACTTTGGCTTCTCTCATCCTAAATCTGCTCAAAATCACTTAGCTAGTCCAAGTAATTCAGCTACACCCACCCATACATCCACTGTTCAAACCACTCCACTTCATCACCTTCCTCCACTTGTTAACCCTCCATTGTTTCCACAAGATCATATCATGGCAACATGGTATGCTCCCTTAGTCCTTCCTTTACCTCTAGTTGCTCTACCACAGGACTATCAGTCCAAGATTCCATTATATGATGCCAGTGGTTCTACTACAGCTCAAAAACATGTGGATAGAGTGAATGACTACTTTGACAGACAAGAAATAGATAATGAAACTATTAAACTTAGAATGTTTGCTCAATGCTTAGGGGGAGAAGAAAGAAAATGGTTCAAAGGATTAACCCCTAATAGTATTAATGATCTCCCTGCTTTTCACCAACTATTCATAAACAAATGGGAAGTGAAGAGAAATCCCCTTCAAATCCTATCATAATACAATGACCTTAAAAGAAATGCTGGAGAGAGTGTCAAAGATTATTGCACTAGATTCAATAGTGCTTATAATGCACTCCCTCCACAAATGAAATCACCACAAGGCTTAGCCTCAATGAAGTTTCCTGAAGGATTTTACCCAGACATGTGTTATCAATTAAGGGAGAGAGAACCCCTCACATTAGAAGATATGCATTAAGAGGCAGTAAGTGTAGAAGCTTACCTAAATGCCAGAAGGGCTAGATTGAAAGCAAAGAAAAAGGTTACGTACAAAGAAGAAGCTGGACCCTCCACATTAGATTCCAAAATCGATAGTCTGGTTAGAACCATGGAGATGATGATGGAGAGAATTAACATGAATGAGAGAGCTTATTCCAAAGAAAACCAAATAGCTCCTCAAAATAAAAATAAAAATCAAAACCAAAACTTTAGAAGGAATCCCCCTTAAATTAGGCAAAGATGCCCTGATCAGCAAATCAGACCTCCTTTCCAACAAAACTATGATGATGAAGACGAGGGAGTGATTGAAAAAACAGAGGAAGATCACATAAACTTATTGGGAGTAAATAATGATGATATTGTTTTCCTCAATGAAGAAGAACATGCCATATATACACCCTATGATGAAGAGAGCCTAGAATCTGAAGATTACAAATAAGGCTTTGAAACTGCTATAATGGAAGTATACAGACAATATGACCTTAGGAATAAAAAGAGTCAAGACACTCCCAAAAAGAAAGCCTCTGAGATTTCTGCTAGAAGAAATCCTAAAAACATTTCTAAAAGGACAACAGAAAACAACAAAACAGTGGCTGAAAGTTCTGACAGAAACAAAAATAAAAACAACCAAATTAATGACAAACATAGTGGTGAACAAAGTAGCACTAGAAACTCAGCTAATGCTCCTAATAAAACTATTTTAACTACTGTTCATAATAAAAACCAGCAAGCTGAATTTGCTGATAAAACAATGACTAAGAAGGCTGATCTAAACATTTCGAAAGCTCAGATACCTTTCATCATAGAGAGTGAAATTGCCAAAATCAAGATTCTTGTCCCTCTTACTGAATTAGTTACCCAAGAGGTATATAAAACCCAAATTTTAAGAGCTTTAAACATAGGAGAAAAAATTGATTCTGTTAATGTAACTGATGATAAGCCTGAGCTTCTGTTTGGACCAGAAGTAGAAGGGAAATTTCAAGAAGGAGGTGTTCATCCCTTTTATCTTAGTCTAAACATCCATGATAAGATTTTTCACAATGCCATGCTTGACTCAGGAGCCTCCCACAACCTAATGCCAAAAATAGTGATGGAGATACTTGGCCTTGAGATAACTAGACCTTACAAAGATTTATACTCTTTTGATTCCAGTAGAGTTAAATGTCTAGGCCTAATAAAAGATTTATGTGTAAACTTAGCACAAATACCAGCCAAGAGCTTAGTAATGGATATTGTACTGGCTGATATACCTCCTAAATATGGCATGCTCCTTTCAAGGTCATGGGGTGCTAAACTCCAAGGTTCCCTGCAAATGGATATGACTTATGCAACCATCCCTGTCTTTAGTCAACCAAGAAGACTATATAGGGAAACACACATGAAATACATGGTTAATAGTCAAGAAAAACAAGATAACTCCCGTCTTTATTCCATTCACACAGACCTTGACTCATTTGTCCTTTACAATGATGAAAACCTTAACGAGCAAGGAGAAGGAGATGACAAACCAGCAATAGAAAAAGAGGAAAGGAAGGAGCAGTTAAAACAGTTTACTAACTCAGAACATCACAACAAACATAATGAAGGTCATAGGCAACAAACCAACTACCAACACAGGGTTGATCATGAAAAACAAAACAAAACTCAACATAGTGAAAACCTTGAGAAACAAAGTAAAAATGAACATAATGCAGATCCTAAAAAACAACATTATGATAGCCACAATAAATAGAACAAAGAGGACATAAATGACTTAAATAGAAAATCTAAAACTGAATTTCTTTGGAGTATGATTTTTGATGCGTCTTGTACCAAGGCTGGTTCAGGAGTTGGCATATGGGTGCATAATACAGAAAATAATCGTGTTTAGGGCCATTCATACAAGCTAAAATTTCAATGCACAAATAACATAGCCGAATATGAGGCTCTTCTCTTAGGATTGCAATTATTGAAAAAACTAGGAGCCAAGAGGATAACTGTTCATGGAGACTCAGAATTGATTATTAAACAAGTAAATGGAGAATATATTGCCAAGCATCCAAGATTACAATCATATAGAGATGATGATGTTGACCTCTTGAAAATATTCACATAATATGAGCTTAACTTTGTCCCTAGAAACCAAAACATTATTGCCAATGGTTTAGCATTTGCTGCTAGTACATGTCAAAAACCTTATGAGAGAAATCAATACACAGTCTAGGTTAAATACAGACCAAAAGTCCCAGATAATATAAAATATTGACAATTCTTTGAAGGAGATAAGCAAATAGAGGATTTCCTACAATCTAGAAATGTGTTTGAAATGTCAAATTCAGACTCAGAGTATGAAGGAGACTGTCCTACTGAGGAACAATATTATGAAAAAGAAACTCCTAACTTTACTGATATAAATCTTGCTGATATGAATTTGGTAACTAAAGAACACCCACCGAAAACAGAGCTGAGCACTAATTTACAACAAAAAGATTTTGAAGTTCTGCAGTCTCACACTGATAACTTGCCAAAGGTACTGGTGCCTCTAGAAGAATTGTTTAACTTTAATGATGTTGCCAAAAAGCCAAGAATGGAACCTACTGAAACTGAAATAGAAGAGTGCAATATAGGGAGTGAACTAAAACCCAAAATAATCAAACTATCCAAAACACTGCCAGCTCATATAAAACTGAAATACCTTGAGCTTTTAAGAGAATTTTCTAATGTCTTTGCTTGGAGTTATGTGGACTTAAAATCATATGATACAGAGATAATTCAGCATAAGATACCTCTCAAAGAAAACCATAAACTTTTTAGACAAAAAATGCACATAATAAACCCTGTGCAATTACCCCTGGTTGAGAAAGAAATCGAGAAAATGTATGATGTTGGAATCATAGTCCCAGTGAGATACTCAGAGCAGGTATCCAATATTGTATTTGTGACGAAGAAAACAGGAGAAATAAGGCTTTGCATAGATTTTAGAAACTTAAACAAAGCCTCTTTAAAGGACAGCTACCCCTTGCCCAAAATGGATCATATCTTACAAAGGGTAGTGGTTTCTAAGAGAATTTCTTTGCTAGATGGCTTTTCAGGATATAACCAAGTGTTGGTACATCTTGATGATCAACTTAAGACAACTTTCACTACACCTTGGGGCACTTTCATGTATGTGAAAATGCCCTTTGGTTTAATGAATGTTGGTGACACATTCCAAAGAGCCATGGATATTGATTTCTCATAAGAGATAGGCTTCTTCATTGTAATATATTTAGATGACATCACAATCTATTTCAAAATAGATTAAGAACACCTTGCTCACCTAATAAAAGTCTTTGAGAAGTGAAGAAAGTATGGTCTATCCTTAAACCCCAATAAAACTCTATTTGGCCTCCAAGAAGGAAAACTTCTAGGCCATAGCATATCTGAAGAGGGAATAAAGATAGACCCAAAAAGGATTGAAGGAATATTGCAAATCAATCATCCTAGAAATATTAAAGAACTGCAATATTTCATTGGAAAGATTAATTTCTTAAGAAGGTTCGTACCAAACCTTGTTGAACTCCTTAGAAACATATCTAACATGCTAAAGAGAGAAACAGGAGTAAAATGGACCATTGAAGCAAAGCAATCCTTCAAACTGGTTAAACAAGCACTCACCCAAACACTGGTTCTCATTAGCCTTGATTTTAATAAATATTTCTTCATTCTCTCCTTTGCTTCAGAACATACAGTTGCTGCTGTCCTACTTCAGAAAAACATAAAAGAAAACTAACAGCCCATTGCATTTTTCAGCAAGGCATTAAGAGATGCACCCCTGAAATACAACATAATGGAAAAACAGGCTTTTGCCTTAATCAAGGCCTTGAAAGATTTCAGAGTTTACATTTTACACTCACACATCATTGCCTTTGTTCCACACACAGTTGTCAAAGACATTTTAACACAACATCCTAATGGAAAAAGAGGAAAGTGGATTGTTGTTATATTAGAATATAACTTAGAAATCAGACCCACTAAACTAAAGAAAGGACAAGGACTTGCCAAACTCGTGGCTGAATCAAATCTCAAAGCCTTAGGTATGAATATGGTTGATGTTTTAGAAGAAAAACAAGAGTGCACAGCCCCTCATGTTGAATAAGTATTACTGAATTCACTTTGGTATGCTGATATTTTATATGTGCTTTTCTATCTTAATGTTCCTCCTGGTTTATCTAAGACAAAGGCAAGATTCTTGAAGTTAAAGTTGTAAATTACTGCATTATAGATAAATGGTTATATTGGAAAAATGCTAGTGGTGTATTGCTTAAATGTTTGCCTGAGAATGATGCAGAGAAGATCAAGCATGAGATTCATGAAGGGGAATGTGGAGGCCACCTCTATTGGGCCACCTCTATTGGAAAACAACTATCAAAAAAATCCTTAGAGCTGGTTATTATTGGCCCACCCTCTTCCAAGACATCCATCAATTGGTAGTTTCCTGTCACAAGTGTCAAATCTTTGAAGGCAAAAGAAAACTCTTACCCTTACCTCTGCATCCTATCTCTGTTGAAGCTCCTTTTCAACAGTGAGGCCTAGACTTCATTGGGGAAATCCATCCTTTTGCATCTGCCCAACATAAGTGGATCATAACAACAACTGATTACTTTACAAAATGGATAGAGGCCATCCTCTCTAGAACTGCCACTGATCTAGTCATCATTAAATTCCTTGAAAACCATATTTTTTCTAGATTTGGTTGTCCTATAAAGATTATCACTGACAATGATGCTACCTTTAGATCCAAGAGGATGGTAGACTTTTTGCCACAAATATCAGATCACATTGGGTCATTCCACATCTTATTACCCCCAAGGTAATGGGTTGACAGAATCCTCAAACAAAAGTTTGGTGAACATCATCAAGGAATTGCAGGAAGGAAATCAAAAATCATGGCACAACAAGCTAGTACATGCATTATGGACAGACATGTTAACATGCAAGAAATCAATTGGAATGTCTCCCTATCAGCTAGTTTATGGAGCAGATGCAATTTTTCCAACAAGCCTAGGAGTGCCAGTCATGAAACTGATTTAGGAAGTACAGTATGAAGAAAATGACATGATAAGAAGAATAAATCAAACTATACAGCTGCAAAAAACCAGAGAGGAGGTCTACAATAGAACACAATTAGTGCAAGAAAACATCAAGAAGCTATTTGACAAAAAGAAAAAAGCAAATGATTTCAACATTGGTGACAAAGTGCTCAAATGGGACTCAAGAAGAGAAGACCAGGGAAAGCATGGTAAGTTTGAAAATCTATGGAAAGGTCTTGACATCATCCATTCTACCAGAGGCAACAGTGTATTTTTCTTACAAGAGATGGATGGAACATAACGTTTTGGAGGTCGTGTTAATGGCAGGATGCTCAAACATTATTTCCATTAGCGATGCCAAGTTTAAAGCTTTATCCATTGTATATAACATTGTTTAAAGAAAATATCAGAAAAATAAATACAAAAATAAAAAAACAAAGAAAAAGATGGCAGAAAAAGAAAAGGTATAGCCCCATACCAAAAAAGAGTAATTTCTGAAAAGTGTGCAAGTCCAGATGCCACTACTTGAGGAGAAAAGCCTTATTCAGTCATACAACTTAAGCATGACTGAGTAAAATTTAAATTTCTGCTGATAGGTTAGTGAATGAAGATTTTCCAAACTGTCTAAACTTGGCCTATCAGTAGATTACATTAGATTAGGAAAAGAAAAATTGGTTCCAAAGCTCAGAATCTAAACCAAGAAAGGAAGAGGGATAAAAAGCAAATTTCGGATTTCAGCCCTCAAAATTTTGTGTTAAAATTTCTGCAAAATCAATTTTTTATGTAGACTTGTACAAAGTATCATTTCCCATAACAAATCAGACTGTCCAATCCTAATTTGGTTATGTTTTCAATTTTTGTTTTAGAATAGAGAATGAAAATTTTTCATATAGCTTAATCTTGACAGATAGTTCGAATAGGTAGAGAAATAAATGCGTTCATCAGTTTAATCTAAACTCTTGGATGATATAAGTGTAGAATTTGTTTAGTTTCCCATTTTCAAAAGAAAATTATGTCAAGGGTTGGCTAATTCAAATGCACCCAATGAAGAAAAAATGTCAAAACAAGTAGGATGGGTAGGTATAAGTTGAGTTGGAGTTAACCATGATATGATTCAAATGCTGAAAAATCACTTCTTCAAAGCAGCAAGTCATCAAGTTTAATGGAGGTATGTCAAGGTGAAAATCAAGGCACTGGTATACTTCTTCCAAAGATTTATTTTCTGAGGTTCTTGACACCTCCTAAAGGAGCTTCCCTCCCTAGCTGGAGCCACTGTTATCCTCCTGTATTTTACAGATTCTACTAGATGACTGTGGATTTTTTACAAGCAACTAAATATAGCATTATCTGCCTATCAGCTATCTTTAGTTTTCTCACTGCCTTCATCATCCTAAGTTTGACTATTTTTACTAAATATTCCTATCTTTTTCCTTCTCAAAAGTTCACCCTGCTGCTCCAAGAAAACCCCATTTTCCAGTCCTAATTTCCTCATTTTATCACTCCACTTGCACCATCATTCATTCCTCTAAAAAACCTTTAAACAATATAAAAGTCCTTTTTTTACATTGTTTAAATTTACCTTTTTAGCCTATCGGACCCTTAAAAACTTATAAAAACTTTGTTTTTATAATAAAACCCGCCCTTTTTGTAAATATTGGCCTTAAGCCCCTTTCGGCCTAAAGCCTTAGCCCCCTGCTCACATGAGACCATGACCCTCTGCCTATTCCTAAACCCCTTCCACCATACAAAAATATGCCTCTGCCCCTTTTTATTTTATTTAACACCACATCTTGTATAAAGCCCAGAATCTTTGAAAAATTAAGATGTGGGCCTGCTTTCCCTCACCCTACCTTTCATCTTCATCAATCCATCTCCACCGTTGATCGGAATTTGTCCCACCGATATGACGTATGTCATATCCCCATCATCCCTGCATATCCTACTACCTCGCGCTATGCAATGAGGGCCCCGCCTTCCACTTGATCCTGCCGCCCAGCCAAACCTCGCCACATGTTCGCAGGCTCTACCCTTCAGGCCTGTGCTCCATTCCCCCCGTTCACTCCGCACCGTCGATCTCATCTCCTAAGATCCGATGGCCCAGACTTAATATCGCGCAGAAAACTTACGTTAGTGTTAAGAACCTTACGCTGCGTGAAATAAGTGGTATTCACCCTGCCACGCTTCGAATAATCTATGGAATCGCGCGCCCATCGCACAAAACCACAAACCGCCTTATGTCCACGCGATAACCACCGTAGTTTTCCAAAACCACATTTCTCCTCCCCGAGCCAAAATTAACGTCCTTCGCCTCCGTTTGAATTTTCTCATAGTTTCGCCTCTGGAATCATGCCCTTGCACTCCCTTCTCCTCTGCAGATCTCCCCCAATGCCTTAGAAACCCAAAAAATATAGTTTAACCCACCCCGCATGGTTTTTAATTAACAGTTTGTGTTTGTGCAGGTTTTTAATGGCGGAAAAGGGCCCAAAATGTCCTCTCACAGTCAATAAGTGACAAATCAAACCTCTGGATGACGATCCGAAAGGTGAATTCACATGAAAGAAACAGAGGGGGTTTACATAAAAGCTTAACCCTCGATGAATCATGATCATCGAGGGGTTATAAACCCTCATAACGTAAAGAAACCCTCCCCTACACAAAAGACACAATATAGTCAGAGAAGCAATAAAGACAATGAAGAACAGAAGGATTAAAGGCTAATTGAAGATCAAAGGATAAAACACAAAGGATTAGCCATGAAGACAATGATTAAGGATAAAGGTCAAAGGTTTAAAAGAAAAAGATGAATAAACAAACAGTCATAAAGAAGAAATGAAGGATAAAGATAGTAAAGCATATTATAAAGATAAATCAAAGTTTGAAAGGCCCAAACAAGGTTTGATGATTAAAACAAAGACAGATCAACCCAAAGAAAACTTCGAACAACTCAGCGAAGAAGCAATTACTTCTCCAAAGACAAAATTGCCACCTACAACATGTTTTCTCTAAATAAAGGCATCAAGCAGTTATTACACAGTCAGAGATATTTTAAAGCAGCTCAACAGTTATTACAAAGTTATTACAAAGCCTTTAAAGTCAAATATTTCAACTAAATGACGCAAAAGTTAAGACAAAGTTATTATTTCAAAGTAACTCTTCAAATATTTTTTCCTTGGGCCTTGCATGGTTTCAAAGGTCAAAAATCATTAAATATGTAATAAATAACATTTAAACACCCTATTTTTGCAGCACCTCCTCATTTTGCATATAAATATTGCATATGAGCTTCATTTTAAATGTTGGTTACTTGATGGTTATTGGATTGATTTCTGCGGCTAAGCTAGTTGAGGAATGCTAGACTGAATTGAAGAAAGCTCTGAGTTGCAGAGAGCTATTGTACATGGAGTATTGTAACTGGTTTGATCATCAATCATACAAGCATGTTCACAAGATCCTTGAGCCATATCAATGGTGAAGTTTTGCTAAATTGTCATTGTTTTCTCTTATGTTTTCCATTATGTCCATTTTTCTCTGATAAAAAACAGAAGTTTTAGATTAGGATTTGTTGTTTCAGCACCTTATTTCTATCTCGTTATATTTATGTTTTCTTCTGCAAGGTTTGATTGGAAGATTCTTAATTGCCTTCTAGTTATATCTAGCTTGTTGTCTTGGGAATGATTCAATAGAGTGAAACCAAGGAATTTATGGTGAACCCATGTTCCTTTGAGTAAGACTTGAGATATTGTTTTTAAGACCTTTCTTTAAAGTGCACTTAGTAGAGTCTAAATCAAAGAGATTTATGGTATGCCTTGCCCTCTGGCCTGCCTTGAAATGTTGCTTTGAAGAGTCTTTTGAGAGTTAGTCAAAAGCAGATTAGATTATTTCTGTTTGATCTTAGATCACTCTCACTGTTATCTTATATGTTTTCTTTATCTGAAAGTAGTTCTTGAATTACTGGATTGTTGTCTTAGATTTTTGCTTATTAAAGTTTGTCTAAAGAATTTTATGGTTTTCCCTATCCTTTGGCTTGCTCCAAACAGTTACCTTAAAAGGTTTTTCTTATCTAAGTAGAGCTAGAAGATTCTTAACTGACTATAGCTTTACTGCTTTCACAACTTATTATTGTTCATATCACAACCTAATCTAAAGAATCCACTTGATATAGTTAGTTTGCCCTATGAATACCCTTGCAGAGTTGATGAACAATTAAATCCTTTTATGACTCCATAGCCCAATGGATTGATGTTTTCTCACAGTATATTTGTTCAGTTGAAACATTCCACCAATCAGTCACGCCATTGATCCTTCAATCTATCATTTAATCCAACCAAAAACAATAAGTCCTTAGAACTTCATAACTAGCCTAAAAACTTAAACAAAGAGCACCAAGATATATCAATTAAAAAACACCTTTATAGAGAGATCCCTCTCTGAATCCAGGAAGGCTAGGTCCTAGGATTTCAAAGTGGTTCTGATGTGGCCCCTGCAGTGTTTGTTCTTGCCACTCTTGCAAATTACAGGGAGCCAACAAGCAGTATACGTCTTATGACAAATAATTTTATGCACTCGTCCAAGCGTTGAAGCATTGGAGACATTATTTGTTGGCTAATGAGTTTGTTTTTGTTTTCAGACAATTCTGCGTTACAATATATTATGCAGTAGCACAAGCTGAATCATAAAAAAGTGAAGCGGGTGGAGTACTTGCAGAGTTTTACTTTTGTTTTGAAACACATAAGTGGTTAGGCCAACAAAGTGGCAGATGCGTTGAGCAGGAGGAGTCCAATCTTTCAAGAAAGTGTAGTGAAAGTATAGGATTTAAGCATCTCAAAGACTTGCATGAAGTGGATGCAGATTTTAAGGAAGCTTGCCAAAACCCACTATTGAGGGATAATAGTCCATGGTTGGACTATAACATGCAGGAGGGGTTGTTGTTCAAAGGTGGACAATTGTGTATTCCGGAATGTTCTATGCGAGAGAACTTGATCCGGGAAAAACATAGTGGAGGTTCGGTTGAACATTTTGGCATATATAAGACCTTGGATCAGCTGAGCCACTTCTACTATTGGCCAAGAATGCGAAGGGATGTACAGAGGTTCGTAATTAGATGTAAAGTGTCTCAACATGCGAAGGGACGCAGTCGGAATGCAAGGTTGTATACACCCTTACCAATTCCGAATAGACCATGGAACTCAGTCAATTTGGACTTTGTCTTGGGTCCACTGAAGACAAAGAGGGGATTCGATTCCATCATGCTGGTGGTGGATCGTTTTACCAAAATTACACATTTCATTACATGCAGAAAGAAAAGTGATGCCACACATGTAGCACATTTGTTATTTACAGAGATAGTCAGATTACATGGCTTGCCAAAGTCCATCATCTCAAACAGGGATGTAAAATTCACAGGCCATTTCTGGTGAACATTGTGGAATAAGTTATACACCAATCTAAATTTCAGTTCTGCTTACCATCCACAGTCAGATAGGCAAACTAAAGTTGTGAATAGGAGTCTAGGAAATCCGCTGAGGAGTCTGGTTGGTGAAAATTCCAGACAGTGGGATCGTGTGCTTGAACAAGCGGAGTTTTCTTACAATGACTCGCCCAACAGAAGCACGGGCATAAGTCCTTTCCAAATCCTATATGGAATGCACCCATGTGGAGTATTTGAGTTGTGGGATTTGGGTCAGTTGGAATGCAAGAGTGCTGATGGCGAAGATTTCGCAAAATTAATTAGCGATCTACATGAACAGGTCAAGTTGAAGCTACGAGACAGCAGCCAAAAGTATAAACATCGAGCAGATTTGAAAAGACGGGAGGTACAATTCGAAGTAGGAGACTTGGTATTGGCACATTTGTGCAAGGAAAGGTTTCCTAAAGGCGAATACAACAAATTGAAGATGAAAAAGATCGGGCTTTGTAGAATTCTTCGAAAGTTTTTTGCAAATACTTATGAGTTGTAGTTACCTTCGGGTGTAGGAATATCACCCATCTTTAATGTGGCGGATTTGTACCCATACACTGCTAGTTAGCTAGTTCTTCCAATTAATGAGTAACCATACACACAGGTGGCCAAGAAGACACGAAACAAAGAATATCTAAAGTATCTAGTCAAATGGAAGGACCATCCTCTAGAGGATTGTTCCTGTTTGAATGCTGCCCAGATTCAAAGCGCATGGTATTCTATTGAAGAGCTCATGGACAAGAGCCATGAATTTAATTTATCTCGGGATCCTGATGCAGGAGCATTAAGGTAGAGCCAACATTGTGACAAAGTTAGTCACATTTTGTGTCTTGGAAAGAGGGCTAGCAGTTCTAAGCATTTGAAGACCTTGTTCTTTTTTAAAGTATTTTTTTCAAGTTTAATTTGGGCTAACTTAGCCATTGTAATTTGCAAAATAAAAGAATGATTAATTTAGGATTAGTTAAGATTTTAGTTGAATAAGTTGAATAAACTATTTTGAAAACTAAATGACAGTTTCTCAACTATATGGGGATTTTGGGAAAGGGTAAAACCAAACCAAATCCACCATTGTGGGGTTCTGCCATCCGTAGAGAGAAAGGAGAGATTAGACAAGTGGAAGTAAATGTAAAAACCAACCATTAGAGGGTGTGGCTTTGTGTTTTTCATCTCCAAACTATTTCTAAGTGTTTTGTGTTTGATTGGGATCTCTGTTTTTAAAACAACATTTCTTTTCCAAATGATATTTAAGTGTTTTGTGTTTTAGTCGGGTTCCTTGTTGTAGATTAATTATTTGAATCCATGTTGAAATCGATTAATTTTATTTGAGACGCACAATGAGAATATTAATCAGAATTGCAGGCACAACAGGTCCATAGATCTTGCATATTCCGTGAGTTGAATATTGTGTTAATTGCAGGGTAAAACAATTGGATTGCAGGCGCAGTGAGGCCTTAATTTTATATTTTCCTTTGTTAAACTATGTATTGTGTTAACCACAAAACAAACCCCAATCGGACTTGGAGGTTTAACAAGGACTGTCGATACGAAACAGTTCAACGGTGATAAACACACATCGCAACCAAACGTTGTCGCACATCGCAAAGAATAGAAAACAACGATAAGGTTTTGCAAGATAAAAAAATTAATTTGCGATGCAAATTAGTACGAAGGAGAAGCTGCGCGGGCCGTCGAATCTTGCAGAAGCCAATGGCGGGGATTGAAAACAGTGATCGCAAATCGCAAAAGATTGGAATTAGCATTAAGGACCATCGCAGGGTAAATTAAAAGATTTGCAATGCGAAGTGCGGGAGGACATGTGGCAACATGGCGCAACTTCGCAAATCGTCGGGAATATGACTTAACTTTTAAGAGTTATAATGTGGGGGATGCGAAGTGCGATCGCACGTTGATTGGTCAAGAGCTGTGTGGGTCCCTTCGGGAAGAATTCTCGCGGGTTTGCATTTTGTTTGGTTTATGCGTTGGTTTGGGTTATTTGTTTAAGTCTACGTATGTTATAAAAAACTCTGTTGTTGATTTACAATGTATGTATGTGGCTAACCCTCGATGTTAATCTTTATTACGAATAAAGGGGATTTGTATTAAGTCTGCAGAACTCCATTCCGCAGTGTTATTCTGATATATTGCAGCGGGTTTGCATCAATCAGTCTGCATCAATCTACCATTCTGATCTCTATCTCTAGGCATAAAGAAACATAACTTAAAAGAAAAACTATGTTTTTGATGTATTTTTGTTTTTTTTTTATCTTTCTAATTAACCACTTCGAAATATGATTTTCCGACAACGACGCCAAAATGTTGGGTTGTTTACTGGCTAAACAAACACAAGCATTTATTATCAATTCAGGCTTGTAGGACTTAAAAGCATCCCCAAGATATATGGGTTTCAGCTATAGTCAAGTTAGAAGATGACTTATTAATAATAAATGAAATGCATATTTACAAATATAAATATAAATTAAATAATTTCTAAATTAAATTATGTAATCAGTGGCAAAAGAAGCTCTAACTTGGGAGAACTTGTTTGTCCTTCTCTTACAAAACTACTTCAAAAATTAGAAACCAAAACCACTAATGAACAATAGACTAAGATGCATGAAAGAATAATTGAAGAGGCTCTTAACTAAAGAGATCATGGTTGCCCTTCATTACAGATTCATTCATCATTAATACCATTGTAAGAAAATAGGAACTTAAAAAAATCAATTAAAAGCAAGAATGATGAATTCTAGCTCTAGTGCTTAATCAGATAGATATAATGAATGTTTAACTTAAACATTGGATTGTCCCTCCATATGAAAAATAAAAATTAGAATTAGATTCATTAATAATCATAAAACATTAACATATATCTAATCAATAGATTAAGCATAAAACTAAATTAGTTCAGAAATTACAATTAAAATAACTAGAAAGTGCACTTAGCTCGGTGTGGGGGCCCTCCACCCTTGCCTCACACAATGTAAGTGATTTCAACTACTAAAACTCCAGTCAAGCATTTACCATATAACAACAACAAATGAAATAGAACAAGGCTTTCAATTAACTCTCCAAAGTAAGTTTCAAAAATATCCAAATTAAGTTACACAATTTCTACATGTTTCAATGGTTCACAAACTTGGTATATACAGAGAAATAATAAACAAACAATGCTATTATGTCTCTAACAACCTTATCTTATCTTAATCTGAAAAATAAGTCATGTTTGACCAACATTGACCAGGTTTGTTTTAGGTCAGTTTGACCGAACCAATAGTAGTTCATTCATTCTTAGTTCCCAAGCTTTCTAGAAATGTGCTCAGGTGTCATGCAAGTATGACCATTGCTTATAACATTAATGAAATAGGTCATGTTTGACCAACATTGACCAAGTCTGTTTTAGGTCAGTTTGACCGAACCAATAGTAGTTCATTCATTCTTAGCTCCCAAGCTTTCTAGAAATGTGCTCAGGTGTCATGCAAGTATGACCATTGCTTATAACATTAATGAAACCATTACTGGAATTTCTGGTCCAGTCCAAAAATACACTTAAAATACAATTTTTACAAAAATCTCTAAACATTGAAAAACTTGAATATGCATCATAAAATCACTTAATTTAATTACTTGAATATGCATCATAAAATCAAAATAGATCATATTTGGATGGTATAAAGTAAAAAATGTGAAAAATGATGGATTTTAATAAGCAAATTTTGATAAGGGCCAACACTCAGCCACTCTCTCTCCTCTACCTCTGGCCTTCTCACTTTCTACGTGTGACCTTCAAACTTTCTGTTCCTTTCTATCCTACCGCTGGCCTTCTAACTTTCTACTTGTGGCCTTCTAACTTTTTGTTCCTTTCTATCCTACCGTCTTCCCTACACCACCATTTATACAAGCGCAATAAAAAATAAAATGTCTATTACCTTATGGGGTTGCATCTACAGGTGTCCATGTTCCAAAAGAGATATAACATATCTCCAATGTCTATTACCTTATGGGGTTGCATCTACAGGTGTCCATGTTCTAGAAGAGATATAACATATCTCAGCGCGTTTGTTACGCTGTTTTACAATGTGACACATACCAAGAAGGCCAACTAACGAGAACTCTCTAACAATCTAAGTTCTTTCTAGAATTTGGATACCTGTAATTACATGAAAATTTCCTATTTCTAAAGTTATATATAAATTTTATATAAGTGAATCTCTCCCCCTGAAAAATCTCATGACCCAGGTTTTGATGCTCCTGCATCAGGAGTAGAGAGTAGCTTTAACAACTTCAGAAATATGAGAATTTGACGACTTCAATAGCTCCTGTAAATTTATATTATTATTATGCCCTCTGTTGTTTTTGCAGATTTATAAAACTTCCAAAAGAAGTGGGACTTTCATCTTTCTATTAAAAAAAAAGTGATAGCACATATTCAATGCAGATTTATAAAACTTCCAAAAGAAGTGGGTTCACTTCTGCCAGTTGCCTATAGTAATGATATCTATCTATGATCCATGTTTCAACCTATTTCCATTAGAACTTTTCACTTCTATTCTTAAGATATCTCTTCTAATTATTCCTTTTTAGGCCTGGTACATCAAAATGAAACCCCTTACATCAAAATAAGAGACTCCTTACACATAGTTCTCTTCCTTCTTCTTTGTCTTCAACTGTAAAGCACGCTTTGGAGATTTGGAAACATCTTCAAATTTTTGTACCGCTGCCACTACAGATGGATGCGCTGGAAATTTATTAACTTCCCCAAGGACTTTGGAAGTGTCTCCAAACTATAGCTGTGAGAAGCATCTCCAAACTTGTGCAACGCTCCAGATCGGTGAGACTGAGATTTTTTAAATTGTCCATGGAATCTGAAATGTTCTCCAGATTTCTTCCGTCGGTCAGTTGGATATTGGTGAAATTCCTGTCGGAATCTGGAAGAATCTCGTAGTCTTTTAGCTTTAAACATTTTAAAAAAGGTAGGTAACAAATTTCTTCTGGTAGGGTTGCCAGATACGCCTCCTTTGCTTCAATCCTTTTAAGGTGCTTCAGCTGCCCTAATGACTTTGGAAACTTTAAAAATGGAGCATCAACGATCAATTCTCACAAGTGCATAGGTGTCTGCAATGTTTTTATTTCAAGGAGAAAGGAAGATAAAACCATAATGCTTTTCATCTTAAAAATATAATAATTTTTTTCATTCTTAAATGACTGCATGTACACCTACATACCTGAGATTCACATTTCCACAATATTTTCAATTCTTTGCCGGCCACTTCTAAAACTCTTAAATCCTGCATTGGGAGCCAGGAAGGCAGGGAAGAGTGGGGACAATTAATCCAGTGGAGCCACATTAGTTTTGGGGACCGCACCTTTGTCATTATGCTTTCAATACAACTTCCTTTACCTTCAAGGAAATGCAAGTCACTGATCATTCCCAACCGCTGAAGCCTGCCGCCGTAGCTGCCTTCTAGGGGATGCATTCTAACTCCGTGGACTTGCGTTATCCCCTATTGGTTAGAATCAATGAAGAATTATAACATATTACGTAATACGCAATGAATTTTTCTAATTAAAAATCTTGGAACTTGTTGACTTGGAAACGAAGGTTAGGATTGTTAGGATGCACTTACAGATGATAATTGCTCCTCCAGGTCCTTTATCGTTGCCCCCCAAAAATGCCGCGGCACTTTATCAGAAGAATCGGGCTTAGCAATGTGTCTTCCCAAGTCTCTCACGTGATCGTGCATTCCTATCTTATTTTCACTGTCGAGTTCGACAAGACCCTTCTTCTTTAGATTTTGAAATCCCACCAAACCTTTCCACCCTGATTCATCCCACATTCCTATCCACGTATCCCTGTCTTTTCCTATAGAAAAACACGCAATATCTAGGAAAATTTGCTGCTCTTCTTCAACGAGATAGTCATAACAAATCTTAAGTCGATCCATTAAGTCGTGAGGTAGAATCCTGGAGATTCTGTACAGTACCACTTCCCATGCAGATAGATCATTTTCTCCACATAGAAGACCCCCATATGCTTTCAAAAGTAATGGATTTCCTTTTGCTCCTGTAATAGAAATATAATTCACTTTCTTTCTTTTTATCTTGGTTGGAATATTAAGTATGTTGTATTGGATTTCCTTTTGCTCCTATAATAGAAATATAATTCACTTTCTTTCTTTTTATCTTGGTTGGAATATTAAGTATTCTGTATAGGATTTCCTTTTGCTCCTATAATAGAAATATAATTCATGATGTAGTGCTACTCAAAATTCTAATAAACTTTTAGATGATGAATTAAAGTCAACATTTTCAATTATCTATACAAATTGAATAAAGTAATTGTTGTACAAAATGACGATTTATAATAATTTTGCTTTAGTAAAGTTTTGGTAAGACCATCCAAGATCTTTCCTTAGGCCATTTGTTAATAGGACCAACCTCACCTTATAATATATTTATGGTTGACCTTTCCACTAGGACCAAATGATAAGACTAGCCAATTCTTCTAAGATTTGAGTAGTTAGAGATAATTCTAATAAAGAGGGTTTATGTAAAGAGTCGCAAACTTTTTCTAAATACTCAAGAAACATATCTCAAAGATAATCCTAATAAGAGTTGCAAACTTTTTCTAAATACTCAATAAACATATCTCATTGACCACTACTATTGAGAAATTAGAACTCTTTCATAATTTTTAAGTTCATGAAGCATAATTTCCAATGTATTAAAACTTTTTCATAATTTTCAAGTTCAAGAAGCATAATTTCCAATGTATGTATGTTTATAGGTCTAATTCAACTAACCTTTTTATTTGGATTGCCCATAATGATTATGTTTTTGGTTTTGATATTCCATGTGTTAATTTTTTTTGCAAGGCTTCACTTTCATCAAGGCAAGACCCTTCATATTTATCTTAAAGATTTGAGACTTCGCAAAAAGTATTCTTGAGTATGTTTATTATAATTAAGAATTAGAATAAATTATCATACCAAATCTTAAATTCATTATTAATAAGTGTTATATGATCTTTAGATAGGAATATTGTTTATTATAATCGAGAATTAGAATAAATTATCATACCATATCTTAAATTCATTATTAACCAACTTTAGATATGAATAGGAATAGGTTGGTGTATATGATTAGGGACAACATACTATTCTTAATATAGTTTGGAGTAGGCTATGTGGCAAGAAATAATGAATACTCTCTCAATATTGGGTATTCACCACCTTGATATTTGCTCGTAGGTTTTATAGACAATAGAATTAAGCAATTAAAAATTTGTTTTCTAAAATTGATTATCCAAATTTAAATATAATAACCATATTTAGATGCATAATATTAAAGAAATGAATTAAAATTAGTTAATATAATATCCATTTTAGATGCATAATATTAAAGAAATGAATTAAAAGTAGTTAATGTCAAGGAAGAATGTTCTCTACCTCAACAAGGAATGAATTAAATATTACCTCATACAAGTTTTATGATGAGATAGAATGTATGTCCACAATTTAAAGGACTCATATTTTTTGTCGTTCAATTAAAGTCTAGTTAGTTTGTGTTCATTCTTTTTTTCATTTACATTTATGAAAAGTGTATTTCATGTAGAAATTAATTGAAATTTGTGGACCTTTCAATATTCTTGAAAGGATTGGACTAGTAGCCTATCGACTTGCAACCAATAGCGAAATTCCATGATGTTTTCCATGTATCATTTGTTAAGAAATATGTTGAAGATGCTATTCATGTGATTGACTAGTCTGTATTGCAAGTGGAGCCAGAAGGAGAATTCTAGTCGGAACCTAAGTGTGTTTTGCAGAGAAACATGCTCATGCTCCGGAAACGAGCAATCGAGTAGGTTAAAATGAAATGGAAGAACTTTGGGCCTGATGGAGCTACAGGGGAGATGGTTGATCAGATGTGGGCTATGTATCCTTCTTTATTTGCTGGTTGAGTGAATGTTTTTGGCATATGTTTTGGTGTAATTTTTTGGTATATGTATATATGTATATGTATGTAAATACTACCATGAGTTGTGTTGTGTTATAAAATTCCAATAAGTGGTATGGGTCTCATGTTGTTATGGTTGTCATGATGTTATGTTTTCATGTTGGTTAGTTTTTCAGCAGGCTGATCATTGTAAATACTACATCGAGCTAAGTTATAAAGCCCCATGGGAAATATGTTTTACTTTTCAACAGTCTTGTTAGTTGTAGGTGTCATTGAACACAGAGAACGGTGTTTCCCAAAAGGGGAGGGTTCAGTAATAACCTTGGTCAAAATTCCATGTAATAAAGTTAATAAAGGAAAAATAATAACCAAGGTCATGGGACACTTATTCCGAGCTAAATGTTGGGAAAATATCCTAGTGTGGGTGTTCATTTGGTTTATTATCCCTAAGGAAATTAGCAAGGGAAATGGAAAAGGATTTGGAAAGGAAAAGTGGAAATTATTGGCATTTTATTTATTAAAATAATTGAAATTAGGAGAAAAGGAAGGTGAAAGGTCATAGGTTGCATGTGAGGAGGAAAATGAAGGAAAATAATGGCAAATGAAGAAAATAGAGGCTTCATCAATAAAAAGGCTTATGAGGATCAGTTTGTAGCTTTTTGTTAGTTTAGTTTTGGAGCTCTCTCTATTCTCTCTCTCTTTCTCATGCTCTTGGACACTTAGAGCATTCTTGGAGCACACTAGCATTGGAGGAAAGACGAAAAAGGATAGACAAGAAAGCAAGAAGAAGCAAAGGTCAAGCAAGGAAGAGTAGGATCAAACGGCTACAACGAGATTACTTGTAAGTATCGAGTTGCATGTATGATTTCCTTCCTAGTTTTGGCATGCATGGTACATGCATGTGTGTTTTTGGTTCTCTTGCTATCATTGGCATGGGCTTTTCCAAGTGTGACAATGTTTTCATCCTTTCCTTTCCATTTCCGGATAGCCATGGTGTGATGTGGTTCTCTTGTTTTGGTTGATATAGATTTCCATATGGATTTGAAGCTGAGTGGGGTGGTCTTAGGATTAATCAAAAGGCCTAGGAATCCCAGGGTCGGATATATCGTAAATCCAGATTGTGAATACCCTTGATTGGGCTAGGAATCCCTTGATCGGTATGGTGGGATACATGATAAATCCCAAAGGGTGGATACCTCGTAGTCCTAGGAATCCCTTGATCAGTAATAGCAAGATACACGGTAAATCCAAGAGGTTGAAACAAACAAATTTCTCATGGCTTAGGTGGAGAGATCCAGAGGAATCCATGCTTGTTTAGGGCCTACTGATCTGGTGGGATTGCAATAAATCACGATTGTATTGATGAGGGTTTTGGGCCTAGGAATCCCTTGGTGGGATATATAATAAAGCCCTATGAAGCCTTGATTGGTTCTGTTGTGAGTCCCACATTCATGCTTGGAATATGGCATAGGGGTGATCGACTAAAAGAAAGATTTGGTTCAGCCCAATTTATGGTCGTGTGGTTGGTGGAAGTCCCTGACTTGGTTGACTTGTGCATGCATTAATAATAACTCCTTTTCCTTTGGTATTTCATGTGTAAATGTACTTGTTAATATGTGGTTTTTATGGTTGTTCTATTCTTGCTATTATTTTGGTTATATGTCGGTTATAAGCATGGTTTATGACATACTTTGGTCATGGATCTCATCATGAATAAAGTCAAAGCATTTTCAATTATCCATACAAATTGAATAAAGAAATTTAAGTACAAAATGAAGATTTGTAATAATTTTTCTTTAGTAAAGTATTTCTAAGACCATCCAAGATATTTCCTTGACCATTTGTTAATAGGACCAGCCTCACCTTATAATATCTTTAGGGTTGACCTTTCCACTAGGATCAAAATGATAAGACTTCCACCAATTCTTCTAAGATTTGAGTAGTTAGAGATAATCCTAATAAATAGGGTTCATGTAAAGAGTTGCAAACTTCTTCTAAATACTCAAGAAACATATCTCATTGACCACTACTATAGAGAACTTAAAACTCTTTCATAATTTTCAAGTTCAAGAAGCATAATTTCCAATGTATATATGTTTATAGGTCTAATTCAACTAACCTCTTTATTTGGGTTGCCCATAATGATTATTTTTTTGGTTTTGATATTCCCTGTGTTAATATTTTTTCAAGGCTTCACTTCCATCAAGGCAAGGCCCTTCATACTTATCTTAAAGATTTGAGACTTAGCAAAAGAGCATAAGTTATTCTTGAGTATGTTTATTATAATCAAGAATTAGAATAAATTATCATACCAAATCTTAAATTCATTATTAATAAGTGTTAGATCACCTTTAGATAGGAATAATGTTTATTATAATCGAGAATTAGAATAAATTAACATACCATATCTTAAATTCATTATTAACCAACTTTAGATATGAATAGGATGAATAGGAGTAGGTTGGTGCATATGATTAGGGACAACATACTATTCTTAATATAGTTTGGAGTAGGCTATGTGGAAAGAAATAATGAATACTCCCTCACAACATTAGGTATTTACCACCTTGATATTTGCTCATAGGTTTTATACACAATAGCATTAAGCAATTAAAAATTTATTTTCTAAAATTGATTATCCAAATTTAAATTTAAAATCCATCCTTAGATTCACAATTAATGTCAAGGAATAATGTTCTCTACCTCAACAAAGAATGAATTGAATATTACCTAATACAAGTTCTATGATGAGATAGAATGTATGTCCACAATTTAAATGACTCATATTTTTTGGCGTTCAATGAAAGTCTAATTAGTTTGTTTTCATTCTTTTTTTCATTTAAATTTATGGAAAGTGAATTTCATGTAGAAATTAATTGAAATTTGTGGACCTTTCAATATTCTTGAAAGGATTGGACTATTAGCCTATCAACTTGCAACCAACAGTGAAATTCCATGATGTTTTCCATGTATCATTTCTTAAGAAGTATGTTGAATATGTTGATCATGTGATTGACTGGACTGTATTGCAGGTGGAGCCAGAAGGAGAATTCTAGACAGAACCTCAGTGTATTTTACAGAGAAATATGGCTCATGCTTCGGAAACAAGCAATCGAGCAGGTTAAAATGTAGTGGAAGCACTTTGGGCTCGATGGAGCTACAAGGGAGATGGTTGATCAGATGTGGGCTATGTATCCTTCTCTATTCGCTGGTTGAGAGAATGTTTTTTGCATATATTTTGGTGTGATTTTTTGGTATATGTATATGGATGTAAATACTACCATGAGTTGTGTTATGAAGTTCCAATAAGCGGTATGGGTGTCATGTTGTTATGGTTGTTATGTTTTCATGTTGGTTTGTTTTTCAACAAGTTGATCATTGTAAATACTACATCGAGCAAAGTTATAAAGCCCCATGGGTAGTATGTTTTTCTTTTCAGTAGTCTTGTTGGTTGTAGGTGTCATTGAACACCGGGCCTAGTGATTTGGTGGGATTTCAATAAAGCCTGGTTTTATCTATGAGGGTTTTGGGCCTAGGAATACCTTGTTGGGATATACAATAAATCCATAGGAAGCCTTGATTGGTTCTATTGTGAGTCCCACATTCATACATGGAATATGGAACGGGGGTGATCAGCTAAAAGAAAGATTTGGTTCAGCGCAATTTATGGTCGGGTGGTTTGTAAAAGTCACTGACTTGGTTAATTTTTGCATACATTAATAAGAAATCCTTTTAGTTTGGTATTTAATGTGTAAATGTACTTGTTAATATGTGGTTTTTATGGTTGTTCTATTCTTGTTATTATGTTGGTTATAATCATGGTTTATGATAGACTTTGGTCATGGATCTCATCATGATTTGATTATTATATGAAATGCGAATGAATATATGACCTAATAGATGATAATGCAACTATTGTGATAAGACATCAAATCTTCTTGACGATTTTTAGATAAGTATGAGACTCCTATGCTCAGATTTATTGTTATGACATGTAGATTACATGTCTGTGATATGTTTAATGAAATGGTTGTCATGGATAGTAGGGGTCAGGTCAAGTCCTTGTACCAATGTTTTCATTAGTAGCTTGAATTCATGGTTATTTATCATTTCTGGAAATTTCATGAAGTTTTGGGCAAAGGCCTAAGACCTAGCCCTAAAAAAGTGGCTTACAATCTAGGGTCGTTGGCTCAAAACTTCCTGAAAAAGGCCACAATCATTGGCATGCCTTACTATGGGAGAGAATAAAGGGCCTTAGTCACATGCATGGCTTTTCATGGGAGCGATTGGGGGTCTAACTTAGAAAAATGACAAGTTGTCTCAGGGGTTAGGCACCTGTAAGGGTTAGTTGTCTCCTGAAGGTTTTGTAGCTACTAAGGAATGTCAGATTGGTATTGTTTTGTTGGTTCCATTCCTTAACTATACATGGGGAGTTGAATCACATCATAGTAACTCTTCATCACATGTTTACCCCAGTGGACTGGTTATCTTGGTTAAATGTGGGAGGAGGGTGTTACAGGTATTGAGGGACAACTAGGTGAAGGGCTCACATTGCAGTAGGTCTCTTCAACCTATGCAATGAATTTCCTTCATCGAATGCCAACTACTATTCAAGGAACCATGTTTTCCAAACCATACTTGGCTAGCTATGATCCAAGTGGATATTGGTGGCCACCCGCCTACTCCACTTGGACCCCCAACATTGTTTCCTTTAAATTTCCTTAATTCTATCACAACTTTCTTTTATGGCATTTTTTCGAGTCCTAAACTTCTAGAGCCATTTTTAGGTCCTAAAAGACTTCTTTTGAGAAACTAGAGAGACCAAAAGAGTTCCAAAATTTGTTTCACACATTCTATTTTTTCGTCCTCATGGATATCTTTGAATTGATGTATTATGATAGCCAAATGAGGATAATATGCTAAAGTTATGACCCAGAGAATCTAGGAGTCCAACATACCCCACCGGGGACCAAAACCGTTGGCGCTTCATCTCCTAGGGTTAGGGTTTCACACTTATTATCTATTATGAAAATGCCTCTGAGTTTCATTGTAACACAGTTAAGAAGGCATGTAGCCATCACATATATTTTCTAAGATAAGCTACCATTGAATGGGCTAGTTTATTTTCATTCTACTTGTAAACAATTTTCAGTATTTGTTATTTATTAATTGAAGTTCAATATTATTTTATCTCTATGTTTTTGTTTAATTTGTATTTCATTTAGCTCCTTCAAAAATCCAAATAAGTGGTATCAGAGTGGTCTTTTCTTCCTCTATTTTTCTGTGCATGTCCCCAATGAGGTTGGGGTATAAGGAATTAGGACTCAAGTTAGTCGAACTCCTGCAAGACCACTCTTGCCGAACCCAATGACCTCCCATGTCAGAAGAAGAGAAATATGAAGGAGTGGGAGATCCTATCAAATTTTTGCTCGAAGAATCCCTCGAGTGACAGAGGAATTAAATGATGGAAAAAATTTCCCAAATCCTTCAAGGGATGCCAATAGGCGAAAAATATTCATTCAGTAGTCACTTCAGAGTCACCACCCCCTTCGAGATACAAGTTAACTTTGATATCCTTTTATTCGAAGTTCAGATAGATGAAAATGTTGTAGATAAGTGGTTAAGTTTGTTGGAAGGTTATTTTTCAATCCATAGTTTCTCCAATAGGAAAAATATTACTTTTTCACTACTTAAAGTTGTTCCCATGTCAAGGACTGGTGGGAAATGTACTATGAGAGAATGATCGATGAACCCTCCATGTCGGAATTCTTTCTGAGACGTTGTCAATGAACAATAATATCCTATTGGGAGATGTGAAGGCAAGTACATACAATGGACCACACTACGACAACAAAGGGGTCAAGATGTGCATGATTAGACAAATATTTTTCATACTCTATGAAAAAATTTGGGTATCAAAGAGTTTGAGAAAAAATTGATGCTCAAATACTGCGTTTGTCTGCAGAAATGCATTTAGGAAGAAATGGAGTGTAATAACCAAGTCAAAAATCAATGTAATAAAGTTAATAAAGATAAAATAATAAGCAGGGTTATGGAACATGTATTCCAAGCTGAATGTTGGGCAGAAAAATAGTGATGGGGATCACTTGTGATTAATTAATGGCTATGGAAATTGGCAATGACAATGGCAAAGGATTTGGAAAGGCATGAGGCATTAATTAGCATTTTATTTATGAAAATAATGGAAAATATCAAAAAATGGAGGTGAAAGGTCAGAGGTTGGATGTGAGAAGGAAAAATAATGGAAATTTAAGAAAAATAGAGGCCTCATTAATAAAAATTCTTTTGAGGATAAATTTGTAACCTTTTTTCAGTTCATTTTTAGAGCTCTCATTCTACTATCTCTCTGTCTCATACACTTGGACATTTAGAGTTTTATTGGAGCTATTTTGGAGGAGCGTGGCACACTTTGGATTTGGAAAAAGAAGGCAAAGGAAGAGCAGGAAAGTGCAAGAGGACAATGGGATCAACAGCTACAACAAATTTTTCTTGCAGGTACTGAGTTGCATGTATGATTTCCTTGCTAGTTTTGGCATACATGGAACATGCATGTAGTTTCTTGGTTATGATCTGTCATTGGCATGGAGGATTGCTTGGATTGATGATCCAAGTGGATATTGGTGGCCAATAACCTATTCCACTGGGGCCCCACCATTGTTTCTTTCAGTTTTTAAGTTTCCTTAACTGTAGCACAATTTACTATTATTAGCAGTTTTTTCGGGTCCTAAACTTCTAGAGCCGTTTTGAGGCCCTAAATGATTTTTTTAGGAAAACCGAGAGCAACATGGAAGTTCCTTTGATGTTTCTCACATAAAAATTTGAATTCCTTGGATAGGTATTTCTAATGAGGTATTGTGCGTGTCAAACGAATATCGTATTCCAAAGTTATGTCCCCGAGAAGTTAATGTACCAATTTACCCAAACGGGGCCCATAATTTTGGCGCTTCATCTCCTAGGGTTAGGTTTTTGGATGTTTAGGGTTTTCCATTGTTTCTCAATAATAAATAGGTCCTTGAGCCTCATTGTAACATAGTTCAGAGGCCTGTAACCACCACATCTCTTCTCAGAGATAAGCTACCAGCACGCTAGCTAGTTTATTTCCATTATGTCTGTAAACAAATTTCAGTTCTTTGATATTAATGAAATTAAGTGTTATTTCTATTGCATCTTTGTATTTATGGTTATATTTGTATTCTATTGTGTTCTTGCATAAATTTAGATCAGTGGTATCAGAGCGGTCTTCTCTTTCTCGATCCTTCTTTGCATGTCCCCAACAAGGTCCGAGTATAAGGAGTTAGGCCTCGATCTGGTTGAACCTTTGCAAGATCAGCCTCACAAACCCTGATGACCGCCCATGGGGGATGAAAATAAAGACAAGAGATCAGGATATCCCTAGAAAAACAAATGAACGCGATGATGGATAACTTTTCCTAGATCCTTCAATGGCTGCCCTTCGATGACACATCTGCATCTATCAGCCACTCTAGAGGCACAACTCCTTTTAAGGTACAAGTAAAATTTTACATTCCCATATTTGAGGGCCAAATAGATGCAAACTTTGTAGATAGATGGTTGAATATATTATAAGGATACTTCTTGGTTCATGACTTTTACGACCGGGAGAATATTATTTTTTCAATCCTCAAAGCCACTCCCCATGTCAAGGACTGGTGGGAAACCTATTTTGATAAAAAGGATGAGGGAGAAACCTCTCTGTTCTCAACCATACCCACTTGGAATTATTTCTGAGATGCCAACAAGGAACAATATTATCTCATGGGGAGGTATGAGGACAAGTATGTAAAATGGACTATGCTACGACAACAAAGGGATCAAGATGTGCATGAGCTGACGAATATGTTCCATAACCTGGGCTCAAAGTTGGCTATCAAAGATTCAGAGAAAAATTTGGTGCTGAAGTACTGCAGTTGTGTACACAGATACATTCAGGAGGAAATGGAGTTCTTCAACATCCCCTGGCATGGTATGGCATACCGGTATGCTGCCAAGAATGAGTAGAAATTCAAATAGAAGAAGTGAGACTTTAGATCTATGAATCAAAATCAAGGAAAAGGTGCCCCCAAATGGTAGAACAAAGGACAAATCTAAGGCATGGCAGCCCAAGACAACCTGCTAAAGCCTCAAGAAAATAACAACACCGCAAAGCTTAAGAAGGACACGAGAAAGTGGTGTGAGTTCCATAAGAGCTCCACTCACAACACGAGTGAGTGTTGGGGCAAGTAGTCACTGGTGGCCGAGGTGAAGGTTTCTAAATCAGATGCATGCTCTGACTTAGAATCAGAACCAGAGAAGGGGAATGACAAAGGGAAGCAGATTATTGATGCGGAGCCCAATGCCACCGTTGCCACCATGAATATCTAAAAGGAGGAACTAGAAGATCTAGAGGAGGAGGAGCGTCTCTTCTACTCCCAAATGTGAGTAAAGGTTTCCCCGCTATAGTTCATTGTCGACAAGGGGGAGCCAAAAGAACCTTATTTCATTAGAGCTCGTGAAGCGGTTGGGCTTGCTGACCACAACACACCCACAACCGTACACCATTAGGTGGCTTCACCAAGGATGGGATCTCCGTGTCAGCTAGTAGTGCCACCTTCCCTACAACGTCAAGCCCTTCACGAATGAGGTATTATGTGACATTTCTCCTCTTGATGTTTGTGATGTATTATTAGGCAAACCATACTTGTGGAAATGAAATGCTATGTATGAGTCCTAGCCTCGCACTATTATTGTTACTTTGGGAAATAAATTGTACATGATACCATAGGTACCACCGACTACCACTATCTCTTTGGTTACTACAAAAAACTGCAGTAAGCTCATTTCCAAAACCGGGAAATTTGTTTTCTTGATGATTCGCCCTCAGGGAAAGAAGAAGACTTTGGCCACAACCTCCAAACATGTCTCCTCTGCATGACAAAAACAAATGGAAAAGGTCATGGAGGAGTATGGCGACATATTAATCTCACCCACAGGGGTACCTCTGCATTTTTAGGTCAAGCACCCCATCAATCTGACCCCAATTGTGTCACTGCCCAATGGACCAATCTATCGACACTCTTTTATGAAGAACGATGAAATCAAGAGGCAGATTCAGGAGCTGTTGCAGAAAGGTTACATACGGTCGAGTTCATCTCCCTGTGGAAGCCCTATCATGTTGGTGCAGAAGAAGGTTGGGACTTGGAGGCTCTGTATTGACTATCGAGCACTGTACAAGATCACCATCCGAAATAAGCACCCGATCCCATGAATTGATGACCTTCTAGAACAACTCAAATGGGCGAAATATTTCAGTAAGATCGACTTGAAGTTAGGATATGACCAGGTACCAATCGAACCCTCCGATGTGTGTAAGACTGCCTTCAAAGCCAAGGAGGGCCTTTTTGAATCATTGTTCAAGCCTTTCGGGTTGACGAATACTCCCACAACCTTCATGACGCTGATGGATGACATATTGCGGCCATTCACCAACAAATTTGTAGTAGTGTACTTGGATGACATCCTGATATTCAGCCAGACTTGGGAAGAGCACCTCCACCACATCCGACAGGTCCTCCAAACACTATGACAACACAAGTTTTGTGCCAGTTTGGAGAAGTGCACTTTTGGCATGACCCAATTTCAGTATCTGGGATACATTATTGATGAGAGGGGGGTACATGTGGATCCAACCAAGATCCAATTCATTCGGGATTGGCTAGCTCCAACCACTCTAATAGAGCTTCGCAACTTTCTGGGTCTTGCTAATTTCAATTGTAGGTTCGTGTTGGGATTCTCTCATATCACTTGGCCGTTAAGTCAAGTCACCAAGGGAGGAGCGAGAGAAAAATTCTTTTGGTAATAATCTCAACAGAAGGCATTCGTAAATTGAAACATCACCTCTTCTCCGCCCCAGTGCTCACATTACCAGACGTGCAACAACCATTTGAGATCGAGATAGATGCCTATGACTATGCTATTGGGGTAGTTCTTACTCAATAGGGGAATCCAATGGCATATCACAGTGAGACACTGCCCGACACAGTCCACAAGTATCCCACTTATGAAAAAGAAACGTATTCCATTGTGTAGGCTTGCTGAGAATGGAAGAATTACATTTTGTGGAAGGAAACAGTCATCCACACAGACCACCGACCCCTGCAGTTCATACAGACACAAGCGATGTTGCAGAACGATCACCATCAGAAGTGGTCCACCTATTTGCAACAGTTTCATTTGAACATCAAGTATAATAAGGGAAACACCAATAATGTTGCAGACTGCCTTAGCCGACCACCGATTGTGGCACCAACCACCATTGTCAACTCTTGTGGGCACGAGACTTCTGATTGGCCACTTCTCTACCAAAACAGTATGGAATTCAGCCACACATACAAGACACTCTTGGAGGGTACGCAAGTTCCAAATTTTCACCTCCAGGATGCATTGTTATGTCACCTGTGACACCTTTGTGTTCCTTAAGTGAGTGTGCCAAGATGATTTGGGAAGCATGCTACAGTCGAGTCATTAGGAATTTTGGGGTTGATAAAACAGTGGCAATACTATAAAATTATTTCTATTATTCGAACCTTCGATAGTATGTCAAGAAGTACATCAGATCCTGCACTGCTTGCGCCATTGCCAAACCGACCATCAAGAAGCAAGGCCTCTATAATCCGCTACCTACCCCTAGTCGACCTTGGGAATCCATTTCCATGGATTACATGTCAGTCCTTCCTTCTACTAAGCATGGAAATGACTGTGTTTTCATGGTCGTCGATAGATTCTTGAAGATGGAAATTATGGCGGCCTGCAAGATGAATATCACATTAGAATCCATTGCTAAAATATTCTTTGAACGAGTGTGGGTGCACTTTGGGATCCCATAGTTTATGATCTCAGATTGGGAAAATAGGTTCCTTAACACATTTTGGTCCAGCCTCTGGTCAATGTTGGACACCAAGCTCACCAATTCCACAACTTTCCATCCCCAAACTAATGACTAGACAAAAGTTGTCAACAGGATGATCGTACACATTTTTCACATGTAAAATTCAAAGTATCCACACACATGGGATGAGATCCTTCCCTATGTACAACATAGTTATAACCAGGCTCTCCACGTGTCAAGCGACAACAACCCATTTCAGGTGGGCTTGGGATTCCAACCATTATGTCCCATTGACGTAGCCATGCCATTTGCGACTACTAAGGCCAATTTGGCTCATGTCTAGTATGAAGCTGACAAGGTGAACAACTTCATTGAGCACATTTAGCACATCTGCCAACAGGTTCCTGAAATATTGGACAAAGCCAATGCTAAGTATAAGCAACGACATGATCAACATTGGGTGCCACACAACTTCCAGGTGGGTGACAATGTGTGGCTACATTTGCAGAAGGAGTGCCTCGTTGGACCCCACCGCAAGCTTCGACCGCTTTGATACGGGTCATACACCATAAACAAGGTTGTAGGGGCCAATGCCTTCGATTTCAGTATTCCGCCATTCCTTGGTCTGCACCTAGTGTTCAACATGGACTACCTTCAACCCTACTTCCCACCTGTAGTGGACACATCCAACATTGCAGAAAAAATCACACCAACAGAGTTAAACCCAAATTGCATGGAACATGACACCATAGATCATATAATGGACATGAAAATCAAGAACACTCGATAGAAGAAGATCCAACTGTATCAGGTTTTCAAAGCTGGCCAAATCCTACACCAAGGCAAGTGGTTCACCAGGGACCAAGTTCAGCAGAAGTTTCCTCGTCTCATGGAGGAACTCAACACAATTGGGACCATTGCTTCCTATGGGGGGAGGAATGATCCAGGTGGATATTGGTGGCCAACCGCCTATTCCACTTTGGGCCCCACCATTTTTTCATTCAGTTTTTCAATTTCCTTAATTGTAGCACAATTTACTATTTTTACTATTTTTTCAGGTCCTGAACTTCCGGAGCCGTTTTTAGGCCCTAAACGATGTTTTTTGGGAAAATTGGGAGAAAAGTGGAAGCTCCTTTGATGTTTCTCACATTACAAGTTGTATTCCTCAGATAGATATTTCTAACAAGCTATTGTGTGCGCCAAATGGAGATCGTATGCCAAAGTTACGTCCTCGGGAAGTTGATGTACCAATTTTGCCAAACGGGGCCTATAGTTTTGGCGCCTCATCTCCTAGGGTAAGGTTTTCTGATGTTTAGGGTTTTCCACTATTTATAAATAATAAATAGGCTCTCGAGCCTCATTTTATCACAGTTCAGAGGCCTGTATCCACCACAAATATTCTCAGAGATAAGCTACCAACGCCCTAGCTAGTTTATTTCTATTCTGTCTGTAAAAAAAATCATTTCTTTGATATTAATGAAATTAAGTGTTATTTCCACTGCACCTTTGTATTTATTTTTATATGCGTATTCTGTTGCATTCCTGCATAAATTTGGATCAATTGACAGTGGATTTTCCTAGCCTTTCCATTTCCTGGATAGCCATGGTGTTGTGGGTTTCATCTATGTTTTTCTGGTTGGTTCTCATGTTCCTTTGGATGTGGGTTGATTTAGCAGTTCCTAAAGCCTTGGTTGGACAAATTCTCTAGAAGCTTTGTAACAACTGAGGTTGAGTTACTAGTATTGGAAGTCTTGGTTGGAAAAACACTCTGGAGCCCTTAGTGAATTGAGTCACTAGTCCTAGAAGCCCTAGTTGGAAAAATGCTTTGGATCCCAACAACAACTGTGGGTTGTGTTATCACCAAATTGAGGCTGATGGGAAACTTCAACAGTCAATTCAGAGTAACTATTTCAAACTTACTTTTGGCTGGAACTTAGCCTTTCCGACCTGAGAGGGCTCTCCCAAGGACACGAATGATATTCAATAGATACAGATAAAAAAAAGATGGCTAACTCTTAAATGTGGTTTGAATATTTTTATGCAGGTGAAGGATTCAAATAAATGGATACCATTGGGCATGGAGTCGATATGGAAACTCAATCACATATAAAAAATCTCTCATGGAAGATGAGGCATGTTTATTCTCATAAAAAAAATAACATAAGTAGAAGACAAGATGCGTAAAGGAAGTTGGAGCATGTTTAACCATGAATTCCAAGTAATTACACAAAAAGTAAACTGAAATAACATTAAAAGATCCTGTAGGAAACACACATACAAGAAGACATGATGAATCTCAAGTGAGAAAGAAGTTTGTTGCAACTGTATATTACTGACAGAAAAAGGTTACAAAAGTAGCTTGTAGCATTACCTCCATCCAACCTCTTCTAATCCTCTCATATGCCTATTTATAGAGTGAGGACTCATAAAAATGGTTTTCCATCTTGCTATCTTTGAATTCCTACCCCAGAGACCTATTTCAAATAGGATTACATCACTTGGAGACTTCCTAGGGATATTTTTTGTTTGGCAGAGTTTGAATACAAAAAGGACTCTTCTTTCATTAAATAACTCAACAAATATATTTAATAACCCTTATCAACTGCAACTAAACAATTTTTTGAGTGTACTAGACTACTGATGTGCCATCATGCCATGTAGATGTTGAGCTAGACCTCTTCCAAGTCGAATTTTACAATTTTTACACAAATCTGGTTAGTGAAAATTCTGAAAATAGGCCTAAAAGATGAGTGCATAACTTCCAAACCCTGATGGATTTGCAGAAATTGAGAGAGGTTTTTGTAAATGCGTCTATTCTGAAGAAAATTTCCTTCAAATTTCCAAAATTATTTTTCATTTTATCATAAATTGAAGTTGGAGTTTACTGCTAAAACAATCATGTATAATAAATTTCAGGAGAGCTCGTAGCATTTTCATTTCACCACCTTTTTCATAACCTTTTACATTTCTGATTGTTGTAGGGTCTTCCTTGGGTATAATAAGCTAAATAAATTCCTCTAGAACCATCTTCCATGTATTTTTTGAAGGATTTTTAGCTTAAGGGAACCTACAACAAGTTCATAGCGAAAACTTAGCCTCAAGTCTGGAGCATGTTACGAGCTCAACTAGTTTGGCAGATTTTTTTTGTAATTTCTTCGTCTTTGCCAAAAAATCATCTTTGCAGCCTATATATGTCTTGTGATGATATATTAAGACAAAAAGTGACCAAAAATATGTGGCTTACCATGTTTAACATCAACATCTTGCATAATCACTTTAAGACCCTTTTTCTTCAATTCAGCTTGTAGCATCTCTATCGAACCAAACTGACATGCTGAGGTGTTAGCCAATCGATACACTAGAGTTAATACCTTGTAAACCTAAATTGAGATGGTGAGATATCCAATGGTGAGGTGGAAAAAGTGATGTGTTGTTATGCTTGATGATGTGTCCAAAATGATGAGTTGGCAGCCCAATCATCTTCTATGATGAGTGTTCTCACTAACCAAAGTCTCCATTGATACACTTTAACCATTCCATATGATTGATGTGCTTCAAAAAGACATTTAATTCTTGAAAAATCAGAGTTTTTAGGCAAGTTCATAGCAAATTCTGATTGTTTTACACTGATTTCGCTGCAAAATCAGAGTTTTTAGGCAAGTTCATAGCAAATTCTGACTGTTTTACACTGATTTCGCTACAAACTTTGGTATTCTTGTCAAATTTCACTGTAATGACTATATTTTCACATGCATGAGATATTTTGGATATTTCTTTGACATTAACTCCTATCACACGAACGATGACCATTAAGACCCCGCACATATGTGCATTTTTTGAAAATTATGAATTCAAAAGACCCTATTCAACTGTAAGTGAGTCAACTTAATTAACTTAAGACCAACCAAATTTTATCATGGATAACAATGGCTCCAATGGGGATGTTGCGCCCCTGTGGTACAACAAAGAACTAGCAGCTTCAATGCCTTATTCATTAGGTAGTTCCCAACCACTTGCCATATTCTTCAGCCTGTATTCGATCCTTGATATGTTCTTAAAGCAAAAAAAACTTGTACAAATCAAAACTTGCAACTACAATCTTCAAACTAAATTCCAAAAGAGATGCTTGCCTAACAAGCTTATTTATGTACATGTTAGAGTCCTGTAATTTACAGTATCACAAGGTGACTGATTATTGATTTTATTGTTACTAAAAATAATATTCCATGGATATCATTTATTTTCAGAGAAAGTAAGGAAGGTCCTGACTGTCAAGAGTGTCAAATGAGTCTATTTTCCATTTAGTTTAGTTGAAAGAGGAAAAACATTGCTAATTAAGTATGATGATGAGAAATATCCATACTACCTTCATTTATTCCATCTACCCTTTTCTTACCTTTCATTTTACCAAATTTTGACAATCCCCTGCTCTGAAATCCCATTCCACGTCCTAGAACCCACATACATAACCTTTTCAAACTTACTGCTTCATAAGACCCACTTGTGTTGAAAAATTTGAAAAAGTCTAAACTTTACCCGCATTCGGCGACCCATAAGTTTCCAGCTTCTCTTTGTAAATATTTTCCAATAAAATTAAAATTTGTCAATGCGATTTGGTAGGAGTCGGAGTCAGGACCCACCTAAAACCTTATAAATTACCAAAATTCGCATATAAACCTCTGAATTTCATAATTTCCTTACCTTCCACCTTTTCGCACTTGCCAACATTTAGCGCATTGCATGGCGCACTTCACAACATTTATAACTTATTTGTAAGTGCCTGCAAGTTAAAATTTTTAACTTGCGATACGACCCACCTGCATACTGCAAATCACAAGTTTTAAAGGACAAGTGCAAAGGTAAATGTTAAAATCCTGGAAGTGCGATGTGCGAGACTCGACCCTGCCCCGCATAATGCACATCGCAAATTTCAAAGGTTACCATGAGGTAAAATGTTAAAAATGACGACGTGCAATGTGCAATGCCTAGTGGGACCCGATTTCATATCACAGGTCACAAGTGATAAAGGATAAGTGCGGAAGGTTAATGTTAAAATATACGGAGTGCGATATGCGATGCTGCTCCAAGGTAAAATCTAAAGGTTATCAAATCCGGGTAAATAAAGTTTTACGTAGTTTTTCTTTGAAAAGGGGTTAAAACATGACAAAGAAGGGCTTGGGTGGCAAAAGAAACCACAAGTCGAGTTGGGCAGCAAAGGGTGTTTCATACATGATTATTGTGTTATAACGAGAAAAAAGCATTCACGGGAGAAATAAGTCTCGACCATGCATGCAAGAAAAGGAGGTCAAGAGGCAAAGGGCGTTCATTGAAGACTGTCATGGTATAATAGTAAAGATGGAATAGGCATCAAAATACATCAGTACCCGCTTAAATAAATGAAAAGTGGCCAGCACTGCACATATTTGATTACCCAGTGCCAGTTCTTTGTGGAACAAATTAGATGTCGAAGCCGTGTTCCTTGCTTCTTCGTGATCGTCTCAACCAACATTTGGCCTTCTTTATTAATGTACGAAGAGTTGCAGAAGTTAATGTTACAGTCAGTTTTCTAGAGAGCTCAGAAGTTATTATATAATTTAATATTGTAGGTGATCTACTAGATGATATTTTAGTCCAGACCCTGTGTGGCAACAATTGTCAAAATTCCATTTACTTTGTAGTTAATGCGGATTACCAATCTATATTAGGGCAACCACCTCTGTCGTGACTCACTATTAAATACTGCTTGAATGTTCATTATCAAGGGTTGGACTTTGTTTAGACTTTGCGTTGTTGGATTATTGTATTGGAGCTCTGTAACAGTTTTGAGCTGGGCATCAATGATAAAATCACGTTCACATGATCCTTGAGCTATGTTAATGGTGATGTAATTTCTTTTATGTTAATGTTTCCATTGTTTTACCATGTTGTACATCAATTTCTCTGATTACAGAACATAAGTTTTAGACTAAAATATGTTGATAAAGCACCTCAATTTTGTCTGTTTTTGTTATCTTAATGTTTTTCTTTGAAATACAACTATTTAATTCTTAATTTCCCTTTAGCTATACTAAAATTGTTGTCTTTAGGGTTCTCCTGTGAAGTATATTTAAAGAATTCTCCACTTCTCTTTAGCCTTACCAAAGTTGATATCTTTAAAGTTTCCCTTGTGAAGTTTAGTTAAAGAATTCTTAACTACTCTTTAGCTTCATGGAACTAGTATCACAAGTTTTTTTCTTTGAAAGTATAGTTAAATAATTCTTAAATTCTCTTTAGCTTTCACTACCTCCTATCATATCATATTCACACTACCAGTGAGATACATTTTATATAGTTAGCTTGCCCTGTGAATGACCTTGAAAATTTGATGTACAACTCAGCCCTTTATGAATCCATTGCCCAATGGATTAAAATTCTCACATTCTATCTGTCCAACCACCCAATTAGTCAAACGGACAACCCCAATCTCTATAACTAGCCTAAAATCAGCATTATCAATCATCAAAGTTAAATCCTAAGTCATAAAGATACAGAGAGAGCCCTCTTTGAGCCCAGGAAGGCTAGGTACTGGACTCCAAAGAGGTTTGATGTTGTCCTCTGCTCCTTGTTCTTGCCAATCTTACAAATTACAGAGGGCTAACAATACATACCAATCCTACTCTAACAACTGAAGACAAAAATTTCAATTCAAGCGATATGAAACCTCTAGTATAACTAATCAGAGAGATGAACCAACACCTAGGCTTCTTGACTGTTCTTCAGTGGACCATCTATTAGAAACTCATAATAAAAATTGAATCCATAACCTGAACTTATAAATGAAATAAACTCCACCTTCACTGATGCCTAAAATAGGCTTACCAAAGGATCTTGATAATCATGAAAAATTTCCTCTTTTGATGAAATCAGCAAATCAACAGTATGATCCTTAAAAACAATAAAAAGTATCATGTCTTGATGATCCAAAGGATAATTTCATTCATAACTGCAGGTTGTCTCTGTTTTATGTCTTCATTTTCAACATCATTCTTGAGACAAGGCTCTGACTGTTTATGAAAATATTCAATGGGAGGAACCATATCATGTGCTACATGGATGTTTAAAAATGAATTTTCATGCATTACAATTAGAACTTCATGTATATCATCATGCAAAAACAAAAATTTTTGATCATTTAAATCTGTAGTAGGACATTTTGGGACATCAACTTGTAGATCAAAAACTTGCTGATTATTCTCGATTAGTGCTTCCTCATGACAACCTTTAAGCATAGTCAAGGAATCAACCTACTCTTGATGATAGAAAAGAAACATGTTTCACAAAAGCTTCTCCTTGCTCCTGCCCATTTTCACGTTGCTCAACATTCAAAGGTTTAGAAAATGAACAAAGTGAAGAGCCTTGTAACTGAACATATTTATGTTCCTCTTTATCACCTAAATACTGGGAAAGTTGCAGCAAATTTTCACAAATTTCATAGGATATAACTTGGTTGTCAAATTGCTGATCCATTTCATCTTCCAGCAAAGAAGGCACATCTTTTTGTTGGAAACCTTCTTGATTATCATCACAACTAACATGAGAATAGAAATCATAAAGTGCCTCTAACATATCCTCATCCATGCAGTCTCCATTATCACCAAGACTTTTAAGATATGGAATGAAAACCTCACAAAAATCACAACAGTCTTGTAACAATGATAAAGAAGAATGGGTTTTCTCATAATGTTCTAAGAAATTCCTATGGAAATATTTTAGAGAGAACAAGCTTCTTGGTTGCAACCCTTCATACCATGTTCTAGCTTCATCCTTTAGGGTGGCCATAAAAATTTTCATGAGACAATCCTCAGGAAACTCAACTTTAAACTTATGCACATGCATATGGAATCTAACCAAGTTAAGAGCATCATTATCTTTCTTTTCATCTTTAAATATGGGAAGATAAGTTAACTAATTAACTCTCGGTATATGATTTGAAAAACCAGGGATGTGAGACCGAATCATAGGGGCATACCTGGCATTCTTTCTTGTAATAGAATTCATCTTGGAACTTCATCAAGCTACTGGTCTTCAAGTAGTGTAGTCACCATGAAGCTATGAATTTATATTAATAATGGAGTCACCAAGGTAGAATGCAACCTCGAATGCTTCTGAGCTCTTGTTACCTTCAAGAGTTCAATATTTCTGTTTGAGCACAATATTTTGGGAAAATGTATCTTCAGCCTCCCGACAAAGGAACCAAAATGTTATCACCAAATTGAGGCTAATGAGCTGCTTCAACCGTCAATTCAGAGTAACTATTTCTAACCTACTTTTTGTTGGAACTTACCCTTTCCAACCTGAAAAAAAAAGATGGCTAAATCTTAAATTTTCTTTGAATATTTTTATGCAGGTGAAGGACGCAAATAAATTTCTACCAATGGGAATGGAGTCAATATGGAAAATAAATCACATATAAAACATCTCTCTGGAAGCTGAGGCATGTGTATTCTCATCAAAACATAACATAAGCAGTAGACCAGGTGCATAAATGAAGTTGGAGCATGTTTAACCATGAATTCCAAGTAATTGCACACAAAGTAAACTGAAAGAAGATTAAAAGAGGCTGAAGGCAAAAAACATACAAGAATACATGATGAATCTAAGATGAGAAAGAAGTTTGCTACAACTGTATATTACTGTCAGAAAAAAATTACAAAAGTAGCTTGTATCATTACCTCCATCCAGCCTCTTCTAATCCTCTCATCTGCCTATTTATAGAGTGAGGACTCATAAAAATGGTTTTCCACCTTGATAGCTTTGAATTCCTACCTAAGAGACCTATTTCAAATATGATTACTCACTTGGAGACTTTCGAGGGATATTTTCTGTTTGGCAGAGTTTGAATACAAAAAGTACTCTTCTTTCATTAAATAACTTAACAAATCTATTTAATAACCCTTATAAATTGAAACCAACTAATTTTTTGAGTGTACTGGAGTGTTGTTGTGTCATCGTGCCATGTGGATGCTGATTTGGAACTCTTCCAAGTCTAATTTTACAAATTTTACACAAATCTGGTTAGTCAAAATTCTGAAAAATAGGCCTCAACGATGAGTGCATAATTTCCAAACCCTGATGGCTTTGAAGAAACTAAGAGAGGTTTTTTTAGATGGGCTTGTTCTAAAGAAAAAAATCTTTCATATTTACAAAATTATTTTTCATTTGGTCATAAATTCAAGTTTCATTTGACTTCTAAAATAGTCATGTACAGGAAATTTCAGGAGAGTTCGTAGCATTTTCATTTCACCACCTTTTGCATAACCTTTGACACTTATGACTGTTGGAGGGTATTCCTTGGGTATAATAAGCTAAATACATGCCTCTAGAACCTTCTTCCATGTATTTTTTGAATTATTTTTAGCTTAAGGAAACCTACAACGAGTTCATAGTGAAAAATCAACCTCAAGCCTAGAGCACGCTACGAACTCACCTAGTTTGGCAGATTTTTTTGTAATTTCTTCTTCTTTGCAAAAAATCATCTTTTCCACCTGTATATTTATTGTGATCATATATTAAGACAAAAAGTGACCAAAAATGTTTTTCTTACCATGTTTAACATCAACATCTTTCATAATCACTTTAAGACCCTTTTTCTTCAATTCAGCTTGTAGCATCTCTATCGAACCAAGCTAACATGCTGAGGTGTTAGCCAATTGATACACTGGAGTTAAGACCTTGTAAACCTGAATTGATATGGTGGGTTATCCAATGGTGAGGTGGAAAAAGTGATGTGTTGTTATGCTTGATAATGTGTCGAACATGATGAGCTGGCAGCCCAATCATCTTCTATGATGAGTGTTCTCACTAACCAAAGTATCCATTGATACACTTTAACCATTACAAATGATTGATGTGCTTCAAAAATACATTTAATGATTTAAAATTTTTAAAATTATCTCTCGCTGAAAAAATAGAGATTTTAGGCAAGTTCATAGCGAATTTTGATTGTTTTACACTGATTTCACTACGAACTTTGGCATTCTTGTCAAATTTCACTGTAATGACCAGATTTGCTCATGTATGAGATATTTTTGGATTTTATTTGACATTGAATCCCATCACACGAATTATGACGATTAAGACCCCTCACATATGTGATTTTTTTGAAAATTATGAATCCAAAAGACCATTTTCAACTCTAAGTGACTCAACCTAATTAACTTAAGACCAACCAAATTTTATCATGGATAACAGGTTGAGTTACTGGTCTTGGAAGCCCTAGTTGGAAAAAAATCTCCTTTGCCTTGGAAAACTTAGATAGAGACTGATCTGGTGATGGTTAGTGATTTCCAGCCATGAATTCGAATAACTAGTTGAGGGTTGAGGTGGTTAGGCCTCTGGAAGCCCTGGTTTGGTTTTATTGGATTCTTCCATGAGATCCCACATTCATGCTTGGAATATGGCACGGGGATGATTGGTTGAAAGAGAGATTTTGTTCAGATCAATCTATGTTCAGGTGGTACATGGAAGTCCCTGACTTGGTTGGATTTTGATATGTTAATAAATTATACTTTTTTAAAAAATATTTTATGAGGAAATTTTCTTGTCATTATGTGGATTTAATGGCTGTTTCATCATGAATATATATTTCATTATTTGTTGGTTATAAACATGTTTTATGACGATCTTGATGTATGGTTCTCATCATTTTTTGGTTAGTATATGAAATTTTAATGAATGAATGACCTAGTAGATAACATTGCAGCTATTGGGATGAGATATTGGTCCGTGACAGTTCTCAGATAAGTATGAGATCCCTATGTTCAAATCTATTGTTATGACCTGTACATTACATGTTCATGATTTGTTTGACAGAATTCCTGTCATGGATGGTAGGTTTCTAGTCAAGTTTGTATTCAAATTCTTGAATTAGTAACATTATTTCATTGTTATTTATCATTTTTGTAAGTTTCATGAAGTTGTAGGTAGTGGCCTTAGACCTAGCCCTGAAAAAGTGGCTCAGAATCTGGGGTCGTTGGCACAAAATTACCTGAAAAATGCCACAGTCACATGGATTCCTTGTTGTGGGAGTGACTGGAGGGCATCAGTTGCATGCTTTCCTTGTCATGGGAGTGAATGGGGGTCTAGTTCAAAAAAACATCAATTTCTCTCACGGTTTGGACACCTTAAGGGGTCAGTTGGCTCCTGAAGGTTCTATAGCTCCTAGGGAAGGACAAATTTCTTGTGATGTTGGTTCCACTTCCTTAACTACACATAGGGAGTTGAATCATATCATAGTAACTCTTCATCACATGTTTACCCCATTGGACCAGTTAGCTTGGGTAAATTTGGGAGGAGGGTGATATAGAGTGGCATCAGAGCATGGTTTCGTTCTCCTTGGGTGATTTATGGTTTCCTTTATCCTTGTATGAATGTGTTGTCATGTGTACATGTAAATTGTTTATGTTTCCTTATGTTTTGGTATATGTGTTTATTGTGTATGCATGACAGTGGTCATTGTTGCCATTGTGATGTCATGTAGAAGTTGATGCCGTGTTGTCAGAATGTCTTCACCATGAATGCATGTCAGTGTTATACGTATTTTTTATGCATGTGTGTCATACATATGTTTGTTATTCATGCATGGTACCTAGTCGGTGTTGTAGTTGTGGTGTCATCCATGGTAATTGGGATGATGATTGAGATGATGTCTATATACTATGATGCTTATGATTATACATGTATTGTGCTAATCTAGTTGATCTTGCAAATGAGATATCCTCCCTTGAGCTAAACTAAGGTACATTGGTTTGTTTATGATTTGGTTTAGCTGACATGATATATATTGCAGGAAGAGAAGAACAAAGATGACAAGCAAGATGGTATACTAAAATTCACTAGATTATCCTTATAGATCAGATGAGCAGCATGGTAATGGGTGCTCTCCAGACATAGAAAACACATTGAGAATTTTGAAGATAGAAATAAGAAGCTACAAAGCATATAGTGATAGAATCATTCAGGAAAAGGAGAATAAAGTAGAAGTCAATGTAGTAATCCTTCAGAGTTTTTCAAAATTTCAGAGGCAGGGATAGCTTAAGATCAGTCATGGACATGAGAATAGGACTAACAGAGCATATGGTAGTAGGTCACATGGTGGGTACAGGTTGTATAGAGATGACATAGTCAATGATAGCATATATTTGGATACACCTAATAGACAAGGCAATGGACATGGGATTTACTCTAGTTTTGGTTCAGACATGTATCATGGACATCATCGTTATCATCCTTACAGGAGGAGTGATAAGGTATATTTTCCAGATGAGTTTAAGAAATCAAATCCACCTACATTTGTTGGATAAATGAAGAAGTGACAGGGTGTTGAAGCATGGTTGCTTGGGATGAATAAGTTATTCAAATTGCATGATTACTCAACGAACATGAAGGCCAAAATAGATTCATCTAGTCTTAAAGGTAAGGTAGACATTTGGTGGGAAGATGTAAAGAATGTTAGAGGTATTCATAAAGAGTAGTTGACTTGGAGTGAGTTTGTAACAACCCTGGTGAAAATTCCATGTAATAAATGTTAATAAAGGAAAAATAATAACCATGGTTGATGGGACACTTATTCCAAGATGAATGGTGGGAAAAACATCCTAGTGGGTGTTCATTGAAGTTATCATGGCTAAGGAAATTGGCAAAGGCAATGACAAAGACTTTAGAAAGGAAAAATGGCAGTTTGGCACATTTATTTATGAAAATAATGGAAAATAGGAGAAAAGGAAGATGAAAGGTCACATGTTGCATGTGAGGAAGAAAATGAAGGAAAATAATGGAAAATGAAGAAAATAGAGGCCTCATTGATAAAAAGGATTTTGAGGATTATTTGGAAAGATTTTTCTCAAACCTTTTGTCAGTTTAGTTTTGGATGTCTCCCATTATTCTCTCTCTCTCACTCTTGGACACTTCAAATTTTCTTGGAGCATTGTGGCATTGGATCAAGAAAGGAATATAAGGCAAGAGGAAGGAAGGAGCAAGCAAGGAAGAGCAGGATCAAGCATCTATACTAGGATTATTTATAGGTATCTATTTTCATGTATGATTTCCTTGCTATATTTGGCATGCATGGTATTGCATGTGATTCTTTGTTGTCATGGCATGGGTTTTGCTTCGCGTGACAATGTTTTCAGCCTAGCCTTGTCATTTCCAGATATCCATGGTGTGATGGGGTTCTCATGTTTTGGTTGAGCTGGATTTACATATGGATTCGAAGCCGAGTGAGCTGGATCTCCGAAAGGAAGAACACATGGCCTAGTGATCCCTGAAATAGATTATGGATTGTGGTAAATCCACGGGCTTAGTGACCCCTGAACTGGACTGTGGGTTGCGGTAAAGGCAGGTATTGTGTGCCTCAGTGTACCTAGGAATCCTCGACCGGTAAATGGCAGGATATATGGTAAATAATAGAGGTGCATGCTCTCAATCAGGCCTAGGAATCCTGAGATGGGATATACAGTAAAGCCTGGAGAGTGGGTCTCAGTTTAGGGCCTAGTGATTCGATGTGGATTGCGGTAAAGCTTGAGAGACTGGGAGATATTAAAATCCATCACAATGTAGGTGGAGAACTCTAGTAGCATACATGCTTATTTCGTTATTTTTGGTTGGTTATGAGTCATGTTGTGGCTCATTTGCAATATCCTTTATTCTGAAGATGAGGAGCAGAGAGATGAAAAAAGGAGAAAATTCAATGAAGACTTAGTAGGTGCTCAACCTGGTTTCTCACTTCAACTAGGAGATGAGAAAAATGTCCCAGCCTCACTAAGAAGACATGGAGATGCTTAGGAGCAAGTACCTTTGATTAAACAAATATTTTCTCAGATTGCTGAAAGAAATCAAAGGATGAAGGCTAGCATGGAGGCACAGGCCGAGTATCAAATAACTCCAGATCAGAAAAGATTGCTGACTGCCATGGATCTTGAAAAAGATTAGTTTAAGATTGCTCTTTCTCACCCCTCTGATATGAATATAGGGTCATAAAATAATTTCAATACTGTAAATTTAACTGTTGATGTGAGAAAGATTCCTTTGCTTCATAAAGTAAATTTACATATGCAAACAGGACAACTAATAGTAAATGATTTGACCAAAACTAATGCAATGGCTCTTAAGGCTGTCAACATGCTAGGGAAGGGAAATTGGAGAAAGCCAACTCCAGGGCTTTAACAACACAAAATGAAGAGCTCAAGAAGATGATGGTAAAGATTGGAGTAGATCCAAATGACAAGTCTGTTGTGTAGAAACTGCTACAAAGTGTAGAATTGGAGATTTCTGTGTTGAAGAAAAAGTTGAAGTCTCCTAGAGATGAGAATTCTATGGTAATAGAGGTGGCAGAAGTGGAAAGTGAGAAAGAAAGTATTCTTTAGCAACTCTTGCAGAAAGAAGAAGAAATTTCTAAGCTGAAGGAAATTGTTCTGTCATTACAAAACCAGATTGATTCCCATCCGTGCACCATCATTTTTCCATATGGAAATAATGATCCAACAACACAGCTATCCCAATTGAACACTGAACTGAAGATGATAGAGAAAGATCTCAAAAAGTCACAAAATGATTCAGAGACAATAACGAAAATAATGCAGGCCAAGGATGGAGAAATTGATAAATACATGGAATATTGTCAAATAGCTAATGCTGAAATCAAGAGCCTGAAGGAGAAATTGAAGGGAAACATAATTTTAATTCAGGCTAAAGATATCATTTGGAAGGAAATCATTGAAGAAATTAGAGCAGCTTGGGGATCTCTCACTATTGTATCATAAGAGAAAAGCATTATCAGAGATTTTGAGGAGCAGGTTATGGCAGACAAGCAGAAGACTATTAATAGAGCCATATGGGCAAAGAAATTTCTTGATTTCATTGATTCTAAGACTGATCAAGAGTTAGAGGAAAATGAGATTAAAGATAGGATTATGTATGCTGTAGATATTAACAAATTGATTGTTAAAAATACTTGCAGGAAGACCACTGAGAAGAAGTTGATAGAGATTAAGAAAGCAGTAAAAAAGTTTGACAATCTGTATGACAAAAGAGCCAGGGCAGGATTGCCATCATGTTGGGGCCTTAAAGGTGGTCTTTTATCATGGGATTCCTATGAACCACTATTGGTATTAGCAAAAAGAAAGGTGGATAACACTCATGAGAAGACTCAGATTTTGAAATGAGCAACATTTATTAACTTTCTTCAGAGGCATTTCCAACTATTATGGTTGGTGAAGACCCTATTTACAGAGCGCCAACATTCAACAGGATCACTGCCTTTAGGCTGGAGTACGACATGCTGATTAATTATCCTAAGAAAATGTTGAAGTGTGGAAGAAATGTAGAGCCTAGATGATTTTTCTACCTAATGATCCCTCAACTTCAAAGAAAGACAAGTCAGCGAATCAGGAAAATACAACAACAACGTGACCAATTCATATTCAACAAATAGATTAGGATTTAAGTTTTATTTTATCTCTGTTAAGAGATTTCAATTGTAATAAGACATTTTGATTATATGTAATATGTAGTTTAATAAGTTTCAAGTAGCTTGAGAAGTTAGGAGTAGTTTCATCAGTTACAAACTGCTTTACATTGTATTTAAAGAGAAAGAGAAGAAAGGAAAAGGTTCTAAGTTTTGGACCTTTGGACTACTGCAAATTTTGTACTCAATTTTCTAATGATTAATGAATGAAGATCAAGATTCTTGCATCTGTTGTTGTTGATATGTTTTTCGGTTTCCATTCTGTCTATTTCCTTCTATGAATAAAATGAAGTAATGTAGTTGCAGATCTCTTTTTACATATGTGAATAAGAGTTAAATATCCTTAATGGGCGCTCCTTCATTTTAACTACTCTACTTTCATAAAATTTCCTCTGAAGTTTAAAGTGATAGATTCTGTTCACCAACATATCAGTTTGAGCTTCATTCATGTTTTTCTTATCACTCCATTTAATATCAGCAGATAATGGCATTGTGAAGCATTTATTGCATCATATTCTTGAGGGATTTAATAATTAATTTCTGGAGGTGATTAAGCGAAGACCATTTGATGTAATATTTCTGTGACATATATATATATATATATATAAATTTCTTGAGCACTGATTCCTTACCACATCCAAGGGATTGTTTCTTAAGATACAAATTTTTTTGGCACCGTTGCCGGGGATGAAGAAGCGAAGTTCATTCCTTGGTTTTTTGTCATATTTCCTCTGGTTGTTCAGAGAGGAGGAAATATTAAGCTGTGTTTTTATTCCATAATTCTGGCATATAAAAGGCCACATACGAGGTCAAAAACCTCGCAACATAAAGCTCCTTTTCTATCAGATCCTAAAAAATCGGTTTCTAGAAAAGCTCAGAAACCAAAAATGCTTTCTACACCTGATGCTACACTGCCTGCACCTAGCAGCAGTTCACATAACCCTTCATCTAAGGATATTTCTCGAAAATTGATTTTCTCGGAACACGAATCATTTTCCCCACCAGTTCATTTTCAAGAACCAAGGTTAGAAGAACAATATTTTGAGTTTGTTTCATTCACATTTATAGAAGCTAAACCAAATACAGTTGCTATTTTTTCTACTATTGTTCATCAACCCCTTCCCATATCAGTTGTTTCACCCCATTCATCCACATTCACAACTGGTTCACAAAGCCCACCTACTCAAGGAGTGGTTAACCAAGGCATAAACATAGAAACCCCTACTTTCTTGATGAATAGGTATGCACCGTTAAATATTCCACAACCTATGAATGCCATGCCCCAAGAATACCTCAAGTTACTTCCTCGTTTAACTGGTGAAGATGAAGTGATGGAAAAAGAGCACTTGCCATTGTTTTTCACTTTTGCTGAGAATCTAAATGTTGAACATCTTGATGTAGTGATGAGACTTTTTGTACAGTCTCTGAATGGAGAGGCAAGAAAATGGTTTAAAGGTTTGCCGAATGGCTTAATTAATAATTGGGAGGAATTAGAGACACAATTCACCCAAAGATGGGGTGAAAAAAGATATCATGGTTATTCATTAACGGAGTTTAATGCAATCAAGAAAAATTCTAATGAAAACATGAATGATTTTATTAAAAGATTCAAAAAATTGTATAATAGTTTACCCATAGAAATGAAACCTCCTCCTATTGGAGAAAGGGTAGTTTTTGTTGGTGCTTTTGAGTCAAATTTTAGTTTCACTTTTAGAGATAGGAGATCTCCTACTCTTGAGAAAATCCAAATTGATGCTTTGGAAATTGAAGCAAACATGACTGCTATTGGGAAAACACAAGAAAAGCAGTCAGTTCAAGAGAAAGGCAATGCCAAAGAAGAATCACCACAAGATCAGAGGATTGATGAGATGACAAAGGTTATCAAGATTTTTTCAAATAAGTTAGTTAAGATGGAGTTAAAGAATAAAAATTCCAAAAGGCATACACAACAAAACAGAGGAGTTTTCAATCCTCAATTTAGAAAGCAACCCCTGCAAATCTTGTAGAGAGAGAGAAGATACCAAGATCAAGTTCAAGCACCACTGTACATAGAAACAAAACCCTCACAGTCTACTAAAGATGATCAAAGGGAAGTTGAAGATCAAATATTTTCCACATACATGAAAGAAGATGAAGAAGAGGAAGAATGTGAAGAAGAATACACAGAAGTTGAGGTATCCTTTGACCAAGAAGAGATGGATGATTATTGTAGACAATTTACAGACTTTATGCAAGTAGAGTTGCATAATAAATATGATTTAAGATCAAGAAAGAGATCAAGAACGTAGGATGATGAAGAACAACAACCAGAGTCAGTTCCTTCTCCAATGACGACTCCACAACTAAAGAACTCAGTAAAAAAATAAGATAAGGGGAAATAGCCTATGAATCCAGTAAGTGGAACTGAAAAAAAACAGGTTGAGACTTCCCAAAATAATTCTATTGATACTAATAATTTGGAGAATGTTGTTACTGTGCCTGAACAGATTGCTAATCCAAGTAGAAATCAAGAAGAACCTGAGAATATTGTCAAACAAAATCAAGCCTTTAGTCTATCCAAAGAGCTAGAAAAGGTCAAAATTCAAGTACCCCTTCTTGAGCTAGCTAAGACACCAGGTTACAAGAAGGATATTTCAGAATTCATTAATCTTTCTCAGTCTGATGATATTGGTGATACTGTGAATTTGCAAGAGGAAAAACTAGTGGTCACTTTTTGGAGGTAGATTCTTCTGTTCCCCCATTTTATATATCACTACTTCTTCATGATTTCATTCTTCATAATTGTATGTTGGACTTTGGTGCTTCACATAATATCATGCCATTATTTGTAATGAAAGAATTGAATTTAAAAATTACTAAACCCTATAGAGATCTATATTAGTTTGATTCAAAAAGGGTGAAGTGTGTTGGGCTTATCAAAGACATGGTGGTATCCATGGCCCAAATTCTAGCTAAAAGTATCATGATGGATGTAGTGGTTGCAGATATTCCGGCTAGATTTGGTATTATTTTGTCCAGATATTGGGGAGCGAAGCTTGGAGGTGTTTTAAAACTAGACTTCACATATTCTATTATTCCTGTGTTCAATGGGGAAGAAATAAGGTTATACAGAGAAACAATATTTGTTAAAACTACCACAAAGAAAGATGCAAGAAATTCCCCTATCTATGGTCAAGAGAAAGAAGATCTTTCTTATATTATGCTGCATGAAGATGCAGAGTTTGCTAAAGACTCATAGAAGCAACTCCCTTCAACAATTTTACATAATGAGCTGGGTTCAAGCAAAATTTGGAAGTTTTATTTTGATGGTGCCTATTCAAAACATGGCACAGGAGCTGGCTTTTTACTGATATCTCCAGAAGGTAGAGTTTTTTGCTTTTTGAAGACCCTATTTACAGAGCGACCAACATTCAACTGGATCACTGCCTTTAGGCTGGAGTACGACAGGCTGATTAATTCTCCTAAGACAAACATTGAAGTGTGGAAGAAATGCAGAGCCTGGATGAATATTCTACCTAATGATCCCTCAACTTCAAAGAAAGACAAGTCATCCAATCAAGAAAACACAACAGCAATAGGACCAATTCATATTCAGAAAATAGATTAGGATTTAAGTTTTATTTTATCTCTGCTAAGAGAGTTCAATTGTAATAAGACATTTTGATGATATGTAATATGTAGTTGAAGAAGTTTCAAGTAGTTTGAGTAGTTAGGAGTAGTTTCAACATTTACAAACTGCTTTACATTCTATTTAAAGAGAAAGAGAAGAAAAGAAAAGGTTCCGAGGTTTGGATCTTTGGACTACTGCAAATTTTGTACTCAATTTTCTGATGATTAATGAATGAAGATCAAGATTCTTGCATCTGTTGTTGTTGATATGTTTTCCAGTTTCCATTCTGTTGATTTCCTTCTATGAATAAAATGAAGTAATACAGTTACAGGTCTCTTTTTACATATATGAATAAGAGTTAAATATCCTTAATGGGCGCTGCTTCATTTTAACTACTCTACTTTCATAAAATTTCCTCTGAAGTTTAAAGTGATAGATTCTATTCACCAGCATATTAGTTTGAGGTTCCTTCATGTTCTTCTTATCACTCCATTCAATATAAGTAGATAATGGCATTGTGAAGCATTTATTGCATCAAATTCTTGAGGGTTTTAATAATTAATTTTTGAAGGTGATTAAGCGAAGACCATTTGATATATATATATATATATATATATATATATGTCTTGAGCACTGATTCCTTATCACAGCTAAGGGATTTTTTCTTAATATACAACAAGTCCCACATTCATTTTTGGAATATGTGTTAATTTTTGGCAAGTAGGTCCAAACTTGAAGTCGCGTTGCTCATATGATGATGATTATATTTTTGTTGGATTCCTCTTTCGGAGAGGTGTAATATTGATCTAAAGACCATCTTGTTTGGATTAGAAAAACATATATTTTAATTTTGTTTCCCACGCATGTGCAAGGTTGGAAAAATTTGTAATGTAGGCTTGCAAGCGTAATAGATGTGTCACATGTTATCGCTCCACTGGATCTCTAAGGCTGAGAAATAGTCCAAACAGAGGTAACCACATACCGATATTTTAGATTGGTAGCTAGCCCTACCAAATTGGAGAGGGATCTCTCCACAAATTCATAGCCAAGAGGGCTGGATGAAGTAGGATTTTAGGCTAGGTATGAGTACATGGGTTTGCTTGATTGAATTGGTTTGCTGGATGAGTGAATTAGGTCAAAGAGGCTAGGTCAGAGCAATAAAATTAGGGTTGCAGAGATTCAATGGGGAAATCTAGGTATAAAACCTAACACTTTAGGGTTTCAGGGTGAGATGGATCAGACTGATGAGGAGCTAGAAAGAGCAAGGAAAATCATGTATACTTTCTAAACTGAAGCAAATGAACAAACTATGAAGGTTTTCCCAAAAAAAAGCATGAGAGATGTATTCTGCTTATCAACTTGAAAGCCATAATATAATAGAGATGAAATGGATCATGAAAAAAAATATGCATACATAATGAGACATAAGAAAAAAAATGCTAAATTTCCATACCACAGGTATCCCAAAGAAATAGTTGCAACTCTTTCAGTAATTGCCTCCCAAATACTGAATACACTAGAGTCTCTAATCAATGCAACAACATCCAACTGGGAAATGAGTCAAAAAGAAAAATATATAGACCACAAAGCAACTTCTCTCATCCTTAGGGGTCGAATCCCTGAGTGGAGGAGCAGTTCCACCAAAAACTGAACTGATATCTAGAGTATAGGGAGGTGAAACTGACTCATCCCTCACGTTTTGGAAACTGATTCATTACATCATCATTAAAAGTTTTCATCTAATGTATTTACCCTAGGAAAGTGTAAAAACACCATAATTAAATTTACATCATTGATTTATAGAGGTAAAAACTCCATTTTCCTAGTGAAATTGAGAAAAAGTGAGAAAATTTGGAACTACCAGCAAACTGAAAAAAATAAAAATTCAAAAGCGCAGTAGCAACTTCAGCTCCACTTTTGAGGGGGTTCCAGGTGTCCAAATTGTGCTCAGGATATCTCATTGGAAATAATTTTCAGTCTGGTTTCTAGATCTATGCTTGGTTTCGAAAATGGTGTTGATTTGACCCTCCAAAAAGTGTCTCCCAAGACTGGTCAAAAGCGCAGTGCCAACCTCCAAAACAGGGCAAAAATGTCATTTTTTGAGTGTTTTTTAACCTTTTGACTTCCTTGTTGACCCAAAAAAACCTATAAAAGTTGTTTTCCTGACTGTAAATTGCCTTCTTAATCCAATGGTACCTTTAGTTTTTCCATTGGAGGTCCCTAGGAAAGACGCAATGCCCAGGGCGTTGTGCTTTTGCCATTGCTACTGTGCAAAATTGCCCAAAACACAAAAAATTCTAAAAATTTCAAAAATTGTCCGAATTGCTTCAAATTTTCTTCCATGGGATGCTGATGAGGTGTGTTAGGAAATGAGTGATGCCTCAGCAAGAATATCAATCTTGTCCCCTTCATTTTTCTTGGTTATGGTTTCAAGTCTTGATTTGGCCTTTTGGAGTTTTGAACTTGCTATTTGATTTTTCTTGAAGTAATGCTTGGCCCTCTTTCTCAATATGTCATTGTCCTTATTTTCCTTCTCTAGGAGCTTCTCAAGCTGTTGGTTGGCCCTGTCAAGCCAATGCTCCCGGTTCTCATTGACCATGATGGAAAAATGTTCATTCAGAGTTAGCTCATTTGCAAGCTCAACCTCCTTTTTCCTCTCTAGTTCTAGAGATCTTTTTAGCCCTCTAGTCCTAGGTATTCTTCTTGGCACTTGTTATTTTGCCTCATTTGTTTCACCATACCTCTCATAAGCCTCATTAAGAAAGGTCTCTGCCTTGTTTTCTTCTCTTTTTGTCTTGAGAAGCTGAATCTCCATGATGGCTTACTTGGTCTTGAGTTGTTCATTTTCTTGCTCATAGTATGAAATGAGAAACTTAAATCTCTCTAAGTTGGTTTGAAGCTCCCTGATTTGGGCACCCTTCTACTTGATAATCAATTTGGAGGTCTCATCATCATGCTGCTCATCCAAGTCAACAAGGTCAAAATCAATCTTTGTCTCATGGAGGTCTTCCTCCTCATGAATGTCTTCCTCATGTATGTTATCACTCAGAAAAAGTGAAACACTATTTGACATGGTCATAGAGTTCATTTATCACCAGTTGGTATTGGAAAATTTTAATTTTTCCATCTTTAACCTATCCTAAGGTTCAAACCCACCTCCATTCAAGTCATATCATGTCCCATCAGTCATCATTTGCTAAAATATTTCATTTCCCAAGCTTTTGGATTCAAAAAGGTCACTTTAGCCATTGTTTCCTCTTTTCGTAGCGTTTTACACCGTAAAATGGCATTTTTCGCTACGAAATTGCCTAATAGTTTCGGAGTGAAACTATCAGAAAATGAACTAACCACGCTATGAAAAATGGTTTTTTTGTCTGTATTGTCAAATCTGGTGCAAGGTGTCAATCCATGATTAGAAGAGTTTGGGTGGATGTCATTCGAGTTAGTTAGGGTTAAATAAAGGTACAAAGGTCATGTATGAAGTCATCATTACTGTTTTTAGCATGCATGAGTCATGATTAAGGCATGAGTTGTCATAGAAAATTTAAAAAATTACCCAATTGAGTCTTTTACATTCTCCACTTCATCTCAGCATGCTATTGAGTTCTGGAGAGCTGTTTCACCAAGCCAAGCTGGTTGCTAGCATTTTCAAAAGTTGCAGGTGTCACTAATCAAGCAAGGCTAAAAAGGTATAAAATCACCATGTCTGCAAGGAAGAAGACCGACAAAGGTGGTCACTACCTTATGAGCCCATGGACATGAATTTGTTAAATGAAAATCCAACTGCATTGGAAGTATTTAGAAGAACATGGTGTTTGCAATTTTTCCAAATGCTGCAAGGGGGTCATTTACAGGTTTCAAAGGAGTTTGCCAAGAGTTTTACTGGATCAGCTTCAAAGGTGGGAATTTTAAACCACATAGTAACACCAGAAACCATTGCAGCAGCAACAAGAATCCCTAGAGGAGGAGAGAAATGGTTCAAAGGCATCAAGTTCACCATGCAGGACTGTAAAGAATTCATGAAGACAGATCATAGTGAAATTGATCTTACAAATGATATCCCAAGGAGCTGCATGAAGGAAAACTACTCAAATTTGTTTTTGATCATTCAGAAGTACTTCACCTATGAAGGGAGGTATCACATGGTCTACTCCTACCACCTTAGGCTTCTGATACATTTTGTGGGTAAGAGTTCTCTTGATTTTCCTTTTTACTCATACATAAGCTTAGCTAAAATATCAAACAAGGTTCAAGTTAAAACAGAAGGAATGAAACCTCTCTCTTTCATCATGGTTTGATCAAGTTGTTGGTGTTAGAGGAGTTAAAAATATTAGGTAGAGATTGGTCATCTTTTTTTTTCATAAGTGGTTTTGAAGTAGATGTTGTCACTCCTAAAATAACTCCCAAACCTAGAGATATTCCATCACCTTCAGTGGCAGAGTAGTTAGAACCAGTGAGCATGGAAATAGAGCCTTTGTAGAAGGTTGATACACCCAAAGATACACCTGCAAAACAAAAGCCAACAATTAGCAAACATGGTAGCAAGAGAGTTACAAGGAGCCAAACAGTGGTTAAGGATAACTTAGAGGAAATTTTTCATGCCATTGATATTGAAGAAACTCCCATAGTCCAAGCTGAAGACATAGATGGGGGAGGAAGGAAGATTAAGCATGGAAAAATAGCTATGAAGTTAGAATTTGTAGGCGATGATGCTAGATTTATGTTTCAAGCTAGAAAAATAATGACAAGACATGCCAGAAAAGTCTTGGAAAGTAGCAAAGAATCTCAAAAGATCAGTGAAAGTGTTCAACCACCACCATACATCATAGAATTCTCCTCACCCGCAAAAGAAGATATGGTCATCAAGAAAAATAAGGGCAAAGAGAAATTCACTAAAAATACAGAAGTTGAAGCCCTTAAGGAGCAGTTGAAAGAGGCAAGGGAAGGGATATCAGTCTTGAAGAAGGAAGCAAAGAAGCATAGAGCTGAAAGGATCTAGTTTGAACAAATGAGCAAGATTTGGGAGGATCAAGTCACAAGTGTCTCAAAGACCTTGGACAATTCAGAAAAACTGATAAAGTGGACTCAACCACTAAGAGGAGAGGTCAAGAACCTCAAAAAGGTAAATCTACACTTGCAAGCCAAGAACAAAACACTGAAGGATCAAATGAAAGACTTAGAAAAACAACTAGAGTTGATTCATGAAGAGCTGGAAAAGAAAGGTTTGAAGATGACTGTGGTTGATGAGCCCATTGCTCGACTAATCATAAATAAGGAGGAAACACCACAGGAACCATAAGTTGAGATTAAATATGTTTTATAGGGTTCATTAGATGCATAAATTTTGGTTTTTTCAGCTGGAAGTCACTTTTTGGAGATATTTTTGAAATGGGCAATTTATGCATTATTACACAGCTTTGTAGTGTTTCCTAGGTTTAAAGCTAGGAAAACGCTACGAAAAAAATAATAGCGGTATTTTTTCCTTTAAAGTACCTTTTTTCAGTTTTCAAGGAGGGATATTGATGGTGGCAATGTTTCATGACCTAGTTGACACCATGGAACAGTAAAGGAGTGAGGTTATTGGGTGTAGAAGCCAATTTTTCAACGCTACCAAAGCTCGCTACGATTTGTCATGTTTTCATAGCGAGCTATTTTTGAAGGTTTTGGAGCATCTTAATGGTAGTTTTGGACAATTGAACTCCTCCAACATGTTAAGGGACCTTAACATCAAATATTTATGACTTGAAGGATGTGCTATGGAGACAGGTCATCAGCCAAAGCTCTCGTTGAAGATAAGGGTTATGCATTCCTGGAAAATAGGATTTTGTTCCACATGTCTAGGAGAGTTTTAAATATGTAAAGTGGTAATTAACCTATCATGTATCTTTCGAGCATGTGATGCTTATTGTGTAACTGTTTCACAAGATAAGGTAGAGTTACGTAATAAATAGGATTTAGAGTCCTATTAGGAGATGATTTCTTTAAGGTATATCTGTCAATATTATGTTAGTAGTTGTGTATTTCAGTTATGTGATGTGTCATAGGATAATTTGATGGTCTAGCCACCAGGAAGATAATCCTTGTTGTAAAGAAGGTCTATTTAAAGACAAAGCATTGAAGTAGTGAAGGGTTGGAGATTTTTTGCACTAAATTACTGCTTTTATGTATTTGACTTATATCATTAATACAGAGTGACTTTCTTCTTAACAGACCTAGGATTCTTATGGGGTTTTTAATGTTTGTTTGATCTATATCTTTATGTTTACCACTTGCAATAGATTTCATCTCTATTACTCAGAATTCAGAAGTTTATGCTCTAAATTCCTTTAGTGATGAAATGACTGTGTTGCGCTATGTTTTATGTGTGAGTTTCCTTTGTTAAAGATCCCTATCTGCCTCAGCTTCCATTGCAAGAAAATTTGCCACTGGAAATACTGATTGTTGACTCCATAAGCCTAATGGTAGCAAGCCTGCATTCTTTTCAACCTAAAACATAAAAAACAAGCTACATTTCCAATAGAGTTATTCATCTAGTATCATCATTATTCAATATCATAAAATCCCTTTGAGAGAGCCCTCTTAGACTGAAGAGACTAAGTTTCAGTCAAAAGCTGGTTTGAAACAGTTACACTAAGTTGTTTGATCAGCAGCCAATCAAATACAATTTTGTGATAGCATTTCGGTGTGTCTACCGGGAGCCTGAAGATATACATTTCCCGAAATTTTGAAGCTGAACTCTTGGAGGTAGCAGGAGCTCAAATTTTTTTTTGAGGCTGCAACTACCTTGGCAACTCCATTATTGAAGAATTAAAAATGTCATAGCTTCATGGCGATTCCACTAGACTTATGAAGAACTCAGATGTTTCCATTCTTGTTTCAAGGTATGCATGTGTATATTTTTCAGAAATTTATGGATTCCCAAATCCTTTTCCCAAGGATACATATTTTTTAAGGAGTGGTCCAAAATTTAATGGAGAATATTTGAGTTTGACCTTAAATTATATATCAGATTTCCGTGACTTTACTGAGTTTCTTAGAGTCAGACATGAAGATATTTTCATAATATTGTTCTATGATTCATTTCAAGGGAAATGTAAACAATGGATTGAAATTTTTCCTATTAGATCTATTAAGTCATTTTGCAAATTTTTGGCTTATTTTTTTGGAAACATGGATGGAAAAAACAGAGTTGGTGCTATACTCTCCTTCCATTCAAGGTTTTAAAAAATGGAATGATGATCACACTAATGAGGAGCTGGATGAAAAATTTTCTTCGACCTTGTATTCTTATTTAAAGTCATTTGAATGCAAGTCAGAAGATAAGATTCAATTTCTGGATGATTTTGCTAAGAACATTGAGAAAGAAATTGAAGTTTTAGAAGATCAAATTCAGTCCTATAGTCTTCATGGTCAAGATCAGCCTTTTCAAAAGCTTTTCATGCCAAAATACAAAGAGAAGGAGGTTCTACCTTTTTCTTTTGAGATTGAGGAGGAATGCATTGTTCTTGAAAATGATTTTGATAGCACACAAGTGAAATATTATGCTGCTAAAGAAAGCATATATAAGTTGTCTAAAACTGTAGAATGTCTTGAGAATTAACAAACAAACTATGTCTTCTATGATCCTATAGCTGACTACATGGAAGAGTTCTATAGTCCAAATTTATGATTATGTTTTCATTGTGAAAATTAGACTCATTTTATGTTTCCTTGGTAATTTCAGTATCCAATTTACTTTTGGTTCAAGTGCAGTCAAGGGGTTCAATAATCAGATCAACTCATTGACTGGCTTTATTGGAGGTTTCATGTTGCTTGAATAAAACATGAAGATTGCAACTGTTAGGGTAGGTAGGATTATGTGATATTAAGCTCAAAGTAGGCTAAGCATCTTTTTAGTAGGTACAAATTTGGTTTTTCAGCAGTAATCATCAAGATTGAGCCCAAGGTGAAGGCCATAAGAGTTTTAAGAAGGCTTGGAAAATTTCAGAGTTTTATTTCTAAAAGATGAATGGAATTGGAACTACAGGTTCTTTGGTGTACCACATGGGCACACCGTCCCAAGTGGAGCCACTGTTATCACTCAGAAAAAGTGAAACACTATTTGACATGGTCATAGAGTTCATTTATCACAAGTTGGTATAGGAAAATTTTAATTTTTTCATCTTTAACCTATCCTAAGGTTCAAACCCACCTCCATTCAAGTCATATCATTTCCCATCAGTCATCATTTGCTGACATATTTCATTTCCCAAGCTTTTTAATTCAAAAAGGGCACTTTAGCCAGTTTTTCCTCTTTTCGTAGCGTTTTACACTGTAAAATGGCAGTTTTCACTACGAAACTGCCTAATAGTTTCGTAGCAAAAATATCAGAAAAAGAACTAACCATGCTATGAAAAACGGTTTTTCTATCTGTCTTGTCAAATCCAGTGCAAGGTGTCAGTCCATGATTATAAGAGTTAGGTTGGATGTCATTTGAGTTAGTTAGGGTTAAATAAAGGTACAAAGGTCATGTCTGAAGTCATCATTACTGTTTTTAGCATGCATGAGTCATGATTAAGGCATGAGTTGTCATCGAGACTTATAAACATTACACAATTGAGTATTTTCTCATTCTCCGCTTCATCTTTGCATGCTATTGAGTTTTGGAGAGTTGTTTCACCAAGCCAAGTTGGTTGCTGGCATTTTCAAAAGTTGCAGGTGTCACTAATCAAGTGAGGCTGAAAAGGTATAAAATCACCATGGATGCAAGGAAGAAGACCAAAAAAGGTGGTCATTGCCTCATATATGAGCCTGTTAGTGTCAGTTTTGTCATACTCCCATTAGTGATCAAACTTACTCTTTTGCATTTGCATATTAGGAGTCCCATACCATAAATTTTCATCATTCCATTAGGTCATGGATTCATTGATGGTAGTGGCCTTTCATGAGTTTTCCCTCATGTAAAACTTGTTGATTCTCCTCTCTATGGTCTTCAGTCATGATTCACTTTCACTCCCAATTCATATCATTAGGTCATAGGGTTGGTCTCATTAGGTTCTAGGGTCTCATCATGGTCAAATTAATGAGTCAAGTGTCAATAAGTATCAACAAGGTCATGAGGAGGTCAAATAAACTCAAAGGCACAGTATCTGGAAAAATCAAAGAGTAGTTCTATTAAAATTGATGTAATTTTCACCGGTGAAAACATGGTACTTTTCTTTTATTATTATTCCCTATGTAATTTTATGTCTTCATATGTAATAAGTTGAACTTCAGAAGCTTCTATCTCCATAGAGCCACCACCCTGCTTCTCAAAGGTATTTTCCATAGTATTTTCAGCGTAGAATCATGTTTTGAGTATGTCCATCAGAATGAGCCCAGAAAGAGCTTTCCAACGATATATTATACTCCACAAACTAACTCCTGGATTGAAAGATATGCCTAAGTGAACAAAAGTCCCCAAAGGCCTAACCTTACCCCTTTTCTCATTGTCCCTTAGACTTTATTTCATACAATTTTAAATTTTTTCATTATAAAACCCTTTCCCTCCGATCCAATCGCACCTTTTTCCCCCGATCCAATCGCACCATTCAAATCACATACTTCTGATTGACCCTTCCCCGATCACAAATCTCTGATGCGATTGACCCCACTTGATCACATATGGACCGTTGATCTGCTTAGCGATATGACGGCCCACGTCCGATCGGAATCGCTTGATCTCATCACAACTTCGCAACACTCCCAAATTTTTTCCCACTCCTATAATTTCTTCCTATGAGATTGACTCTCACCGATCGCACCGTCAATCCACCCTTTCGATCGGACGGCTCACAACCCATCGCACCATCGCAATCGGCATTTCCCACAGCCTTGCTCTCACTCCACTCCTCCACCGATTTGCAATTGCGATTGGCCTGGGTCCCACCATAAACCTTTCCACCTTTTCCCAAATAAAAGGGCTATTTCCTTTGTTAAATGCGATAAATCAATTTTAAAAGTTTCTTAAGTCTTTTCATCGCAAAATCATTCTATCGCATGTTTTAAACCTCCGCTCTTTTTCCCACCGATGTGATGAATCGCACATCACAATTGGCAGTTCCCATGAGTACTTTTCCTCCGCTCCCCTTCCCGATTGCGATTGTGATTCCCCCCTTGGGTCCCACCTTAAATCCCTTCCACCTTTTCAATGAAAAAATGGTTTTTCCTTTTGTAAAATGCGGAAAACTCATTTTTATTTGTTTTAAAGGGATTTTTCATTTACACCATTGGACATCGCTTTCCCTCGCTTATCCCTGCACCTCTATTGTATTACTCCATCGCACCCGCTTCCATCGCATCGCAAGTTATCAATACGATGTGCCCATTCCTCTTCCGCTGTGATTTACGATTTGCGATTGCGATTTTCCCACGAGACTCCCCCTATACACTATCGCATCGCAGTTTCCAATCTCGTTGTCCCAATACACCTTCCCCCCTTTTCTGATTGCGATTTGAGATCGCAACTCGGGCCCACCATCCTTTCCTTTGCTCATTTTCACCCAAAAAAAGACTTTTCTTCATTAAATGACAAAATTTCAATTTTATTGGTTCTAAAGGGCATTTCTCAGCATAAAAGGGATTTTCAAAAAAATAAAGGAAATAGTCAAGGCCAAGAACTAAATATAAACAATGAGACCATTATAGCACAACAGTAACGATAAAAAGGAGAAATGGTTCCGAATTTGTCTTTCTTCTCCACTGTTTGAGCAACTGCAAATTCTTCAGATGGTCAAAAAGTATTGTTTCTCCTTCTTTTTAGGGACATATTGTTGGTCTTTTTCCTATATTCAGATTTCTGTTCCAAAGCTGGTGAAACAACTCCTTCTTCTGTGGATCTCCCCCCCCTCAAATTCTGTCTATTTAATGTAATTCTTCATCATTTGTAAAGGGGGAATAAAGTGTGGAATAATTTGGAAATCACTGAGTACGCTCTACGCTCCATTTGTAATAGTTTGGCAGGAAATTAATAAAGAAATGTAGCACTGATTTGTGGGATCCCTGTGGTATGGATTTTAGCATTGTTCTTTCTTTTGTGTTTATCTGTTAATTGTTATTTTTGCCATTCATTTCATTCATATCTCTGGTTGAATGTTTTCAAGATAGATAGTTAGAATCCATTGTATAATGCTATGCCTTGGGAAATCATTCAATACTCGATCTTTTCTTCTGTTTGAAAAGGATCCATCTCCTATGACCTTTTCAGCTCCTCACCAGTCTTAAACATTCCATCATTATTTAAATTGAATTGTTAAATTCCCTACCTACATTGCCCCATGAAATACCCTGTATCTCTGATTTAATTCCCTAGTTTCAAACTACCCCATCTGTTCCATACAGCCCTGAAGATTTATAAAAACCATTTCCAATTATTATACCTAGCCTAAAATCAATTTACTCTTATATTTCAATGAATATATTTCCCGGAGAGAGCCCTCTCCTGACCTTGTAGGGCTAGCTACAAGGCTGAGCGTGGTTTGAGGTTACCCTGATTTGCCTTCTTTTAGCGTAAGGTTCAAATTAGGTGCTAATAGAGCCCATGGACATGAATTTGTTAAATGAAGATCCAATTGCATTGGAAGTATTTAGAAGAACATGGTGTTTGCAATTTTGCCAAAGGCTGCAAGGGGGTCATTTGCAGGTTTCAAAAGAGTTTGCTAAGCATTTTACTGGATCAGCTTCAAAGGTGGGAATGTTAAACCTCATAGTAACACCAAAATCCATTATAGCAGCAATAGGAATCCCTATAGGAGGAGAGCAATGGTTCAAAGGCATCAATTTCACCATGTAGGACTATAAATAATTCATCAAGGTAGAGCATAGTCAAATTGATCTTACAAATGCTATCCCAAGGAGCTACATGAAGGAAAACTACTCAAGGCTGTTGTTGATCATTCAGAAGTACTTCACCTATGAAGGGTGGTATCACATGGTATACTCCTACCACCTTAGGCTTCTGCTGCATTTTGTGGGTAACAAGTTTCTTGATTTTCCTTTTTACTTATATAGACGCTTAGCTAAAATGTCAGACAAGGTTCAAGTTAAAACATAAGGAAATGAAACCTCTCTCTTTCATCATGGTTTGATCAAGTTGTTGGTGTTAGAGGAGTTAAAAAGATTATGCAAAGATTGGTCATCTTTTCTGTTCATAAGTGGTTTTGAAGTAGATGATGTCACTCCTAAAATAACTCCCAAACCTAGAGATATTCCATCACCTTCATTGGTAGAGCAATTACAACCAGTGAGCATGGAGACAGAGCCTTTGTAGAAGGTTGATACACCTAAAGATACACCTGCAAAACAAAATCCAATAGTTAGCAAACATGGCAGCAAGAGAGCTACAAGGAGCCAAATAGTGGTTAAGGGTAGCTTAGAGGAAATTTTGCATGCCATTGATATTAAAGAAATTCACATAGTCCAAGCTAAAGACATAGATGAGGGAGGGAGGAAGCTTAAGAAAGGAAAAACAACTAAGAAGTTAGAATTTGCATGTGATGATGCTGGATTTATATTTAAATCTATAAAACCAATGACAAGACATGCCAGAAAAGTCTTGGAAAGTAGAAAAGAAGCTCAAAAGGTTAGTGAAACTGTTTAGCCACCATCAAACATCATAGACTTCTCCTCACCTGCAAAAGAAGATCTGGTCATCAAGAAAAAGAAGGGAAAAGAGAAAATCACTGAAAAGACAGAAGTTGAAGCCCTTAAGGAGCAATTGAAAGAGGCAAGGGAAGAGATATCAGTCTTGAAGAAGGAAACAAAGAATCATAGAGCTTAAAGGATCTATTTTGAACAAATGAGAAAGATTTGGGAGGATCAAGTCACAAGTGTCTCAAAGACCTTGGACAATTCAGAAAAACTGATAAAGTGGACTCAACCACTAAGAGGAGAGGTCAAGCACCTCAAAAAGTTAAATCTACACTTGCAATCCAAGAATAGAACACTGAAGGACTAAGTGAAATACTTAGAACAATAACTGGAGTTGATTCATGAAGAGCTGGAAAAGAAAGGTTTGAAGATGACTGTGGTTGATGATCCCATTGCTCAAATGATCATAAATGAGGAGGAAACACGACAAGAATCATAAGTTTGTAGAAATTATATACAATATGAATGTATATATCCGGACTCTCCTGATCTCACACTATTTAACTTTGTAAAATACGAATCCTTCCACTACTATAATTCTTGCGGAAATTTAATCAACAATTGCAAAACACATGAAACGATAAAAACACACATAACATAGTTGTTTAATGGGAAAGCACGAAGCTGAAAACCCCAACTATATATTATGTAACATGAAGATCATATGACAATCTCATTCAAACATATAAAGCTTATCACAATTGATAGTCACTGCGCTCTTTCCTACCTCTCCTTTGGTCTCCTTTGAAAGCTGAAAATATGCTCTCTAGTTAACTTATGTATTCTTCGGTTGATTAATGAGTTAATAATTAGTGAATTAATTAATAATTAATTTACACCACTCTCACTAGTGTATCAATCAATTAGACTAGATACAACTAGCTCGGTGTGTCTAGCGGGTTAAACTTAACACGGCCTCACCAAACACCTCAATCGGCTCACAGGCACTGTCCGTGAGTTCTAATTGAAGTCTCCCGCTGACAGCTCCCTTAACCCTCGAGAATAGCGTAATTCCTTCTTTCAGCTCCTGTGCCACATCATTACACTTAGCGAAGTGCTCCAGAGAATAACATAATGTTTATAGTCAAATATTATTAAGAGCTAATAATATTAAACATATCTATTTTTAAATCGACGATCTAAAAATAGATTCACGTAAGTATGTCTAAAAATAGAAATAGTCTATTTTCCAACTTAACTTAACCATCCACAAATAGCATCCTATGACTCATAGGAATATGATCGACATGTCTAAAAATAGAGATAGTCTAAAAATAGACTTAGCAACAAAAATCACTGTGTGGGCCCTAGTTTAGGTGATTATTTTCCAACTAGGATCGGGAATGATGTTTCGGGATACCTCCTTCATTGTTTCTTGTTGCAATCTTCAAAAAAGTTGAGATTGAATATGTTTTAGAGGGTTCATTACGTGCGGAAAATCGAGGTTTGCGGTAGAGTCACTTTTTGGAGATAGTTTTGAAATGGGCCAATTTCGCATTTTTACACGATTTCGTAGCGTTTCCCTGGGCTTAAAGCTAGGAAAACGCTATGAAAAAACATCGCCAGTTGTTTTTCCTTTAAAGTCACTTTTTTTCGAGTTTTCAAGGAGGGATATTGATCGCGGTGATGTGTCGTGACCTGGTTGACACCATGGAACAACAAAGGAGAAAGGTTATTGGGTGCGAAGCCACTTTCAATCTTGCAAAGCTTGCTACGAAGCTGTCTTGTTTCGTAGTGAGCTATTTTTGATGGTTGGAGCATCTTAATGGAAGATTTGAACATTTGGACTCCTCCAACATGTCGAGGACCTTAACATCAAATATTTATGACTTGAAGGATGTCTTTTGTGGAGACGGGTCATCGGCCAAGCTCTCGTTGAAGATAAGGGTTATGCATTCTTTGAAAATAGACTTTGTTCCACATGTCTAGGAGAGTTTTAAATATATAAAGTGGTAATGAACCTATCATGTATCTTTCGAGCATGTGATTCTTATTTTGTAACTATTTCACAAGATAAGGTAAAGTTATGTAATAAATAGGAGTTAGAGTCCTATTAGGAGATGATTTCTTTAAGGTATAAGCATCGGTTTTCGGTAGGAGTTATGTCTTTCAGTTATGTGATGTGTCATAGGTTAATTCAATGATCTAGCCACTAGGGAAGATCATCCTTGCTGTAAATAAGTTCTATTTAAAGACAAATCATCGAAGTAGTGAAGGGTTGGATAATTTTTGCACTAAACTTCCGCTTTTATGTATTTGACTTTGTTACGACATTTTGTCATTGTCCCTACAATCCCATCCCGCACATTAGAGGCTCATTTATGTGACCAAAATAAAGTTTCATGCCTTACAAGGCCTGCATCATTGTATCCCTTGCCATGAGGACAACATTCCTTCTGTTGACAATTTCCTCAACGGACGACCATCGGAAACATGTGTTTTTTCCTTGGTAGCTGATGACGGTTATGCCCTCGCGCCAATGAGGAAGATTAACACTAGACCCCACGCTAGCTGACACTTTGTCTCGGTTAGCTTCCCCTTTAATCATTTATGAATTTTTTTTAAAAAATAGAGCTGAAGTTTCCATCATAACAACTTTGTGGGCGAGTCATAGGGAGTGGTTCGAGTTTGAATAACCACGGCCTTCATCCTTTGGCCTCTTGTTTCCACCTTTTGGGGGAAACCTCCCAAGGGACCAGGCCTCCCTTCCACTATTGTAGGGATCCCAACCTCCTCTCCATCTATAAATATAGCCTTCTTCCATTAAGCAAGCCTAGCTAAAATGAACATATTATAGCATAAACGTTGAAGAGATTCCTATGCACTTTCTTTAGAAAAGATAGAACGGAAGAGACCATATTGAGAGAGCTTAGGTTTGTCTTCCATCACATCTGAATTCACGACATTCATCGTGACGTGCTTCAGGCGAACCCCGGCGAAGGAGGTACACGCGATGTCAAGGCTTCTCACAGTTGTAACTCTTTCTTCTATTAATACATATGCATGACTATTGTATGGTTCCCATCTTGCATTAATGTGTTTAATTTGATGCAATATGCTTGAACCTCCTTATTTGGTTAGTAATTATGGATGATATCGTTGTTGTATGATGCTCTTTTTTGTTGATCTTTGTGCGGTATCCAAGCATCGGTGTGGAAGGATCGTGACTAAACGAGATAGGAATTGAGAGGCTACACCACAACGGCCACGACAACAACATTGGACTCCGGGTAGGTTGATCTATCATCTATTTCATTCATTATTTAGGAACCTACACTCTAGCTTGTCCCTTTGTTACTAAACCCACTCTAGGGATAGAGGATCGTCTCTGTCTGTGGAATGGTTAACTTCATAACAAATTGGTGACTCTGTTGGGGATTTGTGTGAGTTTGTCTTTTTCCCTTGTCGAAGTCGACTTCGGTCATTTGCTTGTTTGTTTAGAGTCCTCTTGTTCAACTCCAGTCTGTCAATATTGACCTCCGCTCCCTGAATTTTCACATTCTCCCATAGATATCCGGCTTGGCGTGTTTTTTGATGGAACATTTGCGTCGATTGGCGCATGTTTCTTGTGTTGCAATTGCACCAACCCCTGTTTGGCATAGATTATTACCTTACGGTCATGCCGAATCATGTAGGGTTTAGTTTTGACCTCCCTCTTGAGTTTTTGGTCAGCATTTCTTGACTGCGGGTTGGTTTTCTGATTTGAAATTGTTGTTTTTTCTTGCTTGTTGAAGCTTGCTCTTCTCGATTTGTTTGTCCATTTTCTTATCAATGCGGTTTATGGCCTTAGGGTTTCTAAGTGTCTTAGCTCACTTGAGCCTTCGATTGGAGAGTCAAGTATTTTGTTTCTTGTCGATCTCATCCCTTTGATCAATTGCGTTTAAATATTTCTTGATCGCTTGAGCGTTTTTTTTTTGGTTGAATGATCATTTTCTTCAATTTTCATTTGATTCTTCTTCTCGATGCTCCAAGCATAGATCACATTGCTCGTTTGGATCGTTTTGAAAGCTTTATTTTGTTTGGAAGAGTACATCATTGGTTTGAGTGTAGTTTTGTGTTTGCATTTATTTCATTGAATCATTAATTTTAGCTCTTTACATTCACAATACTCGGAACTAGTGTTTGTTTTGTTTTTCGTGTAATTTGTGCATTGCGTGCTTCATTTCATTGAAAAAATAAAATTGTGTTCTTTCGTTTGCATGAAAAAGGAAAATTTCTTTTGCATAACTAGTTCACGATCAACTAGGAAAGAGTTTCTCATTTTCCACTTGATTGTATTAGATGCATTAGCGATTTCTTCGTGTGATTTCATTGATTGCTATTGTTTGAAAGATCTACCATTCTCTTAATTAGCGTTCATTGAATGGAAAATGGTGTTCATTTGCATATAGTTTGCATTTAGGAAATTGGATAAAAGTGGATTAGGCGTTGAAGGCGAAACACTAATTCAAGATCAAATATAAAATTAATTGAATTGACCTAAGGAAACATTGGAACCTAACGAAAATTTTAGTGGTCTAGGCTAGAGACGTGTTCGACATCTTTTAAACCTAGTAGTTGTCATTCGCCTTACGCTTTAGATAGTGCTAGTACAAACTTGTACTCCTAGTACCATCGAGTATATAAAGGGAGACCCTATAGGTTCAAATCCTTTATCCATAGGAAGAGTACATTGACAATATGATGCGAGTGTTGTCCTTGATGGCAACCCATGAATAAAGATAAAGACATGAGATTGTTGATTTGTGTTGTCCTTGATGGAAATCCACTTGATGAAGTTATTCTTGACTTGATGGACTTGGTAAATGATGTAAATGCGATGAAGTGATATTTGTTAACAATATGATGCGGAGTGTTGGTCCTTGAATGGCAAGATGATGGCAACTTACTTGATGAAGTTGTGCTTGATAGAACATGTCTTGATGAACTAAATGCGATGTACTACAATGAGTATAGAAGGCAATGAAGAAAGGAATTCGGCATGTGCTAAATCTATGGTGAGAGTATGTCTCAAGGAATACGCGGATATGTCTAGGAGAAGTCGCGTATGCATGCGGGAAACAACGTGACAAGTCGCGTATGGGCAAGCGCTCAAAAGTGCAAAACTAGGGGTAACCACCATGGTATTGACCCATTGTGTTGGGTAATGATTCGTCTAAATGACCCCGTCCCGGGGGCCTGCATGGAATTAATGTAGTTTTGGGCTCATGGTATTGAAAAAGGGCTCATGGTATTGAAAAAGGGAGAACCTATATAAAGGGAAGAATTTCATTGTGAAAATCATGAGTGTGGGGGCGAGATGTCTAAGCTTGAATGAATACTTCTCTACGAGAAGTATATCTATATGGAAAAGGAGTAAAGTTTTGATGATAGATACGGAATCTATGATGCTCCTATGAAGAAATGATGAAGCGGAATATCTAGATGTAATGTGTACGTATTTATTTGGATGTTTTATGAAGTGATTAGATGTTGATGGGCGAACATACGTACGAGTAAAAGGGTTGAATGCGGCCCAGATGTACGGTACGAAGAAGTATGCGACTCTATAATGGTTGGCGATCTATACGCTGCACGCCACCGTTGAGACGCGTATATACGCGTGTTTTATGAAGTGAAAGTGCGTATGAGTAGTTAAATGTTTGTTCGAAGTTTATGTCTGGAAGGTGTCTGTTTGTGGTTTATGTGAACGGAAGCGTAGTATATACGCGACATCGAGAGAAAGGAAAGCGCGTATGCAAACTAGGGTTCTTTGAAATACGTAAGAAATGCGCCGATCGATTTCTGTTGGTTCTGCCGATATACGTCGAGTTATGTATCGGTTCATGTTTGATTGTGCTTAAAAGTATGGAGTGGGTCCGATGCGAAAATGCGATGAAACGTGGCTATGTTTGTGCTCTATTGAAGTTGGTTGGATCCCGGTGTGAAATTGATGAAACGTGATCCATAGAGTGCGAGGTTGTAGCCTTCGATCGGGGGGTTGTAGCTCCTTCCCGAGGTGAGGTAGTCGCAGAGATCGGGGTCGTAGCTCCTTCCCGAGAGAGGAGCTGGTAAATGAGTCGGGGGGTTGGAGCTCCCTTCCGGGAGAGGTTTGGTAAACGAGCGCGAGTGGGTGCTGTGGTGGTCTTTGGTAGTCTGCACCAGCACATATGTTGTAAGATGTTTTCTCTATAATAAAATATTGAAGGCTGAGCAACTGCAGCAGTGGTTTTCTCCCGACTTGGGTTTCCACCTAAAAATTTTAGTGTTCATGTGTGATGGTTTATTTTCTTGTTACTACACATGTTTACTGTTAACATAATATCAGATGAATGAATAGTGCAAAGAACTAAGTTAATAAATATCTGCATATTTAGATCTCTGCTAATACGCGAGTTGTCTGAAGGATATCCGCATGTATACGCGAGTTTACTAAAGGAAAGTAGCGTATGGGTTTTAGAGAGTGAAAAAAGTAAATTTTTGAATATGCGGTAAATGCGATTCACCCCCCCTCTCGGTATTTTCCCAACAATTGGTATCGAAGGAGGTTCTTCGAGAAGCTTGATCGCTTGAAGGAGATGCGTCGCAATGGGAAGTCAGAAGGAGTGATGTCTATAAAGCCACCTCTATTCAATGGAAGCAATCGATACCGGAAGGTACGAGCAAGCATATCTACAAAGTCTTGGTGCGGATGTATGGGCAATCGTGGAAGAAGGTTATCAATACCGGCTTAGAGTAGTATTCCTGCGGTGCGGCGAGAAAGGAAGAAGTATGAAATCAATGCGAAAGCGATACGTGTCTTATTAGGAAGCATGTGTGAACCAGAATTTTCTAGAAGTGCGGCTATATTCAACGAAAAGAAATATGGGACAAAATCATTCTAAGCTATGAAGGAGACACAAAGAGTAAAAGGTGCAAAACTCCAAACTCTTAGAATTGAATATGAAAATTTGAAGATGCATAGTGATGAGGCATTGCCCATTTCTTCTTACGTTTGGATGATATTGTAAATCGAATGAGAAATTTGGGTGGAAACCATAGCAGGTACTACTGCGGTGGAAAAAGTCTTAAGATCATGACTTCAAAATTTGACTCTAAAGTTTCGGCTATTGAAGAAGGCAAGATCTACAAACTCTTACTATTGTTCAATTACATGGTATTACGGCGCTTTTGGTAGGACAGAGGTCCTTCTCAAATAAGAGAAGATGCTTTTAAGGTATACGCAAAAGGAAAAGAAAAGGAAGTTGTCCAAAAAAAAAAAGAATCCAACTATATATCCGAAGAAGAAGAAGCAAATTTCGTGAGAAAACTCCAACTAGGTGCGGAAGATTCAAGGTAAGCTTCCCTTCAAATGTTTTGAGTGTGGAAAAGTTTAAGATGCTATCTTTGCTAAATGTCCTTATAGAGAAAAACATGGTAAAGGGAAACCATTTGAAAAGAGGAAAATTTATTATGCAAATGAAGATGATGATGAAGTGTCCGGTGAAGATGAAGAATATTCTAACCATGATGCGAAAGTGCTCATGGCAAAGAAGCAAAAGAAGAAGGCTACTCGAAGCAAGAAAATATCTCGGAGAGAAAACATGTATAGCGAGGGGAAATTGAAGAAGATGATTCGGATAGTGATTTGGGTCCTTGTAATACTCTTACGTGAAGACAATAGTGAAGATAGTGAAAATAAAGTTGTGGATCTAGAAGAAGCTATCGAGATCAAAGTTGAAGAACAACAAAAGGAAATTGATAAGAAAGATTCTATCTACAAAGAGACGATCTCTCAAATGAAAGATCAAATAGAAATGCTGAAAGGGCAATTGGACAAGTATCAAAGGGATTTTTATACTTAGCCATCGATCGAATTAAAAGTCTAGAAAGCGAGAAATCAACGATCTAAATGCGGATCTCGAAGAATCAAGCAAGAAGAATGAAGGTCTTGAAGAAATTTGGAATCATCTCTCTACAAGTAGATCTTGAAGCATCAAGTAAGAAGAATGAGGAACCTCTACAATCATTTGAAAAGGAAGGACTTGAAGCCGAAATCATCTCTCTCCAAGAAGATCTGGAAAAATCAAATAAGAAGAATGAAGAAGTGCAACAAACATGTGAAGAAAACGAAAATTGGTTGAAAGAAGAATTCTAAATGCGAAGGATCAAGTAGAAGGTGGAAGAAGGAAAAGAAGAAAAGCATGACAAAGCAATATCAAACACTTGGAGGTTGAGGTAAACATTCTCAAAGGTAAATTAGAAGAAAAGGTTAAAAAATTTTGAGGTATCATGATAGTACTAATATTTTGGACAATATTACGAGTAATCAAAGGTCTCCTGCTATCAAACTTGGTCTTGGTTTCATGAAGCGTGTTAAAGGAGAGAATCTAGCTCACAAGGAAGTGCTAAAAATTAGGAGGATGGCAAAACTAAACACGAAGTGTTGAAAGAGACAAAAGATCAACCAAAAAATCATGAATTCTCAAAGAGATTCATTAAGAGACGCTGAATTGAATGTTTTAAATGTCATAATTATGGGCATGTTTAAACCAGAATTGAGAAGCCAGAACAATTCGGCCACAAACAAAACGAGATTCTACTTAGAAAGGTACTGCGGTTTCTTCAAAGGATATTTTTTTCATGTAACAAGTATGGACATAAAGCGGTTGATTGTAAAAAGGAGAAGATTAGAAATACTCATTATGATTCTTATGCTTATTTCTCTAGACACATGAGATGTTATTCTTGTAGCTAACAAGTATGGACATGTAGAAAAGGAATGCGGGTTGAACGGATGCGAGAGAAAGTGGACAATTTCCGGCCACAAATAGAAAGTTCAAACAAGCTCTGGAAAAATATGGAGGCCGATTAGAAACGTAGGGGAATATTGACCCTACTGCCGGTCATCAAGCACGAAAATTTTGACTTTTCTTATTGTTGCGGGAATGATGTGGGATACATTATGAGATTTAGTAATGTATCATCACATGGGAGCAATGTATGATGTCTCTCATGTTTGATTTGACTATTCTGGTTATATGTATTTCTGACAGAGCATCTGATATGAAGAAGACAGGTACAGGAAGTACAAGTTCAGGGGGAGATGAAGGAATGTGAAAATTTTCTATGCTTCACTTTCCACATGTTGTGGTTCTATCAACAAAAGTCACAGATACATCCGAAAGTTACAAGCATACACTACCACAGATATTGGATGATAAGAGAATTTGTACAGATAGTCAAGATCCATTTATAATTGGGGGAGCATCAATCTGATTGTTAACAACCGTGATATCACTCAGACGTACTAGCTTTGTTCTAACAATGATGATATGATAATTTAGATTTGCAAGAAGATTAGACATTATGTTTGCTTTTGGCGTTATATCATTGCTGAGATGAAAGTTTTATAATTCAGAGACAAGGACAGATCATGCAGAGATTGTTGCTGATGACTTGTCAAGAACGTATTCGAAGTTGCAAGCTGCTAAGAAGGAGCAATCGTGTCTTGGTGGGAGCAAGAAAGTGGATTACTAATGATTGCATGTCAATATGACTCCGCTATTCTTTGGTTTTGGATACTCATGCTAATATGATGATGACTGGTACATGCTTAGTTATGATGAGATTTTGCTTGTCAATAAGTATCTTTTTTGTGCTCACACATGGATGAGTTGGATGTCACGATTCGTAAATAAGAATGATCATGCGAGTTTGTTACTATGGTTGAGATCTTTTGCCTACATATGTTATCAGATAACTAAGATCTTGATGATATTGGACCACATGGATGATCACAGACACATATTTGAAGATGTATTTCTCGGGTATGATAATCTCTCTTGGAAAGATTGTATTGATGCTGCAAAGAATCTGAAGGCTTGGTAACTAATGTGCTTATGCTACAACCGTTGGATGACGCTTGAAGACACAACTACACTGTTCTATCTATCTGTAGTCCAGGGTAGCGTTCGAGTATCTAAGACAGAAGCTGGGAGTGTTCTCTGCCAGTCAAAAGAACAAATCTGCATAAATTTAGAAGATAGCATTGGATACGCGGGTTTCATGAAACACAGTCGCGTATATACGCGAGTTCCTGCACAGAAAACCATGTATGTCTGATTGCTGACAATTTTCTGTTTGGAGTCATCTCTCTTCAGCATAGCTGCAGTGCTGTTTGGTATCTCTGATACTATTTGGTATCTCTGGTGGTGTTCCAGTTCTCATAATTCTATTTCTAATGTTTTGATAAAGATGCCTTGATGATTTGTTGGTAAAAGTGTTTAGGATGCACAAACTAAGGGGGAGCCTTAGTCATATGAAAAGGATGCGTGGATGCACAGATTCAGGGGGAGCATTAGCTTTGCTAAGTATAATGCATTGTTGGCATTATGATGATTCTGAAATATGTTCTCTTTCTTGAGGACTTTCTGGTGTTGGTCATAAATGGTCATATTTGTAATTTGATGAAAAGGTCTTGTTGAGACCCATGATGTAAAATTGTAATATTTAGTCATGTAAGGACTTGTCAAATTTGTAAACCCACTTGGTTGGGTAGCTGAGTCAAATTTTTGTAAACCCACTTGGTTGGGTAGCTGAGTTGAAATGTGTAAACCCACTTGGTTGGGTACTTGAGTCTCATATGTAAATCCACTTGGTTGGATATTTGATGTAAGTATGAGTCTTTGGTGATAGGAATTTCATAGAGTCATGTACTTCATTGAAAAATATGTTTGAAGATTTAGCATGAACTCAGGGGGAGCTTGGTCACTTCAGTATACATCAGATCTGCAGAACGCTTCTTCTACATGAGGAGAACAAAGGGGGAGAGTGTGTTGGTTTTGATCCGCCCTTTGCCCTTGATGTCAAAGGGGGAGAGTAACATGGTGTCATGGTATTCTTATTGTACCTATCTTTTGTGGTAACCAAACACCATCGTGGTTGCCATCAAGTCCAAAGGGGGAGATTGTTGGCAATATGATGCAGAGTGTTGTCCTTGATGGCAACCCACTGAATGAAGATGAAGACATGAGATTGTTGGCATGTGTTGTCCTTGATGGAAATACACATGATGAAGTTATTCTTGACTTGATGGACTTGGTAAATGATGTAAATCTGATGTGATATGATGTTTGTTGACAATATGATGTAGAGATTTGTTCTTGAATGGCAACCCACCTGATGAAGATGATGGCAACTTACTTGATGAAGTTGTGCTTGATAGAATATGTTTTGATGAACCTGTTTTATCTACAGAGAGTACAGAAGGTAATGAAGAAAGGAATTAAATATGTGCTAGATCTATGATGAAAAGAGTATGCCTCAAGGCATACGCGGATTTTCCTAGGAGAAGTCGCGTATGCACGTGGTAAAGTACGTGCCAAGTCGCGTATGGGCAAAAGCGCTCATAAAGTGCAAAACCAGGGGTAACCACCATGGTATTGACCCATTGTATTGGGTAATGATTCATCTAAATGACCCCGTCCAGGAATACCATTGGAAGTAATGTAGTTTTGGGCTCATGGTATTGTTTTGGCTCATGGTATTGAAAAAGGGGCTCATGGTATTGAAAAAGGGTAAACCTATATAAGGAGAAGAAATTCATTGTGCAGATCATGAGTGTGGGTGCAAGATGTCTGAGTTTGAATGAATACTTCTCTGTGAAGTATATCAATATGGAAAGGGTAAAGGCTTGATGATAGATCTGAATCTATGATGCACCAATGAAGAAAATGATGAAGAAGGGGATCTAGATCTGAAATGTATTTGTATCTACTAGATCTGTTTATGGAGTGATTAGATCTATGATGTGGCGAACATCTATCTGAAGTAAAGGGTTGAATCTGAACTGAACATCTGATCTGAAGAAGTATGCAGCTCAGTAATGGTTAAAGATCCATACGTTAGTTAGCCGCAGAGGAAGCGTGTATATACGCGGCTTCACTGAAGAGAAAGCGCGTATGCACAATGAAATTGGATCTGTAATATGTACAGAAGTATACGCTGGTTTATGTGAACGGAAGCACGTATATACATGACATCAGAGAAAGGAAAGCGCGTATGCAAACTAGGGTTTGCTGAAGTCTGTGGTAAGAAATGTCTGATCTGTTCTACTTATATCTGTCAGTGAGTTATATGTATCTGTTTTATGGTTGACTGTGCTTAAAAGTATGGAGTGGGTCCAGTCTGAAAATATGATGAAACGTGGCCTGCAAGTGGTGTCCTAAAGGAAGCCTTGGATCCAGTGTGAAAATTGATGAAACGTGGTCCATAGAGGTGCTGAGGGTTGTAGCTTTCAGTCAGGGGGTTGTAGCTCCCTTCTAGGTGAGGCTGGTAAACGAGATCAGGGGGTCGTAGCTCCCTTCCAGGTGAGGCTGGTAAACGAGATCAGGGGGTCGTAGCTCCCTTCCAGGAGAGGCTGGTAAACGAGTCAGGGGGTTGGAGCTCCCTTCCAGGAGAGGCTGGTAAACGAGCGCAGGTGGGTTCCTGCTTGCTGGTAGGAGTCTGCACCAGCACATATGTTGTAAGATGTTTTCTCTATAATAAAAATATTGAAGGCTGAGCAACTGCAGCGGTGGTTTTCTCCCGACTTGGGTTTCCACCTAAAAATCCTGCAGTTCATTGTGATGCTTTCTTGTGATGATTTATTCTCACAGCACACATGTTTACTGTTAACTTAACATCAGATGAATGAATATTGCAAAGAACTAAGTTAATAAATATCTGCATATTTAGATCTCTGCTAATACGCGAGTTGTATGAAGGATATCCGCGTGTATACGCAAGTTTACTAAAGGAAAGTAGCGTATGGGTTTTAAGGAATGAAAAAGTAAAAAGTTTTGAATATTGCGATGAAATACTTTGATTCACCCCCCTCTCGGTATTTTTTCCCCAACACATTTTTAAACCAAAAGGTAGGACTACAAATTCATAGTGACCATACCTGGTTCGAAAAAGTTGTTTTATTGATATCTTTCCTCCTTAATTCCCGAGTTTGGTGATAACCGGTCCTGAGATCAATCTTAGAAAATACTAAAGCCCCCTCTCACCCGATCAAAAAAGGTCATCTATTCGGGTAATGGGTACTTGTTTTTTTATTGTCAACTTATTTAGTTGACGGTAGTTAATGGACATTCGAAGGTTCCAACCTTATTTTTCATGAACAACACCGGTGCTCACCAAGGATACACTCGGTCTAATGTAACCTTTATCCAACGAATTCTTGCAATTACATTTTTAACTCCATGAGTTCAAGGGGGGCTCATCCGGTAAGGGGCTGCGGAAACGGGTGTTGCTCTCGGCACCAAATCGATTAAAAAATCAATCTTTCTTTCGGGAGGGAGATGAGGAATCTCCTCTAGAAAACTTCCTTAAATTCTCTTACCATTGGTAAAGTGTCTAGTAGGTTTTCTTTAGGGTTGCTGTCATAATTCTTCAACATGTACAAGACATATACTTAATGTCCCTTTTCTAGCTATTATTTTTTAATTGCAGAGCTGATATTTGTCCTACAGAGATTGGTGTTGGTTTTTCTTTTTAGTATAAAGGGTCTCCCTTCCTCATCTATGCAATGCGAGTTGTATCCCAACAATTCATCATAGCCTTTATTTTTTTATAACCGAGTCCATTCCTCGTCAAAGAAAATTGTATGAGGCTAAGGGCATAATTTTTAAATTTACTTATATCTAAAAATCATTTAATTTAATTTCTATTTGAGATAACTTATGAGTTACTTTTCGTTTGGTGCTAGTGGCTAATCGAACCAACCAAGGCTATTGAAATTTTTTAGTTTTTGAGATTGCATTTCTCTACAACTTGTGGACTAATGTAACTCAAAGAAGCACTTGGATCAATTAAAGCGTAATATGATTAGTTATCCATCTTACCTTCCATCTCTACCATAGTAGCCTGGTGTTACGCTTGTTGGTTCTCCAAGGCTAGCACCGATAGTGGTTATGTTCCTTGCTATATCATTCATTGTGGTAGCTTCTCTATCTCTCGTAATCATCCGAATATTTCCGTGTGGACGGTCCCTCAATAGATGAGGTTCTCCGTAGCCCCAACATTTCAAAGGCTCTCGCAATTTAACTATTCCTTCCTTCTTATTATCTCTCGTCTATTTGTTTTGAACCAACTTGGGGATCAGAGCGGTTTGACTTTCGTTTGGTTTGTTAAATTTCTTTCGCTGATGATCCCTACCAAAGTTCTTCAAGTAAGTGGTTTCTATTTCTTTCCTTTGAATTCACTCTTGTTTATCCATCTTTTTCCCATGTTTCACTCTTTCCTTTAAACTTCTTTGGTAGCATAATCTAGCTTTCCTCACCACTTTGTCCATGGTTTTTTGGATTATCGAACTCTATTTCGCTCCTTGTACACAACGAGGCAAACGAGTTCAAAAACATTTGTACCTTTTGCTTTCTCTTCACGAATATACGGGACATACCTTAACAGATTTATAAACTTGGTGAAAAACTCATCTATGGTGAGTTGTCCCAATCTAAGTTTGTGAAATTCCTTTTGCTTTATCATCATAATAGCGTTCGTTCAAATAACGATTTTTAAACTTGGCTTGGAAATCTTCCCAAGTCACTATTTTTTTCATCAATGGCATGAACCATTTTTTGTCTCCTCCCACCACAAGGTAGCCTTACCTTGCAACTTGTAGATAGCTAATCGGCCTTCGGAATGCTTTCATACTCGTGAGACTCGAAAAATACTTAATCATATTCAACTGACCCATGCCTCAACATCTTCCTCCTTCTCCCCATCATAGGAGGGAGGTTTAATTTTTCGGAAATTCCCCTTGTAATTCCTTCTTCTATTTAGACCGATGTCTAGTAGTGTCATCCTCTTCATAATAATCGAGAACTTGCCTTTCCTCCTTCTTCGAACCTTCAACTTCTTGGGTCGTTATGCGAAGTCGGTTCTCTTATTAGCTTTTCTTGCTCCTCAACGGCTAATGACATCCTGTCATTACGTCTTCTTAGCTCAGCCATATCCCATTGCAACCTATGCAACATAGCCATCAAATGAGCGTTGGGATCCGCGGTTATCTCCTCCACCCATATCAACATAAATTTCATCTCCTTCAGCCATTGACTTTTCGAGTTCAAGTACCTTTGTACACTAAACAAAACAACATCAATAACATAGTTTTTTTCTAAGAAAAAAATATAATTTATACGATGAGCACAACAACGACCCAATTTTTTTCTAACATGAGCTACGATACCATTTGTAACACCTCCTACTCACTATCACATACCTCAAATTTTTTTTCTTTCTAAATCTTCTCCCAGAATACCTTCATTACTTACTTCCTCTTAAATTCTCATTGGATTTATGAGTACAAATCCTCCCCTATAGTTAAATGATGGTATACCATTACCATATTCTCGTTGGGAAATCATAATAAGGTGTAGTATTAACTAACCCTTATGTATTTATTATACATTTAACATTTTCTAATTGTAATATACATATATCTATATATAACTCCTGTATATATGTATCATTCAATCTTATATAATAAAAATACTTTCCTATGCATTTATTATATATTTCATTCTCTATAAGTTAACAATGTAACGACAAAACAATCTTCATATTTGATAGCACGATTTTGTGTTCATCTTACCACATAACGTGATGAGGAAGTTTCGCTATTCGATTTTTACGTCAAGAAAGGTGAATACGATTTCACTATAGTTGAACTCTATGATTTCAATTGGCATTAATACGTTGGTTTAAACCACATTAACTAACCCACTGTTGTATCATATCGTAGCAAATTTTGATGCACACTTAATGATCTGAGTACGTCGTACCTCTATTTATTGGCTTGGTTAAATGAGTTTTAAATGAGTTTTGTAAACGAATTTGGAAATGGTTTCGTTGATACATTGATTTGTACTCCTCATATCTTTATTCCCGTTTCCAAATCATCAGCTTTAATATTTGAGTACTTCGCATTTATCACCTGTACCAATCTAGGGTCTTGTGTACGCTCAGACTTTGAATTTTCATAGTTGTATTATCTATGGATGCGATGTATTGAAATGATCGAGACTTTCTCACTCCAAGTGCTTTCAACCTTTGGGCAGCTCTTGACACGCGTACGATGGAGATCTCGCACTAGGATTAGGTTTTCAAATGGCGTATAAAAGTTTTAGACTCAATGAATGGATTCATTTTACCTCTCGTTCCGTTGGCTTACGAACATTTCTCGCTATTGGTTTAATTTTCTTTTGCTATAGTGAAAGAGGAACCAATCCTCTATTACGTTTAACTTTTCTATGCGCTAGCTTTCATTTGTCATGCTCGTCCATGGCATTTGTGCATCTTCTCTCAAAGCGAAAAGGAGAAATAGGCACGTTTGATTATCCGTGAGAGAGTTAAGCCACGTTTTCATGCTCTATCATAATATTTAGGTTAAACGATTTGCATTAGTACCATTCCATTAGAAATTTCGACTTATCCCACAAATTTTTTTTTCCAATTTCCCTACGCTCCGTAACTAGGCGTAATTACTTATTTCACTTCTTTTTTTTGACTCAATATAGAGTGGTATCAATTGACCCCATAGGGCTCAGCCCATGCTATGGACTATGGTGTATTTATCTTCCATGGTAATTGTTTAATTCTAAAGCCATCGTTCCATTTTTTTTTCTTTTTTGTTTTAATATCTAGTTAATAATACGAAACTCATAGTTCTAAGCGCATCTCTGCGTAGATAAAAATAAGTTAATGCAAAGATTTCTGCCTCCCTTTCCATTAGGTTATAGCAAGTTTGAAATTTAGATTTGTTTATCTAAATTATTTCTCTTGTTGTATGTAAATTTGATTTTTTAATATGGCCTTCTTTCTTTTCTACGAGAAAGGTATGGAGTAATTCTCCATCTTTCCATACTCTCGGATTTCCTCTGCCAAGTTTGACCTCATTATAATAATAACTCTTGGCCTTGCATCAGGGTTGGTTATGAGCTTCCGAGGAGCACCTCTACATTTAAGTGAACTCTCTTAAAAATTTATACATTGAATTTTTTTATTCGAGGATGTTATTCCTCTCTTGTTTGTCCACGAGAATCGATGTCCAATTCGTTTTTAATATCTATTTCCCTGTGGGGTGAATTTATTTCGTCACCCATCTCCTTCGTAATAAACTTAATTGTTTTATGATGGATCGTGTGCATCTTCGATTTTTAAAGTAAGGGTATTCTAATCTGGTAGCATCATTTTTATTTAACAATGGTTTCTCGAGGCTTCTACATATATATTTTGTTGAGATAGTATGAAATAAATTTTCATTCAAATATTTGCAAGTATCTCTTAATTTCCTCCTTTTATTTTTCAGCTTTTTCGTATAAGATACCCATTGTTAAAGTTTAACCATAAAATATCCCCTCTTTTAATTGAAATATTTCTTTTCCGAAATATATATATATTCTTATTCAAAATTACCAATATATGTTTATGCTTTGAATATATATATCTATGGTAGTCCAATTTAATTTAATTGAACTTATAACCTCATGAGAGATTAGCTAATAAAATATGCTTAACTTTGCAATTGTAGAAAGGTTATCTCACCTTTTCAGTAAATCACTTAGATTTGCTACTATGATATCTCGGTTAATATTTTGCTACGACTTTTCACTACCATAGTACATTAGCTAAGTGATTTGTTTTCTAAAATTATAATCTGGATTATTTGAATTATTTCCTTGTTAAATAGAAAACATGTTTGATACATTTTCTTGTTGTTAATAGTACCATCCATATTTTTATTAATTATTTTCACTAATTTACTTCGAATTAACTCTCCGTAGTACACTAGAATGTAGGGATTTATGACTATCGAAAACTTATATATAGAATAATCTAGTATATAATTTGCGAACACATTCCTTCCCTATCATGGATAAACTGATATGAATTAATTTAAATCGATTTGATTCGGATAATAGTAGACAATAATTAATTTATATTATTGGAATATCGTATTTTAAATTCCCCATTTCATTTAATCTTATTCCTAATAGAATTTTGTATTTTTCATACGGTTAAATCGAATGATACATGATTTTTTTCTTCAGTAGTACTATCTTGGTTCAACATAATAGAAATTTTTAGGTCGAATAAAATTTATAGCTTTCCACATTAAATTTCCCTCTGCGAGGTTTATATAAATTTACAGATTATCATCTCGATTCACTACTAACTTATAACATTCTATATATCTTTCCTGTACATATAACTATTCATTTTAGAAGCAGATTAAAGTTACACTTTAATTGTTCTAAGGAATTATTTTAATATCTCCGTATTTAAACCAAACTATGGTTTAGAGATTCTCGGATGATAGTATTGCCTAGAATTTATTCCTACTACAATACATAAATTTAGAAGGGTTATTTCTTCTATTTAATTTCTGTTAAATGTAAGGAATAACAACCTCGGAAAATTTAATTTAAAATAACATCTACAACAATTATCAATATTGTACAATAGCATGTATTTTAACCATTCATAAATTTTGTGAGCATACCACTTCGCAAATGACCAATCCTCCCAACCTTAGAGTCCCTCTCGTCTCCGTAACTCACCCCCCGAGCTGAGATCCTCTTCCAAGAATAGACCAACCCCAATCTGTTCTGGAGTAGCTTATTTAAGCTTATGCTCTCCCCAAAGCCTATTTCTAATTTCTGCGTCCAGAATTTCGGGATGCTTTTATTCCCTGTTTGCCTAGGCTTCCCTTTATTTAGGGACTTTAAAGTCTGCTTTCTATTTTTCCATCTTTTTACCTCTTCCCAACTACTCTCCACATCACTCGGGGAAATTTATATTTTTCTCCTCAAAAATCTAAATTAGAAATAAATTCTTTCAAGGCTTTTTGAAAGATTTTTGGGACAAGTGTTAGCCTCTTTCCATACCTCATGGATTAGGCAAGTGATCTCAAAAATATCATTTGGTCATAGTGCACAAAAACCATTTTATTTATTTTTCATAAATAATTAATTAACTACATCCACACAATAATTATCCATTGGGGTCGACTCCCTTTTGGACTGAAGTTCAAATGTCTAACTTGAAAAAACATAAAACTAGGGGTGTTACAACTAGTGTAGCCATTGTCTGTTCTTTTTTTCTCGGAGGCTAGCGCATCTTGAACGACGACAAGAGCAGCAGAATTTTTGGAATGTGGCAAAGGCATCGAACCTGCAGTGGATTTTTTGTGCAATTTCTTGGGGCAAAGGCTCTTTGCATTTTTATTTTCCTCTTTAAAGCTTATGGAGATAGTAGCAGTAATGCGAGGTCAGTCCAAGGTGCATGTGTAACGAAATTGAGCAGAATGAGCTGTCGTCTGGGGAGGGAAGCATCTCTAAGTTAGGCAACGGTGGGGAAGAACTACCGGTGGGGAGGTGCAAGAGGCGGGGGGGGAAATGTGAACAAAAGTGAGGGAGTGAGACCGTCTCGATGTCAAGTCTTGGCCTCTACCACTCGTGGGTAGCAAGGTAGCACCCATAAGATTCCTCTAGCGAGGGAGAGGAAGAGTCAAAATGAATGGAAAGCGGAGGCCCTGGATGCCCTACCTCAACCACCGCCCCGACGACGGTGCATGCGATGGCGTCCCGGGCATGGCGGTGCTAGTGGAGGCACAATTGAAAGGCTGAGTCCGCTAGGTCGAGAGAGCGAAGGCCGAGAAGCCGAGAGGGTAGAGGACCAAGGAGCCGAGTGAACGAGAGGACATGGGGTGGCTCGAAACAAAATTGAAGCTGCAATGAAGGCCGTGGGAGATGTGGAAAGCCGGGGAGCAAGGTCAATACAATAGAAGAGACTACATCACCTCCCCTGTGGGCATTCTAGAGCTTGGCTTTGAGACTACGGGGGGATAGATATAGCTCAAGGTAACGAGCAATGGCAGAGGGTCATGTGCGCGAGGTCATTTTGAAGAATGGAGGAGTGCATCGACAACCGAGTGGAGTAAATGAACTTCTATATGGGTAGTTGGCTTGAATAAATTCACGCGGCTTGAGCCCATTCGTGGCCATGTGGCCGATCCATGTGACACGCCATGGGCTCACCGTATTCCACCCATCAATGGTCACTCGCATCCGGGAATCCCTTGGCCTTATTAATCCCTTAGGTTTTTAATATTTATCCCATTGGGTTCAACAATTCCTTTGGTTTATAATATTAAACCCTTGGGTTTATTAGTTATTTTGGTTTATAATATCAATAATACCTTGGGTTTATTAATCTCTTGAGTTTAAAATATTAATTCTTAGGTTTATTAATTACTTAGGTTTTTTTGAGTTTAAAATATTAATTCTTAAGGTTTATTAATCTCTTGTGTTTTTAATATTGATCCCTTGGCCTTATTGATCCCATTAGGGTTTTAATATATACCCCTTGAGTTCACCAATTCCTTTGGTTTATAATATTAAACCCTTGATTTTATTAGTTCTTTTTGGTTTATAATATGAAAAATATTAGTTATTTTCAGTTTATTAATTTCTTGGTTTATAATATTAATATTTGTCCCTTTGGTTTATAATATTTTCCCCTTAGGTTTACTAATTTCTTGGGTTTATAATATTATAAGTTGGGTTTATTTCTTCAACTTTCTAATATTAATAATTCTTTTGGTTTATTGTTTAATCCCTTGAGTTTATTAATCCCTTCACTTTAAAATATTAATGTTTATTTCACATTTTATAGTATTTATCTAAGAGGTTTATATACTTAAGGGTTTATAATATCAATCTCTTAGGTTTAATATTATTCTCTTACTATTATAAACCCTTGGATTTTTTTAGTATTAATCCCTTGGATTTATTATTTTCTTGGGTTTTTAATATCAATCCATTGGGTTTATTGATCCCTTTAGCTTTATTAATTCATTCAAGTGCCACATACCTCCATACCATATTTTTTTTTCTTTTTTTTTCTTTTTTTTAACTTTTAGCATATAACTAATAAGTTCTATTTGGTTTCCTCTTATTTTTATTTTGGACTGAACCACGTCTAACCATATAAAATCCTTAAATAGATTTACATGAAATCGAGGTTAGAGGTTCAACTCTAATTACAAGGTTATAATTATAACTTTGTAATCTAGTTACTTCTCTATAGGTTGTGCTACCATGTCAACCATGATATCAAATACACCCTATTATGGTTATTACATAATCAATGTACATTAACCTAAAGTGTGGTAGTATTATCTTTGAGTCATAAATTTTCCTTTTGTTATTCCACTATAAAATTGAGAGGGTGGTATGAATTTTAATTTTTTTGATGCACTATGACTTTTAATCTTTTATGCACTATTAATTGAAATTTGTTAAGCACTATATTCTCCCTTACAACGTTCATAACTATTTATTATTACTCAACCACACTATAATAATTCATTGAACTCTTAATAATACCCCGCCATTTTCTGGCATGCTTTCTCTAGTGGCCCATGTGACTACTGTGCATTGGAATTACTTACCTACTGACACCTCGGCGAGTTTCATGTGACAACACATGGGAAGGCACATGAAAACACAAGTAAAATTTAGAAGGGAAATGTAATGATGAGGTGAATGGTTGAGATTACTCGATGTCGTCCAACGACGTCGATCGAATATTCCAAACCCTAACACAATATAGGGTATTTTCCCCCAAGACATTTGGCATTGCTTTGCATCACCACCGTACAGGTATGTCCTCCTACCATTTTCTAATGTTTCGACCTTAGTGCTCATATTTTATTGCGAAATGTTATCACCCGAGCATAGTGTTTGTTTACTATTCCAGGGTATTCCGTCGTTGTCTCTGCTTTTGTTGGAAAACACAATTGTATTAATAAGGGTTCCAGAAAGAAAATGATGATTCCAGGCATCACATTCCCCATGATTTTTTTTGTTAGATTTTATATAGCTTATGTATTACTCAGCACGCTTTACCGAGTTCGTAATTCTATAATTTTGATTTGTGTTGTAACCCTTGACTGCATTTATTGACGGAGGTTTCAATGTCAAGCATCTTGTTTTCTTGCTTAATTATGGAGGTTTTATGTTGATAGAAACGATACTTTATAATATATTCCTTTGTCGATCAAGTGGAAATCCGTTTAATGGGTCTATTACTATCTTCTTCCCCTCCAACCAAATTAAACTTTGGTAGCTTTGTCATTTATTTGGAGTTTTATTTTCTACCTAACAATGTTGGCAGAGTTATTCAAATTTGGAGAGGTTACCACTGGCTATGGATTGAGCCTTCCTCTATCCCGGTTTGCAGGTAGAATTTCGAGCTCACATTCCCCTTCCATCTACATTTTAGCGTACTTCCATAATTTAAGAAAGGTACTTAACCTGTTTCTTCATTTCTTTACGCCCGGTGGTGAGTTTCTTATATCGACAATGGTAACCCGAGTTTCTTATATTGACAATGGTAACCCTAGGAGTTCTTCTGCGGTTTTCATAGGTACTTCGACCTCATCCCTGTTTCTCTTACTAAATTTTTTTCTTGGGTTCTAATGATTTTCTTTCTTATGAAATATGATAATCTAAACCCTATAATATTTTCATTTACCAGTCCAAGACACGAAGGAGACGCAATCGTTGCTCTTGCACATCCCACAAGTCAAGGCCTTTTACATCCTTTCTATTTATGTCCACCTAAATTCACAAATCCCAAATTATTTTATTTTTTAATAATTAATCACGAAGAGTGTTGTTCTAGACGGGTTTCTTAATGATTTACTTTGCATCCATGCTTGCTATAGCGGGATTTTGACATCACTTCTCATACTCTTCTCGTCATACAGGTCGGTTCAGAGTTCTCCTTCCACACCATCAACTATTTTCTATTACAGGAATACAAATCAATTCTCCAGCTGGTTGTGCAAAGACATGCACTTAATGAGGACCCTAGTATGTCTTTTAAATAGTTTAGCATTGGGCGCGCATAGATGATATTGTAATTTATTATCGGTGTTGATAGGGTTTCTTTAGAGCATTAGCTAGATGTGTGAGGCCTATGATGACACTCTTTTTTATTTTCTTTGGTTTTTGTTTTGTCTATCATGGACTTGTATGTAAAGATTTTTTTTTTTTTGTAAGTTCGGTGTGTCCATGCCATTTCTATTTATATTTTAAGACAGGTTACAAAATATAAAGTCATTCTTAGCCTCAACCTGCCCAGGAGGGAAACCAGGTTTATTGGCCTTCTAAAAACATGGTTTGCATCCCAAAATTGGAATTGTCTCTTTCGTCTATGACTAGCTTGTGCTACCTGAGTTTGTACTTTAATATTTACAAACATAACAATAATGAGTTCAAAATTAACAAACGACCATGAAAACAGACATCCTTTAAACCTTTGATGATGAGACAGGGGCAGGGTCTTTGATATGAGACCCTGGCATTTCTGCTTGGTTCAATTGCTGAAGGATCTGTTGAAGAGTTTTCTCCATACGCCCCACTTTTTCATCTAATCTGCTGACCCTCTCTGCTGTTTGATATTGAGTGATCTTTAGGTGCTGCTCGCTGTCCTGAACCTCCAAGAGAAGACTCTGGGTGCGTTGGTCCGGTTGCAATTCTTCTTTCTTAACTTGGACTTGGTTGTTATTCTGGATTGCTTTTGCTAGTAGGCATTTGACAATCCAATAGGTATGGACTGTCTGGTGAAACAAAGTGAGTCTGCCTCTTGTATGCCCTGGATCTGTTATAAAATCCAGTATTTCTGCTTCAGTCTCAGTTTCCTCAGGTTCCTGATGAATTTCAGCTTCCCAACCTCGAATTTCATTCCTAGATGCCGAGGGATTACTCATAACATATTTGACAGCCAATTCTTCCAGGTGGTCGAGATACGTTCTGCGCCCCCTTTTCTTTGGTACTGGGTCTGGCATGGCAGGTTGTTTCCCCTTATTCGCTGCCTTATAGTGGCGTTTTCCCATTGCTGGCGAAGAGGTCTTGACTAAAACTGGCATGTAGGAAGAAATAGAGTGAGTAAAAGTTTTAAAACAGAGCATGCACCCCAAGGTGCCTTCCACCCTTCGTCGGGACGGAAGCTCGACCTGCTTCTTGCATTTTATATCAGTGATATGCCTGTGGGGTTTAACATGCAGGGGACAGGAAAGGAGCCTGTCAATACTGAAGGGGTCGCCATTACTGGATTCGCAGACAAGGGTATACCTAGTAAACTTAACACAGGTTATCCTATGAAGATTTTGACCGCCTATTCTGACCTGGCTACCACCATATTTACATGGGTAACTGGGGATTTTTCTCCCTTGCCTTCGCACAGGGTTTGTTTTCGGGACATGGGAATTGCCATGGTCGCAGAGGGAAGGGGTGACCAAATCCCTTTCTGCTTTCCAACGCTTAGCAAACGACAACAGGAACATAAGCAAACTGAGAATTAAACTACCCCTATCAATACAGGGAGCCTCAACCTCAAGAAGAACCTGAACTTGAAAATAACAAGGATCTCGAAAACATGGAGGGACCTGACTCAGTTCAGGTTCGAGATAAATGCCGAACGCCAAAAACAACAGATTTTCTAACCTATCTACTTCTCTGCTAACCATATTTGCCACATTTACAATCAGGAGCTTTAAGGTAATTATCAGTACATACCAGAACCAGTTCTCGTGAATTTGGAGTTGCAGGATTGTCTTTAGCCTTCGACGCCTCCAAACTTTCGCATGCCTGGGATAGTGCATGCATGAATGAAGAGTCGGGTTATATAAACTTACCAAATGTCCTCTTACCTTTCCGGTTGTCTGACAGCCACCCTAGCCATCATTCACCATCAAACCATCGCCGGCGGTCGCACCATCCACCTCTCTGTTCTGACAGGGCATTAAAATGATCTTATGTGGTGTTTACGGAGGCTGTTGCCACGTTGCAACCTTCCGTTATCCATTATTGTCGTGTCTACCCCGATCGGGGGTATGTAAAGAGCCACCGAACTCCAATGTAAACAAGAATTCCGCCTTCCAATTTATTTTTTCTACTTTTCTTTCTTGGACTCACCATAATTATTTAATATATTTATATTTTGTGTAGCGTACACCATCTATAATTCATATTTTTTTTTTTTCATTATCTATATAGAAGGTGGTGTTAGGGGTATGTTATTAGTATTATACTAATTTATCTCACCGACTTATTGAGTTGATCATATAATAAAATCTCATGCACTTTGCTATATCTCGTACTTTTAACGTATAAAGGAACTTCTTCGCTTAGTTTTAACAAGGTTTTTGCCTGCTAAAATTATTTCACCATATGATGTTGTGTCTCAAGATTGCTACCATTGCCACTATAAATTAATCAATTAAGTGCGTTCTTCACGAAAGAATGGGATATTCATTCTAATTTTCACACTCTATGATTCTTCCTTATTGAATAGTATCCTTTTGAAAAGGCTTAGTAATAAAATGAGAGTTTTTCTTCACTTAAGGAGACTCATAACCTACCTATTTATCCCTACCATTTCACTTAAGTAGAGTTCCATCGTTAGTTCTCTCATCCAAATTTTTTTCTTACTATGGTGGTTTTCAAACTCAACTACTCTATAGACCATCTCTAAAGTTTTCGAGAAGTATCACTCATTATTGTATCATCCTACTATTAATATTTTTTTTCTTTTCAATCCCGTAATCAAAGAATGGCCAATAAAAATTATTTACAATCATATAATTAACCAGATAGAGTACGTATTCCCCGTTGACCGTAGGGCCGATAAATCTAAATTTATTATATATTTTATACAGAAATTTCATTTAATAACTTGTCGTTTTAAATCTTTGATTTTTAGTCCTTTTGTTTGTCTTAGCATTTTCGTTCCATAGAAACAATGATCCATAATTTAACTCGTATAGTATTGTAATGAATGTATATAAATATATAGTTTGAGAATACCAAAATAGTTTTTTGATAATTAGATAAGTTGTTCGTGTCACCACCACCAAATTAACTTGTAAAGAATAACTTCGAAATAAATTGCTCTAAATAATTTTCTATGTGGGTTACTTTGCCATGAATTTTTTTTCTCGTTGTTTTATCATGTTTTCCTATTTTATTGATTTGAATAACGACAAATTCTCTTGCTTAAGAATTTTTCACCACATTCACCTTAATTAATTTATTTTTATAATTGCATAAAGGTAGTGCGTTGACTTTGGATGTTGTATTCTAAGATTAATCAATTCTCCCTTATTAGTAACAGACTAGTATTCCTACGCAGTTTCATTCCAAAATACCCTCCGTAATTTTTTAATAAAGTAGTTAACTCTTATTTTTCTTCTCAATTATAAAGCCAATAACTTGGCTCCATTGAGATGTAATGAAAATAAAAGCATATATAATTAAATTTATAATTCTTTAGGCATGTATGTTTTGTGACTATAGTCTCCTCGATTTACCTTCAACTAAACATGCACATCATTAATTTAGAATTGTCTTTCTCATTTTAATTTAGAACTATCTTTCACTACATAAAATAATACCATTACCCACATAAAATAAACTGATATTTAAAATTCCTTTGAGGATATGCCCCAATCATTAATATACTTATTACAACATACTATATTAATTTAACCTATAACATTAATTATTTCAAGACAAAGCATCAATTACTTAAGAAATATGAATCCAATTACAAAGCAGCACATAAGATAATCACCGTTAGGTCCCTATATTACTAGTTTAGTCCCTTATTGTTAGTAGTGTAGCCCCCTTATTGTTATTGTTGTACTCCCATAACCCTAATATTGTTATTATTCTACCCTACATTATTATCATAGGGTCGGCTAGGATTATATTGTGATTCCATGGACTCCTATATATATAAGGAGGTTTTTTTCATTTATCATCCAAGAATTGTTCATTTATGTAATGTAAAGCAGGTTTTCCCCTGAAGTGGCTGAAATATAAGGCATTGATCACTCTTTTCTTCTATTTTTGGAGTCAGTTTTCTTACATAACATTTGTATCCGAGCTTTGGATTCGGCGGTTTCGCCGCTCGAAACAAGACACTGCGGAATTTGTTTTGCAACTTTTTTTCTTCGTAAGTTTCAAAAGCGTGTAAAAAATTTATAGAGCGAAGATGAAACTCGAAGAACAACGGTAAAATCGTATCCGACTCACATTTAGGAGATGCTGATCCCGTAAAATTAGGCGTAGGCTCAACGACTCATAAAACACCATCCCGACCAGCTAAATTTGTTTCTACGAAGGTTCAAATGCGCACATAAAGAGAAGCAAGAATTACAAGGCGGGGTGAACGGACTGGCTCGCAATATTTTAGATGATCGGTGTGGCTAGGCGCCAGCTCCCGACCCCCATCTCAGGAGGTGACCATGGGAAAATCATCGAACCTTCTCCTCGAGAATCGGATTAGGACCTCAGGAAACGTTGATGTGGGTAAATGGACTATAGTTTTTTATCAATTTAGAGTCAAGGAGGAAGTGACACGGGTACACCATACGATTTTTTTCTCTACTAAACTAGTCCGTAATTAGGCTGTGAGAGATTGGGCATAACTTTAAATGAAGAATCCGAATCGTGCCGACTTGTAGATTTGAACAAGGTTTGAGACATTAACAGATTAAATTAAGATGCAGATCCAATTTAGATAATTCAGTTTTTCTAAAAGAGAGAGCTCTCAAAAGCATGAAAACGTAAGCGTAATAAGTCTTGCTTTTAAGAATGGTTACATTTAGGACTTCAATGAATATAAGAGTAAAATGATATTCAAGAGGAACACAAGACTTATATCTTCATAGGGACTTTAAAGGAGAATATTCAACACGATGCTCCCCCCCCCCCCCCTCCTCCCAGAACCTGATTCATTGAGAAGGTATTCAGGGTCAGTAAGAAAATTAATGTATTTAAGGACAAGGAAGCTCACCACTCACATCTATAAAGATGAAGTGTTACTCCCAGACTTCAGAAACTGCATATTGGGTCACTACAATAATTAAAAGAGAACAGAGCAAAAGTGGCTGCTGGCATCTTAGGACAGAAAATACACTAAAGGTCATGTTCTGAGAAGAAATTATTTTTACACAGACAGAAGAGGAGGAATAAAATGAACAAGAATCTTCAAAAGAAGAGGATGTATACCATGAGCTAACCTTTGTGAAGAAGAATAAATGAGCTAGACCATACTAATGCATAGTACCATTTAAATCTCAAATTTTATGTAGAAGGAGAGATTGTGAAGAAAATGGTAGTTAGTATGAACATTGAAGTTGTACTGGCAATGTATTCATTGGCAGCTGCTTGTTGTGAACGGAATATTTTTATATTGCTATGAGAATGTCATGATGGTTGCAAATAAAGGAACTAGAAATTTCTTCCGGAAAATGCTCAATACTGCTTAACTATGGGGGAATATGTATTAAATATTCCAATGCTTTCTGTATTTCAATGGGAGGTGATGATAACCATAAAATATGTATTGAATATTCCAATTCCTTTCCATTGAATGGAGGTGACAGAGCGTGGTACCACATGGTTACAATATTTGGGGATAGTACTTTAATTTTCAAGAACTTTTTCGAATTTTTCAAGGAATGGAAGTTGAATTACGGGTATCGCAGGAAGACTAGAAAGATAATAAGCTCTAATGTCATGAAACAATTTTAAATAGAACAAGAAGGCGACTCTCTCACAATTATGCTCACTAGAAGTTCCAACATCAAAATAATCTATTTCTCCAAATCCTTCGAAAGTCTTGGACAATCATTTCATGTGCTGAACAATAAAGGACTGCCACCTAATAGTGACTTAATCATGCTATTTATTTGATTTCAAGAAGTGTTCCTCCAAACATCGTGCCTTACATATCCTCATGGTCCAAGAGGGAAATTCACATATGATCAAGAAATTTTAGAGGTTGGTATAATTCAACCTAGTCAAAGTTCTTCTCACCAATAGGGCTGGTGCACAACAAAGATTAATCACAGTATGCGTGTCTTGATTATTATAGGGATGTTGAAGAAGACGACATAAAAGACAATTTCTCATTCTGCATTTCATAGTTATTAATAACTTACATGGAGCAATTTATTTTACCAAGCGGGGATCGTTGTTCGGATACTGACAAGAGTTGAAGATCAGAGATATTCCAAAAAAGATGGAACTGTGAGGGTCATTATGAATTTTTTTTCATGCCTTTTGGCCTTACTAATGCACCTTCTACATTTTAAAGTGTTAGACCCATTTTCAAACCATTCCTTAGAAAAATTAGTTATTATTTTGATGATATACTAACCAAAAGCAGTTCTGGAAGACTGTGCTCAACATGTTGATAGGGTACTCAAATTATTGCAGGAGAAACAATTATATGCAAAAACATCCAAATGTTTCTTCGTATACAAGAGAAGTATTCAAGCGATGAAGATCAAGCAGGGAAAAGTTAAGGCAGACACTAACAAAATTAAATTCTAATAAGGAATGAAAGTCCTTTATAAACTACAAAGTAGTTGCGAGGATTTCTCCGGCGAACAAGGTATCACTTCCAAGAATTTTGTTACAATTGTGGGAGAAGAAAGAAATATTATTGTAGTGATACATTTTCATGGACTCCTAAAGCAACTAAGGCCTTTGAAAATTTTAAAGAGGCAATGTACCTAGCACCAAATTTTAGCTATGCCAAACTTCACAAAAAACCTTATTGTGTGGAAATGTGATGCCCTAAATGCATTGGTGATGTTGGAAGTGTAAGGAAGACCCATTTCTTTGGAAAGTCGCTCAATAAAAGCGAGGTGACAAAGTATACATTTCAAGGTGAGGTCACTGTGGTGGTAGTTGACAGACTTATCAAGTATGCACACTTTGTGCATTATCTCATACATTTAAAGCAAGTACACATACTACATTTATGGACTCAATTAAAGTGGTATTAAACTTAAATTAATATTGTTAGTGACAAAGATCCATTTTATTATATTGGACAAGTAATTTTTTGGTTTGTCACTTTAACTCAGGCTCATAGCTCATCTATCATCCCTCAATCCGATGGTCGTGTTCCAGATAGGTAGGCTAAATGTTTGGAAGGATATCTTTGGTCAAGCTGGTATCTACGTTAAACACAATGGGTCGAAGTGGTTACCTCTCATCGAATGGTGGCATAACACTCTTTCATACTATGGCAAAAATGGACCTAATAGAAATTGTGACATTTATCCACTATCCATAACATCATCTTTAAGAGAAAGTGTTCCAAGGTTCAAGCAAAGGAAGATCACATCGAGCATCAACAAGAAGCCCTCAACTCTTAAAGGAGACCAATTTTGCTGGCTAAAAATCGACGCAACAATATAGAGCAAACACTAAAGAAGAGAAGTTTTATGTAGGGATCGTTATTTTCATGTTGCAATCATATAAACAATTTCTAAAGCAGATAAGAAGGATAATAATATCTCGAACTTATTATGTTCTCAAAAGCGGCGAAACATTGGTACTACAGCACAAGTAAATTGGAGCTTCCCGTTTCTTCAGAGTGCATCCCGTTTAATGCTTCATGTTTAAAGAAGGTTATAGGCTAAAAAATTTGAAGTTCAAACAATATTTTAATCCTGATATGAAGGAAAAATAATATTATTGGAACTTGTATACCATTTTAAATTAAGAAACTCAGAATTATGAAACTACTAATTGTGAGATCAGGTCAAGTGTAAGAATTTACCCACCTAAGATCTTACATGGGAGTATGATAATTTTATACAGAATCACCCATATTCACTCAAGTGTTGAGAACAACACTTTTTTGTTGAGAGGGGGTAAGTTAGGTCCCTATACATTACTAGTTTACGATTTATTATTAGTGTAGGCCCATTATTGTTGTTGTACCCCCATAACCCCAATATTGTTATTATTATGCCCTTACATTATTATTTAGGCCACTATGTCAGAGATATTGTCATTGATGGAAAACGAGATGGAAAAAGAGAAGTATGACACATTAACAGAGGTGAGAGAGACAGTGCTACAGAGAGTGCTAAAGAGATGAAACAAAGTAACTGGAAGCAGAAAAGTTGAGACCCAGAGAGAGGAAGAGAGGCAGAAGGCCAAGAAGAGACCCGCGAGGGGACCTGGGGTGGTGTTCTAAGTAACCTCATTCATATTATGAAAGAATTGTTCCAAACATTACATGCACCGTTACTTGACTTGGGAAATGTTGGAATCTCCATGAACTCGTGTATGAATAATCTCATAACTGGGTTGAATAGGTTTTGTGGTGCGACCAAGGAAGTCGGTTATGATGATGTTACATTGAGCTGTATAAATTCATGGATATGAGCCCTCGTGTGTTCAAGCCCGTGATAAACAGATGAGATCTAACAAAGAACTCGTAGTAAAGGGTTATATGACGAAGAGTCGATGTTGAGCCTGTTAAGGATCCAGTTGAATCCTATCGTGAGAACTCGTATTCTTTTTTGTAAACATTCCCCGTAGGAGAATATCCGAATCAAAAATTGAAGGACAACAGATAGGTCTCATCGAACTGTGTATGGTTCGGCGTCCGGGCGGCTATATAAATTCTTGATGGTCCTGGTTATGAGCCCGTGTAAGTTGGTATAACTTTCTCCGTATTAAGAACACTTTCAATGTTTATTTCGTATAGCGCAATATATATGTTGGGGACAAAAGGTTAAGGTAAGAATGAGCATTCGTTGGGGATTAAGATTGAAGGTTTAACCAAGAGACTCAATACGTTCGATGAAGGTTGATTCTTCTGGCGGAAAGAGGTAGCAATATCAATCTCGTTTTAATCTTGCATAGTTAGACCATACAAAGAAACCCGTTTGAAATCAAATCGGGTTGAGAATTGATACACCAGAAGAAATGGTTAACGAATGAAATCCAAGGGCAATAATGAGAGAGAGGCAAAAATTCTTATATTAAGACGTTGAGAACGCAAGTGAACCCTAAGTCAAAGAGGAAGGCATAACCGTGAGGAGAACCAAAAGGGCCAGCTTTTGAGGAAGAAATCCACAGTATCGTGCGACCACAAGGGTGTAAATGGAATCGACCTAAAAATTCGATGCCACAAACTAACGATGGCACCATAGGGAGCCAAACGACGTCACTGTAGATTTTGAGAGATAGCCTCCGCACACTTTCAGTAGCGATACTCATTTATGATCGTTCGATCACCGAAGCGATCCGATGGCAACGTTCAACCGTCGTCGACGAGGGGTGAGTTAAGTGTGGACTAGTTTCATCGTGCGATTAAGAATTAGAACTTCGTAGCGTTCGAGCGCGATATCCGTCGTATCACCGAAGGAGCGCATAAGCTGTAAGCAAATCGCGACGTAAGTAAGTTAATGATAAGGTAAGTCGTGGACCTCGAACCTTAATAACAAGTGATTGTTGGGTTATTGGTGTCAAGGTCACACATTAACAATGTAAATGCACACTTTCTTTTAGAGACAGAAGCGCCGGTCCTTACTGCCTAAAATTGATTGGGGCCGCACGTTTACAGTGGTTGGAGCATCGGCAGCCTTTGATTATGAAGGTGCTGTACCCATATGTAGCATAATTATGTGACGAAGCAGTGTGCTACATTATCACATACACATTAATATTGTGTGGGCCCAAATACCGTTGGATGTTGGTTTTAATAAAGGTTCCAGTTTAAACCATATGCATTCTACTATGAACCATCAGACACAAGAGCTACAAAGTTGAATATCAATTAGAACATCATTCCTAGGTTTTGATTAAAGGTTATTGTCCCCATGTTTTGACAGCTATGGCTTATGTTCAGGATATAGCACCGCCCGCTCTGTAAATTTGAGATGATTTGAATGTGGTGGATTGTACTTAGATGCAGGATATTGAAAAGTTGAGGCATGTAAAGAGGGGCACTCACATCATGGTGCCCACCTACATAATATGACTAATCACATGCTTATATAAATGATGTCAGTTAATAAGTGTCATGAGTAAACATATATGTGCCTATAGTGGTTTAGCCTATAAGTCGACGTGGCGTATAAACTGGCTTGCACTTGGGCCTTGATAAAAGAGAAGTTTATAAACTTAGTGAGCTTAAGCTATGGTTTAACCATATGTGAAGTTTCCTATGATAGGCTGAATCGAGACACGTATTGGGGTCAACAACCATACGGTTAGAAAATAAGCTCGCACAAAGCACAGAGGTCTCACAGATTAAAATTATGGAAAGAAGAGCTGAAGTGCATTATTGTTATATGGATAAAAGTGAGAGAATGTAGGTGAAGTGAGTAGCTCTGCACGAAGACTTTAAGATATATGTTGTTTTAACATACATAAAAGGGTTTTAGGTTGCCATGATAATTAAAAGAGCAGAACCCTGGGAGTAAAGTTAACGAATAAAGGAAGTTTGGTGAAAAAGGTAAAGTGGGAATTTAATATGACTAAGTTTTTTGTAATGTATAAAGCCCGAGTTGCTGAAAGTTGTGAGTTATTTTTTAATCCAACTCACGGTGGCTCCTTGGAAAGACCGATTACCATTAAATGAATGGAAAAACTTATTGATATTTTATTATTTTAATAGAAAAACCTATTATAGGCATTATGTTTTAGGTGAATTGTGAATGAAGAAGTTTCGAGAGGTTTTGCATTTGCCCACAAAGGAACCTGATTGGGCATTACGGGAATGCATTTTTACAGCAAAGGAGATTTTGAGAGTTATCGGGGTACAGAATTTTTAAAGTAAGGAGACAGGAGAGGTATGAAGAATGGTATAGCGTAGGTGGTGTTATATAATTACATGACAAAGAGTAGTAAACAGAAAAAAACTAAAGGAAAGCCAAACGCTGCAAAAAGGTCAGAGAAATTTGATTGTGAATCAAATGGGGAAATGTTGCTTTTAACTGATTTTATATTATTGATGCATTGTCGGCCTCCAATAGAAAACAAAATCACCTTGTAAACTAAATGTACAATAGTTATTTTTTACATTCCTCCGAATATCCAGTGTCAACCAATGAGAAGCGTGTCAAAGAGTCATGGATGTTCACTTTGAATTTGAATGTAAATAGTCATGACAACTCACAATGATATCTACTGACATACAGAGGAACAGACACGCAGCGAGATAATATACGTATATGAGTGATGAGAGACAAGCCTTGGAAACCGTAGATGATATAAGACAGACAAGAAAGCCAGAGGATGAAGAGAAGAAGGCATATACAGCCGAGATTCAAGGTAAACTAAATGTTGTGTTTTTTTTTGAAAGAGTGAGGAAGCTGGAGTTTCCCTACCAAGCGAGAAGCGAACAGATGTGCCGTGCTTGTAGCCACTACAGAGAGCCTCCCGTAGGTTGTAGCTCACGCAACAAAGAGAAGCTGTGCTCGTTACCAAGTTGTACGCTGACATAGTTGTCAGCCCGGCTAAGGTTAATTAGAAATTGATGATGGAGTTTCTAAAGCGTGTAGCTAAGACGGAGGTAGGAGCCCGTGCTGCTGGAGCCCAATAAAATTCGGGGGAGGGAGTTGGAGCTATTTCGTACTCTCACAACAATAATAATATGTGTTTTCTCCCCATAGTGGCTACATACGATATCCGTGTCTTTGGTATGATTGCCAAGACAGTGTTGATATGGTTTATTCTAATTCTTTTAATATTGTTGTTCTCATATTGTTCACTATTGTTATCAACTAACACCGCCCAACAGTATTTAAAGATTACTCACACATGCATCTGAACATGAAATGGAATAAAATAATGAATGGAAAAGTTTAAAAAGTCCATGAATGTGTTATACCCATTCACCCCCCTCCCTCTTAACTAAGAGTTCAATGAAGAGATTATTCTGATCTGTAAGGACTTACATATAGAAGGAGGCTTGGTCATTTGCATTATCCAAGAATTTTTTCATTTATGCAATGTAAAGAGGTTTCCATGTAAGGCAATTCAAAAGGCATTGATCTTCTTTCTTTATTTTTGGAGCTGACAGCAGCACCACAAAGCACATAGTGATATTTACCAAAATCATGAGATGAGTACTTGTAAGTTCACACTAGCTCACCACCCAACCTAGAACTCGTTGGCTTCAGCTCACCCTAAGTCGAGAAAACCGTGCTCTGAACCAAATTCCTGCTCCTTCCTTTCAATGGGTATTTATTCCCTTACCTTCGTGATGAGGTTTTTATTAGCGACGTCTCGCTTGTTGAACCTTTATCCACTTGCTTAGTTTTCCATAAATTCACTCTTTTCTTGCTTTTGCTTGCAAAGTTTAAGTTTACTATCTTTCTCTGGTCTGCTAAACTTAATGGATATTTCTCTCTTATCCATTAAGATTATCTAGAATTTTCTCTATAATAGGAATTATCCAATATTATCATGAAGGGATTATCAAACTCATTTTGTGCCAGAGGATTAATTGAAGGAGTCTTATTTATAGGTCTCTCATTCCCAAGCATATATATTCATTTACTTATTTATTATAAATTATTTATTTACATCATTTTCATTCATTTATGGTTTTTTTCTTTCTTTTATCACTAAATCCAACAATATTTTAGTATGAGGTTATGTATACTTTCTATTTTATTAACATTGTCCTTGACGCTCATTGCTCAATTATTTTTCCTCATTATCATCTTATGGAATTATGGGATTAATACAAACATTATCATCTTATAGAATTATGATCAAGACATATACCTAAGAAGTAATCATTATTTTATTTTTTTACTGAAAGGCTAAATATGTTCCTTCAAGTTTTTCTATCTACCGCATTACTATGCATCCAAGCTTATTTTCATTGGCTCTTCACCACAAGTATTTCAGCCTCCACCTTCAAGGGTGCAAATTTTTTTCAGCTGTGATACCGTATTCAATATTAGATGCCTTGTACCATTTGTCTCAACGTTTAATTATCTCAACTCATTGGAATTGTAGTAGAGGTTAAGAAGTCGGCATGGCACATAACCTTTTCATAAATTTAAATAAAAAATCAACTATTTAGGAGATGTATAAATATACTTTATAGTGACTCTTTAGCCCCATTACGCATGGAAGCGAGGTCTCAATCATTACCAAATTACACCCTTATTCACACAGAAGGTAGATTGTATTATCGTATTACTGTTAGAAGTAGGTGCGTTAAAGATGTATTTAAACGCTTTTCTATAAGGTTGCAAATTTTAATTATTACTCGATAAGCCTCTGTACCGAATATTCATGTTACTTAAATATTCTTTGCCCCCTCCTCCCCATATATATGTGTACTCATTAATTGAAAAGGTCGAGTTTTTTTTTCTAATTATTTTCACTCAATCATTACTAATAATAATTGTAAATGATCAATATTGTTGTTCAACCTTATTAATAAATTATTATTAAGGAAATCCACGTCTTTATTAACTACTCTACAAATGATAATAAAATTTTTTAGCATTCGCTTATGTTCATATTGTAGTTTCCTTTACAGAAAGTAATTGGATCTATATTCTTTTATAGAGAGATATATAGGGTGTAAATCGGTTCATATATTTCGATTTACATCTTAACCTTTCTACTTTTGAATAATTTTCAACTGGAAATAAAACATCCATTTATATCTATTCCTTTTCATAACTAATAAATGGTATTGTTCGATGCTCACCTTTATTTTTATACGTATTTTCATATTTATTGTGAATATTCGAAGACATGTTAGGGCGGGTTTTAAACCATATGTCTACCCTTATGATTCCAATTATGAAGTTAAATTTAGATGAGGTGTTCTTGAATAAAGTGGCGAGAGTCTCGTGTTTGCGCATCATAGACTTGGAGTCTTCAATATTATTTTATTGATAAAGAGACTTTGTTTAAGATAAAAGGCGGGTTTTCTCCATCGGTATGTTATAGTTGGTTGAGGGACAAGATCACCAATATAGTGGAACATCTTCCAAGTGAGATAAATTAAAAAGGTTAATAGGATATCTCATTTCTTCTAACTAGGCCGTTATTTTGTTTGCATAGTTATTGCCTCTTTCTTGTTTGTATGCAATCTCTTTATAGTGTATTTTTTTTTCACAATCACTATGAACTAGGAGAGGTTCATAAACCGCACAAGTCTTTGATAATGAGACATTTACATAAGTTACTATAATGATAGAATTGGCACCATACATTTTAAGGACTCGTTTTCCATCTTTATGAGCTGGGGGTGTCTAAGGAGTTAGTGATTACCATCATCTTGCTTAACCCTTTTCTTAATATTCTAGGGATGTGCCCAATATTTATGTAAGTAGTGGTTATTTGTAGCTGCATTTTTCATGGTGTTGCCTATAGTTTGGATGCAAGCCCTCATACTCCTAAACATTTAATTGGATTAGTCATGCCACACCAACGTATGGCTTGGTTATAACATCAAAGCTCACTTTTTCTCAGAATATGTATTTCTTGACACCATTTCCTTTTGAGTGTGAAGAATAAAATCAAGAATTTATTTCATAAAGGCTTTAAGTATCCCTAAATGTATTCGAATAAAAATACATGTGTAAAACAAGCACAATTGTGGTGGAATTAAGAAACAACCCGGGAGTATATATTTCCTAGCCTCGTATAGTCATATTTGAATACAAATTTCCTCATCTGAACCACACAACTTACAGATATTTCCATATCATAATTTATAATACAATTGCAATTCGTGTTATGATATGGAACATTTATCTTTTCATCGAAGATGATCCCACAATTTGCTGTGAATAGGAGATTCTTCGTTGCAGCAAATCTATCACCCTTTTATTGGATCCCGACATTACCAAGGGGGAAGGGCTAATATTCAGCCTACTCCATCACTCAACCAAACTCTTTTATCCTTGTTTTTAATAATTCTGCTCAATCATCCCCAAGGATGTTCTTTTCCTTCCATTTCTCAAAGTATAATGGGTCTAATATCACCCAATTCTTTCTTGACTAGACAAGAATAACTTGCTACCAAGATGGGAAACAATTTAGTAAAAAATAGTGATTGAAGTCTCCATAGAACTTAAGCTTTAGGAGCCCCATCACTAGTGACCTCATAACCATCTAATACGAGGTCAAACCCTTAGTACTTGCCTCACTAGAGAAATTTTATGATATCATTTTTTGATATGTGCTTCTTTGAATCTAACTATCCGGGAGTTATGGATTATATTTTTTAGATTATTAAATTTTTTCTTGACATATAAGTCATGCTTCCTTACCATTCCTAACAATTTTCACCCTCCTTTAAGATTGTGGCTTTTTTCATTGTTTCAGCATTTGTCCCGTTTGATCCCATGGAGGCTTTTTTGATGCCTTTTTTCTATCACTCAAACAAGTGACCGAATGTTTAATCTAAAGTATTTTTTTATAACAAGCCCATTAGGCCCAAGGATTGAGCCTAAGCTCGATACCACTCTGTCGTTGACCTCCATACCATCTTCTTATTTTTTAATCTTTCATCATATAACTAATATTTTCTCTCGGTTTCTTTCACGGTTTCTTTGGGTCATGTGCCCACTTCTAACCATGGAAATCCTAAAATAGATTTACACGAGATTTTGTACAGGGTTCAAACGCATCACAAGGTTATAATTATAAGTCAATCCAATCATTTATAGGTTGTGCTACCATGTCAACCATGATATCACATAACTTATTGGTGGTTATTACATAATCAAAATAGCAATAACCTAAAATATGTAGTATTATCTTTGAGTCATAAAGTTTTTGTTATTCCACTATAATATTAGAGGGCGGTATGAATTTTAATTTTTGATCTTACCATGAATTTTAGCTGATTTATGTACTATGACTTTAAAATATATTAAGCACCACATATGATCCTTTACAACGTCGAATAATTATTATTACTCAACCACACTATAATAATTCATTGAACTGTTAATAATACCTCGTGATTTTCTAGCATGCTTTCTAGCAGCCCATAGACTACCATGCCTAGGACTTACTTTCCTACTGACACCTCATCGAGTCTATGAAAACACATGGGAAGGAACACCTGATAAAGCATGGCAAAGAAACTGACAAGTGAAGGAAACATACCGATGAGGTAATTGTTGAGATTACTTGATTCCATCCAATGACACTGATCAAATATTCCAAAACCATAACACAGTATAGGGTATTTTACGTGATTCATCTGACATTTCTTTGAATCAAATTTCATAATTGGTATGTCTTCCTTGACCAGTTTCTAATTTTCGACCCTTCTTGCTCAGATTTTATTGCGAAACTTTATCACCTGCCAGTTTTTGTTTACTATTCTGAGGATATTTCATCGATGTCTACTTTTGTTGGAAAAACCATTGTATTGATAATGGTTCCAGAAATACAGTGATGGTTCCAGGTACTCTACATTCCCCTTGATTTTTTTGTTAGATTTGATATAGGCTTCTCTTAATGTATTACTCAGTGCACTTTACCTGGTTAGTAACTCTACTTTTAATTTGTGTTGTAATCCTTGACCCGCATTTATTGATGCAGGTTTCGATGTCAAGCATCTTGTTTTCTTGCTTAAATATGGAGGTTTTATGTTGACATAAAATATACTTTATTATATATCTTTTTCTGGATATGGTTCAAGTGGAAATTTTTTACTCGGTCTGTTACTATCTTCTTCCCTCAGAACCACATTAACTTTGGTAGCTTTATCATTTATTTGGATTTTGTTTTCTAAATAACAATGTTGACAGAGTTATTCAAATTTGGAGAGGCTACCACTGGATATGGATTGAGCCTTCCTTTATCTCGGTTTTTCAGGTATAATTTTGAGCTCACATTCCCCTTCCATCTATAGTTAGATACTTTCCATAATTTGCCAGAAAGGTAGCTAACCTCTTTTCATTTCTTTGGTGCATCAGTAATTATAGATTTTTCTTATACCGACAATGGTAACCTAGAGTTAATCCTACAATTTCATAGGTATAGATGCCTCATCCCCTGTTTCCCTTACCAAAAAAAATCCTCGATTCTAATGATTTGTCTTTCTTATGAAATATGATAATATAAACCCAATAATATTTTATCATTATATATTTGTATGAGAGATGCAATAGTTTCTAATTTATATCCAAAAATTCAAGGCATGTTACATCCATTCCATTTATGTCTACCTAAATTTCACAAATCCCAACTTATTTTATTTTATAATAATTAATCATAGATATTTTTGTTCTAGACGTAGGCATGTTGGTGATTTCCTTACATCCATGCTTTCTCTAGCGGGATTTTTGACATGACTTCTAATACTCTTTCAGGTCGTCATATAGGCCAGTTCGCGGTTTCTCCTTCCACGCCATCAAATATCTACTTCTGTGTAATATGCATCAATTATCCACAAAGTTGTGTAGAGACGTGCACTTATTGAGGACCCTAGTAGGTATTTTAAATAGTTCGGTGTCGGGCATGCACATATGAGCTTGTGACTTATTATTAGTTTTGATAGTGCTCTCCTCGCAGAAAGCATCGACTACATTATGAGGCCCTCGTACGACACTATTATATTTTCTTTGGTTTTCATTTTTCCTTTCATGGACTTGGTGGCGCAAATAATTTTCAATGAACCTGATGATAAGCGTTACCATTGCCACTAGATAACAATCAATTAAGCACGCCTTCACTAAATAATGGGCTATTCAATATCTAATTTTCATACTCCAAGGTTTCCTTATTTAAGAGTATCCTTTTAAGAAGGTTTATAGCAAATAAGTGCTTTCTTTTTTTCACTTATGAGTCTCATAACCTGCTATACAGATCCCTACCATTTCAATTTTTGTTAAGTAGAGTTCCCATTATTAAAGTTTTCATCAAAATTTTGTTCTTACTATGGTGGAGTTATAAACTCAATTCAATCCTACATACCTTCCTCTAAAGTTTCCGAGAAGGTATCAATTATTATTATATCATTCTACTACACAATAATTTTATTTCCTTTTTCAATCCCATTGCACCGAATGGCCAATAAAAAAATTATTTAGAATCATGTGAGGAAGGAAGAGGTAACTCCACAAAAATAGAATATGAATTTGATGGAGGGTGTGCATGAATTTATGACATGGAGGTGAGACTGCGTGATTCATTTCCCAATGTCTCTTAGGCTTCCTTATTTCCTAATTTACACTATTATACAATTTCACCCAACTTCAGGATTAGGTGTCTACATTTCCCTTAATCCGAAGGGATACAGAGTCCAAGCATCCTTCTAAATTTTTTCAAACTTTTCTCTTCCAAGTGCTTTGGTGAAGATGTCAGCAGTTTGCTCATTTGTGGAACAATGATGTAGATGGATGGTTTTGGCCCAAACATGATGTCGAATGAGATGGTACTTTGTATTGATGTGCTTTGTTCGATCATGGAACTTTGGGTTCTTGGCCAACTTTATTGCAGAAGTGTTGTCAATCATGAGTGGAGTGGAATACATTTGTTTCATCTGCAAATCTTCCAGGATTTTTCGGAGCCACACAATTTCCTTTGTTGCTTCAGCTGCTGCCACATATTCTGCCTCGGTCGTGGAATCTGCTGGAACTGACTGTTTGCGTGATCTCCATGAGACAGCTCCTGATCCAAGACTCATGGTGTAACCTGTAGTAGACACCCCTGTTTCTTTGTCGCCATCAAAGTCTGAATCAGAGTATCCGATCAAGTTGAAGTCACCTACCTGTGTATATTTGAGTCCAAAGTCTTGAGTCCCCTTCAAGTACCTTAACACTCTTTTCGCAGCAGACCAATGTCCTTCACAAGGTTTTTGCATGAACCTTGAGAGGATTCCAACAGCAAATGAAATGTCAGGTCTGGTGGTGGTCAGGTAGATAAGACTTCCTACAAGCTGTCTATACTTAGTTGCATCCTCAAATTCCTTCCCTTCAACAGATGTGAGCTTCAAGTTTTGTTCCATTGGAGTGCTTAAGGGTTTACAATCATCCATGCCAAATTTGCTCAAGAGATCTCCAATGTACTTCTTTTGAGAAAGAAATATGAATTTAGGATGTTGAATTACTTCAATACCCAAATAGTAATGAACATGACCCAAATCAGTCATTTCAAAACCTTTCTTCAACTCTTTCTTCATGTATGCAATATAGCTCTCATTGTTTCCTGTTATCAAAAGATCATCTACATATACCACAAGATATACAACTGTTTTTCCAACTTTCTTAACAAACAAAGTTGCATCATCAAGATCAAAATGTTTGAAATCAAGTTTCAGAAGCTGCTCGGTCAATTTCTCATACCAGGCTCGTGGTGCTTGCTTGAGGCCATACAAGGATTTTACAAGTTTGCAAACTTTGTGTTCTTGACCCTTTATCACAAATCCTTCTGGCTGGGACATATAAACTTTCTCCTTTATATCTCCATTCAAGAAGGCTATTTTTACATCCATCTGATGGACTTTCCATCCATTCTGAGCTGCTAAGGCAAAGAGAGTCCGGATGGTGGTCCATTTTGCTGTGGGAGCAAAAGTTTCTTCATAATCGACTCCTTCTTTTTGTGCGAATCCTTTTTCCACAAGCCTGGCCTTGTGCTTGTCAAGTGAGACGTCTGCTTTGTACTTGTTCTTGTAGACCCACTTACAGCCAATTGGTTTCGTTCCCAAAGGCGGATCAACCAGCTTCCAAGTGCCATTCTTTATCAAGGCATCATACTCCTTCTGCATCGCTTCTTTCCATTCATCATGAGAAGCAACTTCTTTGAAGGAAGTTGGTTCATGATTCGTAGACAAACTCAATTCACAGTTATAAGAAATATCCATATCAATAGGAGAATCAGAATTATCTACATCACCTTCGATTTGTTGAGTGGAACTTCTTGTTCCCGTTTTTCCAACCTCATCAGGATGAACATTCTCCAGTGTCTTTGTCAGCCATTTGGGAGGACCTTTCTGAGATGGCCCAGGCTGGTCATTTGACTGAGTTGGGATTGATTCAAGATTCAATCTCCAAATTCTGTCAATCACATCATCCAATGTGTCATCCGTGGTTGTTTCTTCATGTGGGGGAGAGAGTGCTTCAGGACATGATTCCACAGTTTGATTCAATATCGGAATCCCCCTTCAAGATGTGGAATCACATTATCAAATTCTTGGAAGGACTTTGCATGTGTGAATCTATCCAGGCGATCAAGTTGCCGCTCAACAACCTTGTCACTCTTGGAAGATTCAAGAAATATGACATCTCTTGTTATCACAAACTTCTTATTTGCTTCATCATAGAGACGATATCCTTTGGAGGTATTGGAGTACCCCAAGAAGATACATTTTCTGCTTCTAGCACCAAGTTTGTTCCTTTGACCCTTGGGTATCAAGGCATAACAGTGGACCCAAAGACTCGAAATGTTTATCAAGGAATGTGGCCATGCCACATTTCAAAAGGAGTTTTGTTTCTAATTGAACTTGAAGGACACTCATTCTTTTATGTAAACAAAGACATAGAATCCGCATCACTTCCAAACATCAATTTTTCCTGAAAATAACATGGAGCGAACCATATTTAAAATAGTTCGGTTCATTCTTTCAGCTACACCGTTCTGTTGTGGATTATATGGCACAGTTGTTTGATGTTTGATTCCATGTTGACGAAGATAATTTTCAAATTCGTTTGAAGTGTATTCTTTTCCATTATCAGTACGTCGAGAGCCAATATGTGTTTGTGCATCATTTTCAATCCATGCATGAAAATTCTTGAAAGTTTGAAAAGCATCAGACTTATTCTTCAGTAAGTAAATCCAACACATTCTGCTGTAGTCATCAATAAATGTCATCATGTATTTGTTTCCATTTGCAGAAGCAATAGGCATAGGGCCACATAAATCTGAATGAACAAGTTCAAGTTTTCTATGTGCTCTGGAGTGTGAATCATGAAATGGCTATTTGCTATGCTTTCCTAGAATACAAGCATCACATTCCTTAGGCTTTCTAGGAATTGTAGGCAGTCCATCAACACCATTTTTCTTCAATAAACGAAGGCTGTCATAGTTTAAGTGTCCAAATCTAGCATGCCATAAAAGACTTGATGGGAATGTACCTTCATCATGATGTGAACTGAATGCAAAGTTTTGAGCATGAGCAGATGAACCTTTCAGCGTCAAGAGTCTCCCTTCTTCTATTCCCTCCATGACAAGTGAGTGATCTGATGCTTTTCTGACCTTTGCCTTGCCATCAAACAAGTGAATTGAGTGTCCTTGCTGCCGGATTTCGACCAGGGACAACAAGTTTCTCTTCAACTCAGGGAGGTATAGAACCTCATGTAGGATATGATCAGGAAGACCGAGCAGTTTAAGCCTGACTGTGCCAAGCCCCGATGGCTTGAGTTTGGATTTATCTGCGAAATATACTGCTCCATCAACTTTGTCAGTGAATTCTTCAAAAAAATATTTTCTAAATGTCATGTGACATGTTGCTCCTGAATCTAGCAACTAATCATCTCTCCATGAAGTAAATGAAACATCAAACAAGTCTTCAATTACTCCATTGTTACAATGTGCTAGAACATAATGAGCGGATTCAGGTGCTTTACCTTTGTCTTTGTCATTAGTTTTACCTTTGTCTTGATTTCTTTGCTGCTCAATTTTCTCCCATGGTGTTCTACATTTGGATGCATCATGTCCATCTCTATTGCAACGTGTGCAATGAAGATTGGATTTGTCAGCTTGTCTGCCCCCCCTTTCTATGAAGTTTCTTCTTCCTCTTCCTCTTCTGCCACCTCTTCCTCTGGATGAATCTGGAGCATGAATCTTTTCTCTATGTGCCAAGTATGCATCCTCTTCGGAAGATGAAGGGACTTTCATCTTCCCAAAAGCTTTCTCTCTTTCTGCAAAATTTTTCTCAAGTTTATCAAAGGTGATATGCTCAAAGTTTCCACTTGCTTGCAAATACTCAAGATAATGTGAGTAAGTCGGATATAATGCCTTAACATATGCTATGAGAGATATGTCCATTTTTACACCAGTGTTTTCAATGTCATGCATTATAGATCATACTTCTGAAGCTAAAGCAAGGGGATCATCATTCTTCATTTCAAGACTGAACAACTTAATCATCAATTGAACATTTTCTAATTCTGAATGTGAGTCATAGAGTTCTTTTAGCTTCTTCAAGGCTTCATAGGCATTTGAGAATGATGAAATATGGCGACTCACCTCTTCACTTACGGAGGCTGCAATCAAGGCATAGGCTTTGCAGTTCTTATTTTCCCAAATGGCAAGCTCTTTGTCTAAAGTGGGCTTTTCTGGTGGGTTTTCTTCTTGTCCTTCACAGATTCCTTTCCACAGCTCATTAAAAACGAGTGTGCATTTAATCTTCCGAGACCATTCAAGATAGTTCTCTTTTCCGGAGAGAACCACCCCAACAATTGAGATGAGAGAATGCATTAGATTGCTGGAAAAAAATCTTCTGAAGAGGAAAATTTTCTGCTATAAAAACTTTCAACTCTTGAAATTTTTCAATTAAAGGGGCAAAAAATCTTGCTGGAAAAATACTCTGAGTTTAAAAAACTCTTTGCTGGAAACTAAATTCTTGAAAATTTTCAATTAAAGGGGAAAAAACTCTTGCTGGAAAAATACTCTGAGTTTAAAAAACTCTTTGCTGGAAACTAGATTCTGCATAAAAAATCTTGCTAAAGACTGAATTCTGCACCAAAAAATATGTGTATTTTTTGTTTTGTTTGGAGAATTTTTTTTTTTGTATGGGAAGCAGTTTTATGAAATGGTAGGGCGATATGAAATGTTTATGGGAGGGAGATATTGTGAAAATGGGAAGTGATATGGGAGGGTATTATAATGCAGGTAAAGGGCGTAATGGGAAGTGAATATTGTATGAATGGAGCGGAGTGAATATTACAAATGGAGCGGAGTGAATGTAATGACAGCATATAAAATAGACAGCGTTTATATCAATAGACACACAAACCATAGTCATATCAATAGACAGCGTTTATATCAATAGACACACATATAAAAAGCGTGTTATATAAACGATGAATGGATAGCGGTATAACATAATGTATGAGCGATATTGGGGCGTGGTATTATTGACAGTGCGTGGTAATGAATATGAGCGGTATTGACAATGCGTGGTAATGAATATGAGCAGGGGCGTAACTGTTGTATGGAGCGGTATTGACAGTTGAAAGGGCAATATATATACAATTGACACAGTATATAAACGCAGGGTAGCGCAGACAGTGTTTTAAAATGGAAGCGTTTATATGAAATGACAGCGTATATGAAAAGCGATGTTATATAAACGATGACTGTCAAACCAGGATGGAATGCAATGGACTGTATCGAACAGGAGTCGAGCGTTTGTGAATATACGACTGCTAAATATGTAATGAGGGTGGACTATATAAATATAATGTGCGGACTCTATTGAACAGGAGTCGAGCGTTTGTGAATATATGATTGTCAAATATGTAATGAGGGCGGACTGTCAAATATGTAGTGAGCGGACTGTATGTTGAGTGGAGCGGAGAGTGAGGTTTGAGAGTGCAGTAAGGGATGAGAGATGGCGTAGACCAGAGGTGAGGTATGAATGTGAATCGATGGAGAATGGAGGAGGCCAAAAGGTCGTTACAAAATTTTTGAAACGGAATCTTTACAGGATTGCAGAGGAGCCTGCAATTTGTAGAGTCTTCAGGAGCTGCAGGAGCTGGAGCTGCAAATGTCAGGGCTATACAGAGAAAAAATGCAGAATAACAGTCTAGCAATTAAGAACAACAAAAATCTATTAATAAAAATTGACTGAGCAAAGGAGAGGGAGTTACACCACAGGCAGAAATGCCAATAGTGGAGCTGGCTCTGATACCATGTCAAACCAGGAGGTAACTCCTCAAAATCAGAATATTTATTAGCTGAAGAATGCATATGGATTTATACATGGAGGTGAGGCTATTGGGATTCATCTCCCAATGACTCTTGGCCTTCCTTATTTCCTAATATTAAATAATATACAATATTAAATGTGCACACCCATCTCATAGGATTAGGTGTCATCACTTTCACAGCCATCTCAAGAGTTCGATCGTTGAATGATCTTTGCATCTCCCCTGCCTTCTCCTTCACACGCCATTCATGGATGAACGAGAACCATTTTTCCATGCATAGAAAACAAGAAGAGTCACACCTTGCCTCCAAATCTATTACTCAAACTCCTTGAAGACCTCTTCCTATTGGTACCTTCCCTTCGCTTACATTCAACTTTTACATCTTCCATCTTCTTTCTCATCATAAGACCTTGCAATTTTCCTGCTTGATTTACGTTTTCAATTTCCAATATAATTTCACTTCAAAATGGTTCCTACTATTTCTTTCTTATTGTGCTTTTCGTTATGAGTGTTTACTTTTTACATGTTCACTTACATGCTCTTCCTTTCCTTGCAGAAAAATATGGATCGTAGATATATTTCGAAGCTCGAAAAATTCTGCCAGGAAATCAGTGAACAGGAGACTTCACTTCTCAGTATACAAGAGCGCTTCCTACTTCCGCATACTCTACCACTATACCATTTGTGCTCGACATTGCAACTACTTCAAAGGATAAAAAAAATGATGCATCTCCTCATTCATGTACATGAAAGGGGTGCACACAGGCAACTCCAATCATACTATCTTGACCGCGTACCAACTCTAGACGTTAATTGGTGTTGCTGCTGTCGAGCAACACCTTGTCTTTATGACTAGGAATTCCCCCTACTTGGAAACGATCACCTTGCATGCACAATCAAGATACTATATTGTCAGTTTTTCCTTCTTTTTGTTCCAATGGGTTTTCTTCTATATTGAACAATATCACTCTTACTCTTTTTTTTTGTAGAATGATGTAACACTAGCTACTACTACGGGTTTAGATGGCCTATCTTCACTAAAATTCAATGATGTCTTGGGCAAGATCTTTACGATGCACACTGAACAAGACATTCGTGGTCTACTAAATTCCATGCTATCTATTTATATCATATTGGTTATGCCTACATATTAAAATCTCACAATTTATTTTCTTTATATGCTCTCATCTGATAGGATTATAAATCGATTCACAAGCTAACCTATTGTTTAGTTTCAATTAGATTGCTTGTAATTTAATTAGATTGATGGTAATAAAGTTTATATTTTTCGTTCAAATTTTATTTCTAATTTTAATATTTAGAGTATTTCTACATGTTATTTGAGTTTATTACATACCCTTGAATTTTATATTAAGGAAAATGATTATTAAATTTGTTGGTTTGAAAAGTTGAAATTTAATTATATAAAGTATTTTTGTTATAGAAATTTGAATTTTTTATTAAGACATAATGATTTAAGAGAAGAACCACAAATTTATAAAATTAAAGTCATGGAGATGAAATTACCTAACTTGATTCTTCCTTGAAGTTGAGCAAACAACATCAAACATAATATAAAAAAAAATCTTACAATCAATCGCTCTAAACTCAATATATATCCTTCAAAATAGCACAAATAATCTTTTTTCATAGTTTAAAAGCTAACAATCCATGTAATCAATCAATGTCACATTTTACACCTCATAAGTTCACATTCATCATGTACCCTTACAGGTAGCACAACATGATTCACAGCTCCTCCTTTCAGTGTTCCTTGCACCCCCGGTGCAATTGCTAGTTTATATCTTACGGACATGTTTTTTTAAAATGTTTTTTACAAAATTTATAACAATAGGAAGGAAGTTGCAGTAGCATGGACTTTGAATCTACGTTCTTTTGCTTAAATCATACAAAGTAGGTTGGAGCTAGGTGATTTGTGATTGTTGAAAGTGATATTAAGCATTTTAATGTACATATTACGAACATGTTTATATATATATAATTTAAATTCTTATAGCTAGGTGATTTGTGGTTGTTGAAAGTGATTTTAAGCATTTTAATTTACATATTAAGAACACACACACACACACACACACACACACATATATATATATATATATATATATATATATATATATAATTTTATTTTTATTATTTTTATTATTTTTATTTATTTATTTATTTTTAATTTTAATTTTAATTTTATTTTTATTTGTTTTCGATTAAATTAATTTAGACATTTTAAAATTTGATCTAAACAATGTAAAGTAATGATGGAAGGTTGCCCAAAAGATTTAAAAATATAAATCATTTAACTTAAATATCTATTTGTTCTTATAAGATAATCACACATCAAAATGTTGAATATTTTAAAAACTTTCTATTATTTGTTCTTATAAGATAAACATACATCAAAATGTTGAATATTTTAAAAACTTTCCATCATTAAATATGTTATGACTATATTTTAGAGTTTGTTTTTTATATGTATTAAGTATATCTTTAATATTTAATAGTTTTTTTTGGCCATTCCGCATTAATGAAAGGTTTTGATTAAATTTAGTAAGTTACTTGCATTTTATAAATGAAGATTTGTGATTACTTGTGTCATTAAAATGATTTTAGCCACCTTATGATTTGAATTCTTACCAACCTTATTGCCACAATTATCTTTCTTTCTTACATAATTGTCCCAAGCCTATTGACCTTCATTAACCATTTAGCTTATATGGCTAGGCTAGTTACAACGATATGCATGCATATTTTGGAATTGGAAGGAAGTTTCTAGATTAAATGATGGGGATGCATTCAATCATTGTCCTCCCTTATAATTCTCACCATCCAATGTTAAACTCACACGAGGGTTAAAACCAAAACCTCAAAACAAAGGGAAAACCATCAAAACATTAAAACAAAGAATAAACAATTGGTGATTAAAGAGTGAGATTTTCACTGCGTAAATACTGAGATCTGCCATACTTAATTTTCCAATTGGTTCCTACATGAATAGAAATATAATAACAAATATTGGGGAGAATTGGTTGGATATTAACTTAGATAAAGGTGTAGTTAAATAGAATATCTAATAGGCACTTAGGTTGTTATATTTGTGATGTGGGGGTTTAAGTCTATGTGCTAAATGTGTTTCCATGGAGTTTCCAGATGTTGGGTGTAGAGATCAATGCATGTGCATCGACATTGCCCATTGAGAATCAAATTGATAAGGAAATGAGAAAATATTGACTGAGTAGGGAATAACAAATGACAGTGTTGGTGGAATCACTCATCTTGTAGAGTACAAAATGTTATTCCTATTTCCAACTAGTTTGTGTTGGCTATATTTTTGATACTTATTTACATTCAACAACCACAAATTAAAAGGCTATACTAGTTTATTTGTTATTACAATTAAGCAATAAACATCCTTAATTAAATACATCTCTAGTGGTTGGGAGAAATGTTGTTAGCATCTCCATCTACATTCAATTGATGCATGTGACATGTTTAGTTTATAATGAACATATCTTTGTAATGGCTTCAAACCTTGTTATTCAAAAGTACCTCAAATATCAAAACATGTATATTTAGCAATAAAGGTAGATAAAACAAACTCATGTCCATGATGTGGAATTCTTGAATAATTATCCGTCCTCCAAAGAGAGACTCTAAGTTAAAACTATAAACAAACTTTCAAAATACTTAAAGTGCTAGAAAAATGAACTAACATATATGTGCTACATAAAAAAACAAAATACATGCCATGTGAGTAATGATGTTTGTGTATTAAAAAAGTATCATGCTATGATGAGAAATAAGGTCGTAATTTCTAAATGTCTCAATGATTTCAAAGTGATTTTGTAGAATAAGATCCTCCTTATAAATAGAGTTTGCCTCTATGTTTTTTTCTTCAAAAATATGTGAGAAAAAAATATCATAAAAAACTCTATTTATCCCCTTCAATTGTTATGCAATGTGAAAGAGACCCAAGTTGCAAATATACACCTTATCCTATGTTCAATTAATAAACAGTAGTGAATCACATAAGATTTATAGGTTGCAAAAATTATTCAAAATAGACGATTTCAATAGAGCATATAATTTTCCCAAATCCTTTGACCTATCCCTAATGATTTCCTTTATGTGGAAGTACTGTTTTTTTGATAAGAATATTGAAAATATCATTCCACAATTATTCCCATCTTCCTAAATGACTTTGCCGAAATAAGCCCAAGGACTAAGATGATTGATGATAAGAACATTGGGGATGTGATCCATGGGATAAAAAATATGCTCAAAATCTCCTGAAACTAGTGCTAAATTGTATATCTCATTGTTATGATTCCAACGATGCTTGAATCACCTCAATTCGATATTGTATAAGGAAGTTATCATGTTTCGAAGTTTTTTTGCAAACAACTAAAAAATAAACTTGTAGGGTTGAATGGACAAGGTACGATTGCCATGTGGCAGTATATACGATGATGTCATGCTGATGTTAGCAGGATGATTTGGAAATACATGTCATATGGACTAATCCTGATTTGGGTTTGGAAAATTTGGCCAGTGATTGGGTGACACGTGGCCCAATCACAGGGCACCACATGGCACCTCAGATTGGACCAAAATTGGTTGGGGCCAACCCAAATCCAACATGCGAATCAAACTCAAGACCTTCGGCGACCTAATTCACTGCTCCACCGTTACACCAGAGTCATGACTTAACCAATATAATTGGTCGGTTTTATTTGAATTGGACTGAGGTTTTTGTTGGGGGGAGGGTCGGGTCAGTGAGCGCGCCTGACTAACCCATCCCCAGAGCACATGGAATAAAATTTGACTGACAACTGAGAAAAAGAATGACGGGGCTCGTGGCACCTTGCCCGCTCCCCAACCCATATTTTCGTGTGGAGCGTAATGACCATGTGCAAAAGGAGACAGGGGCATAGGCAATGGGGTGGCGGTTGAGCGCCAACCCCCAGTTTCATTATGATGACACACCCATCGAAGGAAGGCCAAGGGTTGTGGGCACGTGTCACCCCGCTCGTGCTCAACCCTAAGACACATGGCCCACATGATTGGGAGCACGAAGTTAAACAGGGGCTTGGTCTGATTTTCATTAAAAAAAACCAGTTAACCGTTTTACAATTTGCACCTGACATGGCGGGTTTGGTGGGTTAAACCCACGACCTTCACGGTACCAAAAATTCACCTTACTAGTCCACCAACGACGGGTTTTGTTGCTAGTTTTGCAGAGAGGACGAATTTGCGTAATATTTAGCAGGGAAATGGAGAAGGAGGCCTAACTTGGCCATTTTTCAGCCGTTTTGAGCCCAAGAAGAGTCTTCACAAAGGTTTTTGGGTGTTCTGGACACAATGGAAATGTTATTTTTTCAATTTGAGCATTGTATGTTGATAAAATTTCACATTTGAACATATAATTTAAAGGGACACCATTGGAAGTTGGACCCGTAGACGTAGCCTAGGAGGGGTGAAATCCATCATCAAATTGCTGTGTTGTGATGATGTTTATTGCCCAATTTTAACTGTTAAAATTTGAAAATAAGTAACTTATTTTGTGTGCTTTTATAATATTAATCCATTTCCCATAAGACATAAAATAACTTGAAATTTTTTATATGAGACCTTCAATTTTCATTTCAGGTCCGTTTGGTACTAGAGCATGGTTTTTGTGAAGGTTTGACAGATTTTGCAAGTGTTTTTCTTGAATTATTACAAGTTCTAAATTGAAAAGAGGAGGAGTGTTTGAAGAACCAAAACCACAAATTGGTTCAATGAGGCCACAAAATCCACCATTCATGGAACACGAATAAGGAAAAGAGATGATGTCTGAGGATGAGAGAGCTTTTAGAAAGGATTTATAAGATATGTATGAGATGGTGAAAGCGTTGTACAATGAGAGGAAAATAAGGTTACAAGGAGAAAGTTCCAATCAACCAAAAGGTAATGGTGGTTATGGGAGCAAGCCTCCACCTCCATCATCACCTCCTTCATCCCATACACCCACTCCTCCTCCATCTCCAAAAGGACATGATAAGTATCCTTTATTTAAGCTTTATTTCAAGTTTGAATTGCCTATGTACAATGGGGAAGTTAATGCTGAAAAGTTGGATAATTGGGTTCTTCATTTTGAAGTCTATTGCAAGATTCAAAAGATTTATGATGATGTCACTAAGATCTAGCTTACTTCTCTTCGCTTGGAAAGTGAAATCCTCATTTGGTGGGAGGAAAGAACTCAAGAATATTTGAAGAAAAGTGGTAGAATTGTCTCTTCTTGGAATGATTTTATAGCTACATTAAGAAGGAAATTTTATCCATTAGCTTACATGCAAAAATAAATTATGGATTGGAAAATTTTTAGACAAGATAAAGGTCAAAGTGTCCAAAGTTACACACAAGAATTTAGAAGAAGAGCTTTAATCTTGGGTGTTGATTTGTCTTCACAAGATATTCTCCTTAAATACATAGGTGGATTGCATAGTTATTTGAGACATACTATACTTATGTTTATACCCACCAATCTAGATGAATTATGTGTTCAAGCAACTCATTTAGAATCAAGAGGAAAGAATGTTCCTCAAGAGACCAACAAGAAACCTTCTAAATATGGAGACAAAGGAAAGGGAAAGTTTAAAGCTAAAGGAAAAAAGAATTCTACTATCAAGAAAGAGGGGGAGAAACTTACCTGTAAATAATTTTCAAAAGATGGCCATGACGAAGACCACTGTTGGAAATTACATCCATAATTGATACCAAATAAGCTCAATAACAAGGGGAAACAAAAGACTGCTGCTACAACTCAACAAGATCTAGGATTTGATGCAGGTGATGAAACCAAAATCACAACCATGGAAATGATATATATAAATTCTAATGCAAATGCTAGTTCTTCTAGTAAGCCTATTGGATCTAAAAATTATAAAGAAAGGAGTGGGATTTTCTATATCAAGGCCATTACAAAACATACAAAGGTTGATACATTGTTTGATAATGGATCCCAAGTCAATCTTATCTCTGAAGAAATTGTTAAAAAACTTAATTTAGAAACTACACCTCATATTAACCTTACCCTTTGGTTGGGTATGTGATGATGCCAAATTACAAGTGACAAGAAAATGTAAACTCAAATTCGCCATCACTACTAATTTCATAATTGAGGTAGAGCTTGATGTATTAGCACTTGATATTTGCGTAATTGTTTTAGAGAGTCCATACTTGTATGATCGAAAAACCATATTCTATTGTCATGAGAACAAATACCATATTTCTAATGATAATGTTGAGTCTATTATTAGATCACATCACAAGAAGATGAACTTATCTATTGTTAGTGCTAGTTAGATGAAAATTCTTGTAAATTACAATAAGAATTTTGTGTTGTTGATGATTAAAGCAAAAAATACTGCTGAATCTGAAGATTTTACAGTATTTGATTCTAAACTCAAGCATGATCTGGTTGAAGTTGCTAACACTTATGACAATATGTTTCAAGAACTTGAAGGGTTACCTCCAAAAAGAGGAATCCAACATGAGATTCACTTGCAACAGGATGCACCACTTCCAAATACTGGCATGTATAAAATGTCAGTTTTAGAGAATGAAAATATCAAGAAGCATATTCAATAGCTACTTGACAAAGGGTTCATCAGGCCTATCACATCTCCGTGTGGTTCTCCTATTGTCTTGGTTCCAAAGAAAGATGGTACATGACACATGTGTGTTGATTTCTGAGATTTGAAAAAGATCACGGTAAAGAATCGCTATCCTCTTCCTCACATTGATGATTTTCTAGATCAGTTAAAGGAAGTTGTTTACTTTACTAAGTTAGATTTGAGAAATAATTATCATCAAATAAGGATCGCTGAAGACGATATTTGGAAAAATTATTTCAAGACAAATTTTTTTTGTTTGAATGTTTAATTATGTCGTTTGGGATTTTCAATGCACCTTGGCACATTCATGAGAGTTCTGAATGATGTGTTGTGACCATTCCTTGATTTTTTCATAGTCTACTTAGATGATATTCTGATTTCAGTAAGACTCGTGAAGATCATGTCAAGTATGTGAAACAAGTTCTAGATGTCTTGAAAAAGGAGAAATAGTACTTGAAGATGTCTAAATGTGAATTTTGGAAAAGCTATTTGGATTATTTGGGTAATATTGTAGAGGGGGTGAACTAAAGATCGATCCATTAAAAGTTTATGTTATTGTGAATTGGCCTAAACCCAACAATGTAACATAAGTTAAGATCTTTTTGGAAACAACCCAATATTGGAGAAAATTTATCGCTAACTTCTCACTCATTGCAACACCATTACATGCTTTGAAAAGCGTGAAACAAGTATTTCAGCGGGGAGGCAAGCAACATAAATCCTTCAACAATTTGAAATAGAAAATTAGTACAATACCAATTCTAGCACTTCCATATCTTAAGCAACCATTTGAAATTCAAACCGATACAAGTGAATATGCTATGGGAGAAGTTTTGATGTAGCATGGTAAGCCAATATGTTATCATTATGAAACTTTAATGATGTAGTAATTAACTAACCAACTTATGATAAAGAATTGTACGCCTTGGTACAAAGCGTGAATAAATGGAAGCATTATTTGATGGGTAAAAAAATGATTCTTCATACTGACCATCAACCTTTGCTATATTTACAATCAGAAACCATGCTACAACAAGCTAGACATTTCAGGTGGATGGGATTTCTACAACAATTTCATTTATTAATCAAGTGTAAGAAAGGTATATACAAAAAAATTTCATATATGCTATCAAGGCATATTGTTAATGCAACTATTATTCTTAATCATAACTCAATCATGCATGAAAGTTATATTGAACAATATGCTCGAGATGAATGTTTTAAAGATTTTTATGCTACCTTGAGTTAAGGAAATCATGTTGAAGAGTTGAATTATTATGTTCATAAAAAATTGTTGTATCATCTTGGAAAGTTATGTGTTCCATAGGGTGAAAGAGTCAATTTCATAAGGTAAGCTAGCAATTCTCTTATTACTTGCCACTTTGGTGTAGGCAAAACAATTTCTCAAATTCATAAGTATTTTTATTGGCCAAACATAAATGAAATTGTTTCGAGATACGTGAAAGGATGTTCCATGTGTGCTACTAGCAATCCAAGTAATAAGAAATTGGGTTTGTAAACTCCACTTCCTATTACTTCTCGTCCTTGAGAAAGTATTTCTATGGATTTTGCTGGGGGCTACCAATTTCTTGGAAAGGTCATGATTATCTATATGTTGTTGTGGATCGTTTCAACAAAATGTGTGTGTTGATTCCATGTAAGAAACAAGTTACAACCGAACAAATCGAAATTATGTTCTTCAAAAATGTATGGGTTGTATATAGTGTGCCACAGGGCGTTGCTTACATCTTTCAAGGTCAATCTCAGATGGTATACAATGCTCCTCAAGGCACTGCATATCTTCCGCCAGGTCAAACTCAAGTGTTATATAATGCACCTTAAGGCACTGCTTTCATGCCACAGAAAAATCCATATGTTTCTCAGCAAGGACCTCAGTGGTATGCTCATAATAAAAATCCTGGTCCTCAACCCACGTATGGGCAGAAATTTCAGGCTTATAACCCCTATGGACAGAATCCTTCAGGACAAAACATATGGGGGCAGAATTTCTCTCAACCTAGGTGGAATTCGAATGTTGGTCTTTATCAACGACTTGTAATGCCTTTCAATACTCATTTACCTTTTCTTGCTACGTTGGAACTGCCCGATGTGTCGAAGTTGAAGAACGATCCAATCCTTCATAATCCATATTGTCCTCCAGTTCCAACCAAAATTCCTGGCGATTGTCCCAAGTTTGAGGGCAAGTCTGGAGACGACCCCCAAACGCATGTTATGACATACCACCTTTGGTGTTCCTCTAACTCTTGGGTCAACGATTCTATCCGACTCTGTCTTTTCCAACGGACTCTTATTGGAGCCACTGCTAAGTGGTACATCAAATTATCTCATGGTGTCTTCCAAGATTTCAACTCTTTAGCCATGGAATTTCTCACGCATTTTCAGTTACTGGTTCAGTATGAAACCGAGACACACCTCCTCACATCCTTGAAGCAAGATCGAGCTACCCATATCTCTGATCATATTCATGAATGGAGGCGTCGTCATCCCTTGATCAAGTTTGAAATTCCCGATCAGCTTCTAACTCATTGGTTCACTACCTCCTTCATTGCTCTGATTTCTAAGGACATCGCTATGGGGGCATGCGTTGCTGAGGAATAATCCATTTCTTGTGCCTAGTACCTTGATCTTGTGTACTCTCAGTCCAGTACATTGTACAAAATCTTGCCTGATGCTCCTAGACCTGGAAATTCCAAAGCACCGGTGACACCATCCATTGACAGTGTCATTGGTTCTGTGTCTCAGCCTTCTCGGAAGCCTCCTCCTTCGAATCCTGGGAATCAAAAATCTACTCCTTCCAATGATACTGCTTCTCAGCCGACCCCGAATTCTGGTAAAAACACGGAAGTGAATGCCGTTCAGGCCAATCTGGCAGAAAAAAATTCCAAGGGTAAGAAGAAGGGTAAAGGTAAGGCCAACGCCGATACCCTGAAATAGGATTCTCAGAAATCTTGTGCTGATGAAGGTTCGCAACGTAAACCGAAGTACCCTTTCTTGATTTGTGACGAAGAGCACTACACCAAGGAATGTCCCTGATGAGCCGAAGTGAGTCGATTGCTCAAAGGCACACAAGGAAATCTGGCTCTTCTCAAAGAACCGTTTCCGTCACAACAGACTCAGTTGGTGGAGCAACCTCAGTCCTTTGCCCCATTTAGCTCTTAGGTTTTCATGATGAATGGTCCTGCATCCGTTTCTATTGCTACCTGGTCGAAAGATTATACCGAACCGCGTTAGGCAACGGGGAAAGAGATCGCTAATGGTCCTCCTCCTCCGCCCGCTTCTGGCTCTCTTTAGATTGAAAGGCCCAGTACTGAGCCCGTTGTACAACCACCTTCCAAAGGTGTACTTCGTAAGTCTTCTTACAATCCTAACGCCCACACTGCTCAACATTACAGTGTTTTTGAGGATTTGGTTCAGGAGCCATCTGCTATGTCTACATTAGAAGTACTTCAGATTTTTCTGTCTCAATGGAAGGCTTTTCTATCTGCCATCGGTGGGGTTGATCCCGCTGATTCGAGCCTTATAACTTTCGACTTGGAAAATTTTGTTCCACAACTCCCTCACCAGCTTGCTCTGATCATCCAAGTTGGGATTAATGGACTGAATATCCATTGAGTGGTCGTGGACAAGGGTGCATCTACGTGCGTCATGTCATCTGCCTGCTGGAAATCCATTGGTTCTCCAACTCTTAATTCATCTCCCAATGCTCTAGAAGTGTTTGATGGAAGGGAATCTAAACCTCTTGGTGTTCTCGCTAGTTTACCAATTACTCTATAAGGGAAAATAGTTAACATCGAGGTTGAAGTAGTTGACGCCAAGCTCAATTACAATCTTCTTGTCGGTCACATTTGGAGTCACGCCATGCTGTGCGTTCCATCCAATATCTTTCGTGTTTTGCGATTTTCGCATGAAGGAAAGATCGTTACTGTCGATCAGTTGTCTTTTTTCACTTCTTCATCTTTCGAGAGAAATGTTCCATATGTAGATAAAATTCCTACGCCTTATGAGAGCGTAGGGCCGGGACTTTTCAAAGAAACTACCCTCATGGGTATTTTTCCTCTTTCTCCACCCAACACTGTTCAGGTTAACATGAACTCCAGGTCTTTTGATCCATGGATCATCCCTTCACTCAAGCAGATTGATTAATTTGGAGATTTGATGTCGTTAAGTCCAATCAAGATTGATTATTGTGAACTCATTTCGGCTTCGGATCCTCTGCCTCCTGATCATGCTCCTTTGAGTATGTCTCTTAACACTTATTCTCAATCCTCTTGGCTCGACAATTCGGATTCGCTCGATCCCTTAAGTGAGATATTTCCCTTTGATGAGGCCATCGTGGAAACTATGTCTCTTGAGGATCCTCCTTGGGACGATAGTCATCATCGTTCCTTGTTCATGCTTGGCCTTGGGGCCATGTCTACTTGTATCGAAAGGTTTTCTTCTCAAGTTCCTTCTCCTCCGCTTCAAATGCCCATCCTAACACACGAAGTCTTTGCGGAAGGTAACTTGGGAAACATCACACAAACGATGCCTATCGACATCTCCATTAAACCAGGGGTTGTCGAGAACATCCATATTGGGGTGACTTGTTCTCCCGATGAGATCTAGGTCTGTACTAGTCTCTTCCGCGAGTTTTGTGACGTTTTCGCATGGTGTTACGAAGAAATGACCGACATCGATCCAAGTATAGTGGTGCATGAGATTCTTACCTATCCTGGTGCGAAGCCTGTTTGCCAACTTCTTCATCCCGTGCACCCTAGAAAGGGGGCTGCTATTAAGGGAGAAGTTGAAAAACTTCTTAAAGCTGGTTTTATCTATACGATTCCCTTGACAAAATGGGTTTCCAATATTGTTCCTGTAGATAAGAAACAGGGTACCATTCGTGTCTACGTTGATTACTTTGACATTAATCGTGCTTGCCCTAAGGATAATTATCCCACTCCTTTTATTGATCAAATCATTGATGACTGTGCTAGGAGTGAGATATTTTTCCTTATGGATGGGTTTTCTGGGTACAACCAGATTAACATTCTTCCGACTGATCAACACAAGACCGCCTTTATCTGTCCTTGGGGTAATTTAGCCTATAAAAAGCTCCCTTTCGGCCTTAAAAATGCTGGGGCTACATTTCAGTGAGAAATTTCATATGATTTCCACGATATCAAGCTCATTGTTCAGCCTTATCTGAATGACCTTCCGGCTCATTCGGCTAAGCGTAAAGACCATCCTGATCATCTCCGTCAGATTTTTCTTTGCTGTCGACACTATAACATTCGTCTCAATCCACATAAGTGCATCTTCTGCGTTGACTCCAGTAGACTATTAGGGTTTATCGTATCCAAAGATGAGATTCGTCTCGATCCAGTCAAAGTTGAAGCTATTTTTAATCTGCCCTCTCCTTCCTCCTTACATCAGCTGTATAGTTTGCAGGGGAAAGCTAACTTCCTGCACCATTTTATACCTAACTATGCTGAAGTGGCCAAAGGATTTATGTGATTACTGAAGCAAGGCGTCCCATTCCTTTGGGATCAGGTCGCCCAAAATTCCTTCGATGCACTGAAGACGTTGCTCATCAATGCTCCTCTGTTGCGTCCTACAAATTATCATTGCGATTACTCCCTCTATTTGGCTACTGTGTTTAGCACGATTGCCATGGTTTTGGTACAAGACGATGATGATGGTGATGAACATGTCATTTACTATCTAAGTCGCAATATTCTCGATACTGAGATGCGATATGCACATGTCAAGAAGTTGGTGTTGGCTGCCGTTCAACTTGTCCAACGTTTTCATCACTATATTCTTTTGCGCACAGTGACTGTGATTTCTGATTACAACCCTATGACTTACATATTAACTCGTCAATTTTCGGGGGGAAAGTACTCAAAGTGGATTGTCATCCTCCAAGAGTTCGATTTGGAGTTCACTACAACCAAGTCGAAGAACTCATTGGTATTCGTCGATTTGATCTGCTCTCTCCATTTCAATTCTGCTCCGTCTGGTTCCGAGGAATGCATTTCGGACGACACGTTTTTTCTTATCAGCACCCTCGATCCTTGGTACGATGATATCATCGTATATCTTTAGAATTACACCTTCTGATATGATTTGATGAAGGATGCTCGCCAATGCATCCGCCATGAACAATTGCAACCCTATCACATAGTCAGATATACTCTCTACTGCATCGGAGTTGATTCCATTCTCCACCGGTGTTTGACTCTCAAGGAGGCTAAAAAGGTCATAAATAATTGTCACAGTGGAGCCTGTGGCAGTCACATGTATGGATATGCTACTGCACAGAAGATTATTCATGCTGGCTATTTCTAGCTCACCATATTTAAAGATTGCATTGTCACTTTCCGTAAGTTCCATGATTGCCATATTTATCAGCGCAACATGCGCACACCACCTTCCCATCTTCACCCTGTCATTACCGTTGATCCCTTTGCGAAGTGGGACATCGATTTTATGATGTGTAACCCTTACTTGGCTGGAGGGCATGCTTATATTATCATAGCTGTGGACTACTTCACAAAATGGGCCAAAGTAATGCCTACACTTATGGCTGACTGTAAGATAACAATACAATTTCTATTGAATCATGTCATTTCTAGGTTTGGTGTCCCTCAAGCCATTGTTACCGATCATGGTTCCCATTTTCGGCATTACATGGTGGCTAAGTTGACTTCCAAGTTGGGTCTGCGTCATGACATCTCAACCTCGTACTATCCTCAGGCCAATGGCCAGGTTGAAGCCGTGAACAAAGTTCTCGTCACTATGTTTCAATGTACGATTGGGATGCATAAATCAAATTGGCATCTCATGTTGTTTTCAACTTTCTGGGCTTACCAAACCTTAGTGAAGGATGCGAATGGATTCAATCCATTCCAGTTTGTCTATGGTCTGGAAGCTACCCTTCTGATTGAATGTGAAATTCCTTCTCTGAAGCTAGCTGTTGAATTACTGCCAAATACTTCGCCAGAAGAAGCACGTCTTCTATATTTAGAGAGGCTTGATGAAACTCATCACTTTGCTACTCTGGTCATAGAAGCACCGAAAAAGCGGGTCAAAGCTCATTTTTACCAGTTAGTTTCCCCTCGTTCCTTTATAGAAGGAGACCTCGTCCTCTTGTACGACCAAGCTCACGATAAGCTGGGGGTAGGCAAATTTCAACCCATGTGGCATGAGCCCTACATTGTTAAGCGCGTTTTGCAGAATGGGGATTATGAGCTTATTGATTATGAAGGTCATCCTCTAGATCAACCTAGAAATGGGTTAGATATTAAAAAGTACCATGCATGAGTCATTCATGCATGTTTCTTTGTACATAGGTGTTTTTTCATTTTTGTATTTTTAGCTTGGTGTGCTTTGTGAGTGTTTTCCTGCTTATTGGATCGTTGCTTATGTGCAGATATCTATTACCCCTTATGTCGGTTTCACGGATGGTGCTTCCTGCAGTACCCATAATCTGTCTTCGGTAGCCTGGGTGATTTATGATCCTGCTGGTGAGTTGATAGACCTTCAAGGTATATGTCTAGGATGAACTACAAACAATGTTGCTGAATATAGTGATGTTATTGAACTATTGACCGAGGCCATTGCTCTTGATATTCGTGCATTGATTGTTAACCTAGACTCACAACTTGTTGTTCTTCAGCTTAATGGGCATTATTATTTTAGAAATCCTCACATTTTAAGGTTGTATTTGCATGTTCGTTTACTGGAAATATATTTTGATTACATTACATATCAACATATTCCTAGAAAATTGAATGCGTTAACTGATACAGTAGCCAATATTATATTAGATAGACTTTTGCGTAATTTGTAAAACATCATCATCACGTGACAAGATCCATACAGGAAAATATATGTATATATATATATATATATATATATATATATATATCGAGTGTTTGCATCCACGTGTTCAAAAAATATGTATGTTTCAGTTACATCCTAAAACATCATGTCTCTCAAAAAATATGCGGAAATAAAAAGCTAGGTGTCTAGTCAGCGTGACGCCCATGATAGCACGTCACTGGCCATACAAGCTGCCTTAACAAGCGGTGAACACGGTTCGATACCCCTGCAGTGTGTCTTTGGTACATGCGAGGAACATCAATGAATCTCACATAGTCAGGGATCCCATGGGAGATTCCTTCCAAGTTGTGTATGATTTCCTCCTCCTTGCCTCCCTCACCATGAGGGTCCACATCAAAGTCACGAGGAATCCTTCGTGCTATCGGAGACATGCCTGCAGGTCTTTCTGGGCCAACATCTGCGATTACATGGATTAATGTCAAAACATGTATAAAACGAAAAAAAATCATAATACTCATAAAAATAAAAAATGAGTCTTACCCAATGCTTCATCTGAATCCTCTCCTTCTAGGAGTGGGAGATTTGCATCATTGGTGAAATCTGTGCCAGAATAGGGCCAGTCCTCCACGACAATCAGCTATTGGCAGAGCCACTCAAAGAACTCCGGTCTTTAGGACACCTGTTGACCGCCCCCTGACCTTGGCATCAAAGCCACCCAACACACCATCCGTGGCTCCTGGGATGGTGGTGTCGGAACTATTACCTCCTGACGTTGGAAAATTGGTAACCGTTCCAAGTTGAAAGGTACCAAGGTGGACCCATAGCCGAACTGCTTCAGCTTACCATTCTTGAATTTTGTCAACTGGTGTTTTATGTTGATTGTTATTGCATCTACCTAGTTGTAGAGTGTTGGTGCCATGCAATCCACTGCAAGAAGTAACTGTGTTTTTGTGGCCTCATGTGGAGCCTGAACTCCAACAGCTTGCGTGATGGTGTGTAGCATTACTCTCAGTGCCAGATCGGGAATGGTTTGGATATCCACCTTCCCGCTTTTGGATCCTTTTTGTGCTCCTCGACACACTTTGTCGATAACCATACTCAAGTTTTCCATTGTGGGCCGAGTACCAGTCAGGATTGGTACTTCCCCCCTTCGCGACAATCCAGTTATGAAGTAAATATCCGAGACCTCAATCTTGAGTTCTTGATCGCGAATAATTAATCTTTCCTGATCAATGTCCCAAAAACTGATCAAGTAATGAAATAGCCCCGGTTGAGCTCTGAGATATGTTTCCATGAAGAATTTCTTGAGCCCACCGTCCCTGAGAGCTTCCATGCATCTCTCATTTCCCATGGCTTCCTCATCTTCTTCACTATGTTGTCGTTTTTTTCATTCGATCACCATTTTTTCCTTTCACACCTGCAAAAAAATACACATGGTTGTCATTAGCCAATTAAAATGCTTTTGAAATGGTTAAATTGGGCTCATTGTTTGAATTTTCAAGCTAAAAAATGGTTTCCGCAGTTGGCGCATCTGTTTTAAAAACAATTGCACCCATTGGCACGCTCTGTTTTATTTTAGGCCGGTTGGCGTGAGTCTGTGCCTGATACCCACACTGACCGCCACACCCTAATTTTTACAAAATTCCCTCCATAAATCTACAAAGAGGGTTTCATGTAATTAAAATACTATCAAAATGCAGCGAAGGATATGAGTTCTTAACTAGAACAGACAGATTCACGATTGGCCTTCCGGATTGCTACTGTCAACTTCACAAAACCATAGTGAAAAAGGGTAACAAATTGCTTACAAGAGGTAAAAGTGAAAAGTAATTTATTTTTTACCATTTTTGGCATTTTATAAACTTTTTAGATCCCTAATTAGTTTTTAAGGCATATTTTTCGATTATTGTGTTATTTTATTTTCAAAAAATAGGTTTTACGTGCATCTCTTGTGCAGCAACAATTCCTCAACGTTACGATGATAAAGGGATGAGTTGTATTTTATAATTTTTCGGACTCGGTAAAAACAAGAAAAAATCACCCCTGGAGTCACCTTTCAGCGCTTTTCTGACTCTCGAAAATTGAAAAGATTGCTAAGACTCTTGTCGTTTTGAACTCATTAAATGGCTGCAAAACAATATCTACCTAGTATACGTTTACCCCTTTTTTGGGCTGGGATGGATTATTTACGAAAAAGGAATACCTTAGCCTATCGCGACTAAGAGGTCCTCTTAGACATAGTTTTCTACCTTTTCGGATATGTGAAACTACCTACGAAAAGGGACCTGTTGGATTTTTCTTTTCTGCTTCTTTTCAAACTCTCTAAACATGAAAAGATGCCGAGTTCTTCCTTTGTTAGAATCGTTAAAATTTAAATGACATCAGAAACCATCACCACGACGTAACTGAGTTCCTCTTTCCTAGGGCTCGTAAAATGTACTAGGATGGATTTGTCTGAAGGACAAACATACATGAAAAGCATATGCTATCCCCTTAAAGCTTGTTTTCCAAAAATAATTGGGGTAATCGCTAGCAATGGTGGGGGAAAATGGAACCAGTTCTCAGTTGTGTCGGCAGTATGTCGCTCTTGAACATGACACTCATCTGCATTCGTTTCGGGTTTGGGACATCTCATTTCGTCATTTTTGCCTCCATGGGTTTGGGTAATCTATTTTGACCTCTCATCTTCTCTTTGCCATGTCATCATGACCTCAGATCCCTTGATGTCAAATACTGCCAAATCCGGGGTCGTGTCGCTGATATGTTCAAGAGAATTTTCCTTTTGTAGTTTTCAACCTCTCTTTGATACTCTGTTCAGTCCTGAATCACTATCATCATATTCCTCTGTCTCGTGTCGATGATGTGGGAGACATTATGGCCCACCTTCGACCAGGTCACTTCATGTCGAATCCAACTCATTATCCAAGAAATTGAGGTAGAGACTCCCTTCCGGCACCTTGGAGATTGCATGCCTTAATTACAAGTTCTTCGCATTTGACGATAGGTCCTCATCATTGGCCTTTGATCAAGTGATTTTGCGGGTGTTCGACGCCAGATCACTGTTCACATTTCATGGATTGTACTTGTTGTACCTTGAGAGCCATTGTCATTATTGGTGGTTTCTCTCGTGCCCGTTAATAAATTTCATTATTAGCTGGTAATCAGGTGACTTTCTTACATGTTCGACTTCAACTCACATATTCGCATGCTTGAATTTGTACTTGTTCAGGTCAATATGGAGCGCATGACCCTAGGTTTTGTCTGATAAAATGCAGGTTGTGGGATATTTTGGTTTATCATGACTATATGCATGACTCTTTTGATTGGATGGCTGCGACTATACCTAAGTCTTTTTATTGATCCTTCATGCTGGATGGCTGCGTCCATATATTGAATCTCAGTTTTATATGTACTCTATTATGGATGGCTGCGCCCATGCCACATGTTCATGTATCAGAGATAAAAGTTGTATTTGTACTTGCAGGTCTTCCGACGACGGTGTTTGGTTTGAACGCGTTCTCGTAAAGCATTTCACTCCTCCCTCTCTGTCGTACCTTATGCTTTAGGGGGCATCTGTTACACAACATTTTTTCACCATCCCTGCAATCCCCATCCCACACATTAGAGGACCATTTCCGTGACTTATATGTAGTTTCATGCCTTGCAAAAAGTGTCATTGCATCCCTTGCCATGAGAAGAACATTTCCTCTGTTGATTATTCCTGGAAAAAACCATCAAAAACATATGATTTTGGGTTGGCGCTGGTAGGCAGTTATGGCCTCGCGCCCATTGGCACTCTGTCTCAGTGCACTGCTCGCACTGAGCTGTTTTTGGAAATTTTTTTAAAATAGAAGTGAAGTTTGCATTGCCAACCACTTTGTGAGCGGAGTCAACATGGGTTGTTCGACTAAATAACGTCAAAAATTTTCCTTTGGCTTCTTGTTTTCTACATTTGAGCAACCTCCCAAAGGATAAGGCCTCCCTTCCACTATTTGAGGGATCCCAACCTCCTCCTCCTCTCTTATAAATACACCTCTCTCACATAGATGCAACTAGCTGAACTTTTTGTACAATAGCTGAGCAGTCTGATATAGCTGGTGTGAGATAGAGTAGAGAGAGACCTATTTTCGAGAGAGAGTCTAGGCTTATCGCCTCGCCAAGTGCAATTCCTCGACGAATGCTCAAAACACATTTTGACTGGACCCGTTGAAGGAGGCTACAATGTCAAGGCTCTTTTGGTGGTAAAATATTTCTCTATTCTTATTAATACATGATTGATGTTTTGGTTCCCGTCTTGCGTTTGATATAATTAATCTTGTGCAATACGTTTAATTCTCATTGAACAATTAGATAGTTATGAATGCAAGTATTGTTTCGTATGCTGCTATCGTTCTCTGATCCTTGTGCAGGCACCTGTGTACCACTGCTGAAGGACCACGACGTGTCGGGACGAAGATCAGGAGACTGCTGCCATAGCTACGACAACTGCGTTGGAACAAAGGTAGGACATCTATCTCGAATCAGTTTCATTCATTAACTAGGAATTGACGCATTAACATGTCCTCTTGTTGCTAGACCCACCCTAGGGCTAGAGGGATCACCTCTGTCTGCAGAGGAGATTTACCTACAAAAAAATTACCTACTTCTATTATTTCTAATTGAGATTCTTGATTTTTCGGGAAGTTTTGGTCAAGTTGGGAACTCATGGACACCAAGCTGAATAAGATCACCGTATTTCATTCACAAACCGATGACCAAACATAAGTAGTGAAAAAAATAGTATTTAATCTCCTTTCAGGATATTGTGGCAAGAATCCTAAACTTTGGGATGAACATTTGCATTACATCCAACATGCCTACAATCATGATAAGAATTCATCTATACAAGTATCTCCATTTAAATATTGTTTGGGTTATTTTCCAAAGTTTCCTTTGGATTTCATCTTTGGTAAAGATATTGCAGTAGATGGAGATAATGATGTGGTTAAAGCCAATAATTTAATTGAACAAATTCAACTAGTGCATCAAAGGGTACAAGAACAACCAGAGAAAAGCAAAGCTAAGTACAAAGCAAGACATGATAAGCATCAGGTTGATCATGATTTCTAAGTGGGAGATCAAGTTTGGTTATACATCAACAAGGAAAGACTACAAGGTGCAGGTAAAAATACTAAGCCAATCATATATGGTCATTTCAAAATCTTAGAATATTTGTAACAATGCTTCCTGATTTAATTTTCCACCTTACATGTAAATTTAATCTATTGTGAATGTGGAAAACTTGAGATTTTATGAGCCTCCAATGATTGATGATCAAGAAGAGAATGTTCAGATTCCATATATAGAATATTTTTCTCCTGAATATTTAAATGAGTTGCAGGAAGACTCAATTCTTTACAAGAGGATAAGGACTTCACGCAGAGGCAATATGGAGTATCTTCGAGTGGGGTGAAAAGGTACCAATCCAAGAAAAGAAAGGTGGATAGAGATAAAAAAAGTGATGGAGCTATACCCTCACTTACTTTTTGAGTAAGAATAGACTTTTGGTGGTCCAAAAGCTTCCAGTTGGGAGGAATGATCAAGGGGATAAAAAATATGCTAAAAAATGAAAGTCATCAAAATCTCCCCAAACTAGCGCCAAATCATATATTTCGTTGTTCTGATTCCAGCGATGCTTGAATCACTTCAATCCGACATCATATGAGGAAGTTATCACATTTTGAATTTTTTGGAAAACAACTAAAAATCAAATTGCAAAGTTGATTGGACAATGTACAAATGCCACATGGTAATTCGTATGATGACATCATGCTAATGTCAATAGGATGAATGGATGGTACATATTTCATATGGACCAATCCTAATCTGACACGTGGCATTAAGTGATTGGACAATGACGAGTAAATTGGGTTTGGACAATTGGGATAGTAATCGGGTGACACGTGGTCCAATCACGGGACGCCACGTGGCACCCAAGATTGGACCAAAATTGGATGGGGCTAACTAACAACCACCTTGCGAATCAAACTCAAGGCCTCTAAAAACCTAATTCACTGCTCCACCATTACACTATAGGCATGACTTAACCAATATAGTCAGTTGATTTTATTTGAATTGGATCAAGGGCGCCGTTGGGGGGAGGATGGAATAGAATGTCACTGACAATGGAGAATGGGAAGGGCAGGGCATGTGGCACCTTTCCTGTATGATCACGGGCGACAAGTGATGAGGGGGTAGGGGACGGGGTGATGGTTGAGCCCGACCCCTGGTTTCATTGTGACGACGCGACCACCAGCGAAAGGCTAGGGTCTAGGGGAATGTGGAACCCTTCCCGCCATATTCCCAGGGCATATTTCCCATGTGACCGGGAGTGTAGAGGTAAACAAGGGCTCAACTCGATTTTCATTAAAAAAATCGGTTAACTATTCTACAATTTGCATATGAAACAACAGGTTTTTTGGTTCGAACCCATGACCTTCAGGATACCAAAAATTTTCCTTACCAATCCTCCAATGATGGGTTTTGTTTCTAGTTTTCAAAGATGACAAATTTGCAGAACAATTAGTAGGGAAATGGATAATGAGACCTAAATTGGCCATTTTTTAGCCTTTTTGAGCCCAAGAAGAGTCTGCACTTGGGTTTTTTGATGTTCTAGACACAATGGAAGTGTTATTTTTGCAATTTTAGCATTGTATGTTGATGTAATTTTACATTTGAGCATATCATTTAAAGGGCCACCATTAGAAGCTGGATCGAGAGACATATATAGCCCACAAGGGGTGAACTCCGTCATCAAATTGTTGTGTTGTGATGTTGTTTATTGCCCATTTTTAACTGTTAAAATCTGCAAAAATTAACTTAGTTTGTGTGCTTTTGCAATATCGATACATTTCCCATTAGACATAAACTAGCTTGTAAAACTTTACATGAAACCTTCAATTTTCATTTTATATCAGGATGTGTTGGACAATGGATAATTTGGAATATTTAGATCATAAATATGAGATACAACCTAAAGGACCACCAAATAAGGGGGTGGCCTTATCGTCAAAGATAATTTTGCTGCAGGTGATATAAATTCCCCAAGGAGAAATCGAAGGAAGGGCCCAAAATTAAGAGAAAGAATGAAAATAAGCTTCTACATTTGAGAAATCCTACAAAACCAAAGCATTTACTTGTTTCTCCGCTTGTTTCCACAACAATTTAACAAACTTACATTAAAAAAAGGATGATAACTGTAACATGCCCAGTAACCTCGAAAAAAAATGCATGGAGTTAGGAAAAATTTTCAACATTTACCAATGTGTAACTTTATAACTTACTTTCTATATTACCTCATTAACCATTAGAATAACCATCATCACCTAGAGAAATATTTAGTAAAAATCATAGTGAGTTACACAACCATTAACTATTCTTGTTGTAGCATATTAACTTTTAAATTTCCTATTATAACTATGGATCGATTCCATGATCATTTTAACTCAATTAGTAAATCACATAATTGATAATATAAATATAACATCATGAAAATGACACAATGAACGATCACATCATTAGACATCAATATACCCTGGAAACCCCATAGGGTCAAAACCAACAAACATTTAATTTTATTAATAAACGCTTGTGAGGGTTTTCACCCCTTACTCAATGGTTATAAGAGAGTCCATCCCTTGACCATTGTCATAAAAATTACATAGAAAATAATATTAAATGCAACATAACTAGCTATAAGCTATTATAATCATCATGATATTATTTACCCATGAATCCTCAATATTTGTCTTTGTGGTCGAATTGTTTCCATCAGTGGGTCATCCTGTAATTCAAACTCCTAAAACTGCATGGACTAACAAATATTTATCTACCACAATGTTCAACATGAACAATTCTTTGCTCAAGTAACCAATAATCAATCTTTATTTGTGACACTTCAACAACTATTTGTTTGCATGTATAAAACATAAACGGAATGTCATGAAATATTTTCACATGCATTAGTAAGAAATAAATCACTATCAATCGTCATATTTCTAATAAACGTTAACAAAATATTGCATGCACTTTCATATTCTTTTCAAAGGAAAGCTAACATACTACATAATATTATTGGGCACGCAAATGCATAACAAAATTTCAAGAAAACTATCCCAAAAAGAAATTTCCTTTGTGCCTACTCTTATGTTTTCTTTTCCAAAAACATATTTTCCACACAAGAGATATTCATAATGGATATTATGTATAAAAATGCCAACTCTATTTCAAACAAAGTTAACATACTAGTTATAATTTTGTGCATGCAACTACTTGTCCTCTCCAATAGAAAATAACATAACTTGTTCTTCTTGCATGTAAAACATATATTTTTTTCGAAGGAAACTAAATAAATATTGCATGGAAAAATAAACACATTTATTTTCCAAGGGATCAAATGCATACCATTTATTCTTTCATTCATGGAAAGAGACATTTCCCTCTTATCGAAAAGATCTATCCCAATAAATATGCATAATATTCTCCCAAAAGAAAGCTAATAACATAGCTAATCCCTTTAGGTGTGGAGATACATATTATTTTTCCCAAAAGACGGCTAACTCAATCAATATTATGTGATTGTATCTTCCTTTTTTTCCAGAAATCTAATACCAAAACTATACTTTTTCCATGCATGCAAGTGTATATATTACTCTAAATAATCTTACATAATAAAGCATGTGAATACTAGTTTTCCTTTCCAAGAATCTAATCCAATAATGCACACAAGGATATATTTTTCTCTTCTATTCTTTTTGAAGAGTTATAACACAATAAATGCTTCCTAGTGCGTGCACGCGCACACACACACACACACACATATTTTCCAAGGAATTTAACACACTAATTATTATTTTTCCAAAAGATAGCTAATTCACTAGCTATTATGCATGCAATATATATATATATCAGAGAGATTTGTAATATTTCCTCAAGAAATAACATAAATAATAAATCCTTCTTAAATAAAACAACCAATTTCCTTTTACGCAAAGGTTTTATGTGAACTACTTCTCAAAATTTTTATTTATATCTTTTTGCATGACTCAAGCTCCTCATGCATGTAAAATCACATAATAAATTCTAGTAGACCAAATATATCAGATATTATTCATGTGCACCTAAGCACATACTATCTTCAAGAGTCCAATATTTCTCTTTAAAACTTTTAATGCGTATGCATTATGAGAAAATACTTGGTAATCTATTAAATGAAATAACTTAATTCATTTTCAATAATTATCAACATAATTATTATGTGTATATGTACATAAACAATTATTCTTATCTGGTTGAAAAATCAAATGGAAGCAATCCGTTTTACTCAGTTTTTCCTATTTTAGTCATTAACTTTGGATGCGACTTACGATCATATGGAAACAATTTTTTTCAAACAAAAACAGGTTTTTTTTTGGAACATGATTATTAAAAAAAACCTCTCTCATTTTTTTCACAGGTGTAATGGTTTAGAATATTCGAATGAATATTTGCAACCCATTTTTACAGATTTAAATATTAAATAATTTTTTGTTTTGGTCATTAACTTTGAACATGGTTTCCAAATATATGGAAATGATTTTTTGAAAACCAAAAGAGGTTTTTGTTTTTATCGGATTCATTAACAAAACCTCTCTCCGTTTTTACATAGGTATCACGGTTTTGAAGATACGAATGAATCTTTTCAGCCCATTTTCCAGATTTAAATATGAAATAATTTCTTGTTTTTGTCATCACTCTTGGACACGGTTTTCGAGACATGGATACTGAATTTTTAAAATATGAAAGAGGTTTTTTCTGGACCGGACTCATCTACAAAATCCTCTTTCAGTTTGTACACATCTATCACGGTTAAGGAGATATAAAGATATATTTGGATCCTATTTTCCAATTACTCATGCAATTCACAGAATTATGTAGCCATGAAAAACTTTTAAGAACTAAAAGCACATGGAATATTCTAAGGATTCAATGAAAAAAACACTTAGTCCTCTATGCACGAAATTACATAAAGGTTTTATCAAGAAATAATCTTGATTATTTATCATATGAGTTTTTCCAAGCATATAAATTCAATTCTTATTTCATCATGCACCATATGCAAATACATTTTTCAAAGAACATAGTTACTTATATTTTGATGCATGCTTGGAATCCCTTCTTTATCTCTCTTGGCTCCATTCCCCATATATTATGTCATTCCTTCCCCTATTTTTTCCATAGGCTTACATTAAATATAATTAAGAAAATGAATTTTTTTTTTCTAAATTTTAAAAGTATTCCATAAATCACTCCATAAATTTGATTTTTCCTAAATCGCAAAAGAACTCCATAAATCTCTCATGCTTTTCTTTTCAAGGTAATTTTCCTTTTGCGTTATGAACAAAGTATCTCTTATTCATAGTTTTTCTAAAACTATTACTCATTATTTCTAAAACTCATAAAATATACCAACTTAGAAATATAATTTATTTATATAGAAGAATATAAATTATTCTAAATAAAAGAATTAATAATTGGTTCTTATAATTTTCTTATCTTTAAGAATTACAAGAATATTCTTAATGTAAATCAATACAATAATTAATAATATTTAATTATTCAACAACCCTCATTTTACGAGAGTTTTTTTTGGTAGCTTATGCCAGGGATATTGCATACTCCCCCCCTTAAAGAGAACATCGTCCTCGATGTTCTTCTCTTGTTGGAACATTAACCTTTACTTTTCATTGCCAATTATTTAGGCAATGTCAAATAATACTTTAATCCTAATACTTCCACAAAAACTCAAGGAGCACTATCCCTTTAATTATCAAAATGACAAGAAAACTCTATCAAGTGCATGTTGTATTTTATTTAGGAGTTACACTAGTATTTCTTTCCCATTAATGTTGTTTGAAAATTATTGTCTTTCTCTCCCATAGTAATTTCAATCAAATTCAAACTCATGGCATTTATCTCCAACCATTTTCTTCTAGTCTATCAAGAATTTAGTGTTCAATAACTCATTATTTTATCTAACATGAATGATTTTAGTCACATATATATTTCAATTTATTTCGTCCATGCATGCATATAAATAAGTCATTTCTCACATGTTCATTTGCTCATAAAAACCTATCTACATAACCTATTTCATCAAAATCGTCGATTAGATAAATTAATAAATCATGCATGCAAAACTATAACAAATGAAATATATCATGCTTCAAGTTCTTAAGTCTTTGTTCAAGGTGGCTTGACAAAGTTTCTTCCCTTTTATTTGCCTTATCCAAGTGATTTGTCATAGATATGAATTCTTCATGATGCTTTCTTTTGTTTTGATGAAATTCCTCCTTAAGTTTAGCGAGCTCTTCATCTCTTTCTTGTACTTGAAGCTTGACAAAGTCAACTTCCTTCCTTGTCTTATCTTGGTTACCATCTTGCACTTTCTTCTTAATTTTATCATTTTCCTTTTTCAAATTGTTAATCTCTTCCATGGAAGCCATAATTTTATTCAGGAGATCTTCTTCAAATTCTTCTTTGTTCTCTTCATCTTCTAGGTCTTCTTTAGCCTTGCTGTCATCTCTCTTATCTTTAGCTTCCTTGATGGATTCAGATCTTCTTTCTTGTTTTCCATTATCTTCTTGACTAGATATCATCGTAAACCCTCCTTTTGAGTGAAGATCATGAAGCTTTTCCCATATGACTTTTGCTGACGAATTTTTTTCAAAATTGGTCTTAACATAATTTGGTAACCCATTCAAAATTGCATTCATTTCTCTTGTATTTCACTCCTTATATTCTTCGTCCATCGTGTCATTAGTAATCACTGATTTCAAAACTTCAATTCCTTGAGTATTAAAGAAATTCCTCATTCTTGCCTCCCATATATCAAAATTTCCATTGAATAATGAAGCCTTCGCAAATTGATTGAATTCAATTTCGATGGTTGACGAAGACACATCTTTAGGAGGATTGGAGACTTTATTCCTTGGCTTTACCATTTGTGTTCTAATGATCAATATTCAATCTGTTAGGCTTTGAGTGAAGGTACTGGCTCTGATTCCAATTGTTGGAAATACTAAGAAGGGGGTGAATCAATATTTTTTTTTCAATTGTTAATTTTACCAGTTAGATCACTTATATTTAGAACACAAAATGAACAATGATGGAATATATATATTTTTATTAATTTATTATTTACAATAAGTAAATTACAATAATGATATAGGACTCCAACCCTAGATGAAGACTCCAATCTTCCAGGCTCCAACCTGTATTGTGCTAAGCACCGACTTGGTCTTTCCAAGGCTCCAACCTTGTCAATTTGAGGCACCAACCTCTAGGGCTCCAACCCTATCTCTGGTACAGGCTCCAACCTAGTCTCTTGAGGACTCCTATCCTCTAGGGCTCCAACCCTATCTTCCAAGGCACCGACCTTGTCTCTATGAGGCTCCAACCTCTTGGGCTCCAACTCACAACTTCACTTTGTCAAAATATCTTTGGTTATTATTCACGACTCCCAAATTCTTCTTCAACGAGCCCTGAAAATCTTCATCAATGCCTTCACTTAGTCTCCACGTCACTTAATCAATGACAACATTGATATCTTAGAAGGTGTCCCCATTGCTCTTCATATTACCCAAAACAAATATCTCCAAAGTTAGTTCATGAGGGCTTTAACAAGCCTTCATGTCTCGAAGGGTGTCTCCAAGATTTCAATCAATGCTTGGTGATGCCTTAACATGTCTTTAATAAATTGCTCAATTTCTGCACAAGGTATTCCAAATTGCTCTAGGTACAAGGACTATTGCAAACTCTTCTTCGAGGCTTCATCAAGATACCTCTAAGGCTTTCCTCAAAGGTGTTGCTAAAAGGTATTCTTGACTGTCCCAAAATATGATTCAATAGTTCTCAATGTCTTCGTTCAAGTCTAAAGTAATGCCCTCAAATAATTTCCAAACAAAAAAATATTGTCTACAAGAATAGTCTTTCCAATCAAAGATGCAACTGTGTGCCCAAATATTGCTCCCAAAAACACTATAGTTAGCTCCAAAACACTTCTTTCTCACAAGCTGCAAAATGTGCTAGAAGACTCACTTATATGTTTGACAGTCCGAGTACATTCAGTAACATAAAATAACCACAGGTCTGAATTTTTATTTTCCACGGGTCAGAGAGGAAGTCTGCACAGTTCTGTAGTAGGTTTGAACTGCAATATTCAGAATCCAAACTGTAATATCCAAGGCATATTCAAGATCTGTCCTCCAACAAGATTCGAACTAAGGAAAAAAAGGTACAAACTGAGTCTTTACTGGTGTATCTCCACAGTGGACTATTCCAATCTGAGCCTGAAGAAGGTGACGCTGCAATAGGTCTGAAAGATTGACCAAGCTAACTGTGACTGATCCAAACTGACTGTAGATAATTCGAGCTGATGGTGGAGTCCGAGCTTCTGTAGTGGTTTTCGAGCTTATTGTAGCGGAGTTTGAGCTCCTATAACTTACCCAAATCAACCAGATGTTTTCCACAGTACAATCTTTACTCCAACAAGTGATCTAAGTATCACAGGTCTGAGGGTATGATAGTAATCTGAGGTTCTGTGATATTAAACCTAGGGATCTGAGCTACAAGGGTTTACAAATCCGAGTTTGATGGAGGTTTGAGACTGCAATGCAGAGATCCTAGCCTAAAATCCTGGTCCGAAGTTCTGGGCTCCAATTCGAAACAGAAGTTACAGGTATACTTAGGTTTGAGGTTTATTGCTATGACAAGAAGCTGTATTTTTGAGTTCAAATGTCCTTCATAGGTTCATACTTCAGATATCCTCTATAGTCACCAGACCAAGCTGATTTGGGCTTCTCCACTGCTCATAGATGAGGTTTGAGGTTATGATACAAGCACAGTCCAACAACACTTCCACAATTTAATAGTCCAGCACAAACGAGTTTGAAGGAGTTTCCCAACCAGTGATCTTGTACTCCTCGGCTTCCTGTTTTCAACTGTGCTTGTTATACATATTAGTCACCAAATTTCAGATGTATCGAATGGATTTTCTTCTCAAAGATACTTACTCTGCAAATGGGTTGAACCTTCCTTCTTTTATACCGGTCCGATGAGCGATTGTCACCTTGTGGAGGAGCAGACCTGTAGTGAGGCCGACTTGAACTTTGTTATTATATTTTATTTAGGTGATGACCAATTGTATAATAAAACAACTTATGGTGGGGAACCCGACAAGTGTTGAGCTTAGTTCACTCAATGTATATGGAGAGCCTGATTTGTATGTGACTAAAAACAACTTTGGTTAAGATTCCAATATCGTAGTAATTTATCTTATATTAGGTTAAGAGTGCCAACGTGATTTGTAATTAATGAGGGGCCCACACAAATTGTATTTAGTTTCCCTTTTATTAATAGACCAAAATATATGTGCATAAAATATCAAGGAATTTTATAAAGGATTTTATGATAAAGTGTTAGAATGTGATAAGGATTTTAGGTCAAGGTGCATATATATGGATTAGGGAAAGTGGAGAGTTTAGGGTTTTATGAATAGAATTAGGGTTAGGTTTTAGTCATCTATATTTCAACTTTCATGCTTAGTGTTTCATACCTAGGGTTTGTTAGGGCAACATCATGCATCACAAGAATATTTTTCATCTTCAATAATGCCATATTGACATCAATGACAACCTTGACCAACATTTGCAAGCATGCAATCTACAACCAATGAGGCATTCTAACAAATAGTTTGCAAGCATGCAATCTACATCCATTGAGGAATTTTAACAACAGTTTGCAAGCATGCAATTTGCAGTCAATGAGACATTCTAAAAAATAGTTGGCAAGCATGCAATCTACTGCCATTGAGGAATTTTAACAACTGGTTAGTGAACATGAAAGAAATTTCCATAAATATGTTTAAACTATCAGAGAGATAGTAAAACTAAAATTTACAAAATAGCATGAATCATATTAATATCATCAATGGTTAAATTTCTACAAAATAACACAACCAACAATACTTATAGGAGGGTTTAATTGGAAAAGTCGACCAGATTATGGATGGAAGTCTGAACATAAATTTTTCTTGGAATCAACATGGGGTTTACATGACATTAAGGTATTAGCACCCCTTTATGTTATGATGAATCACATCCAAAACTCCCACGAATGCAATTTTTTAAAACAACAAAACTTTGACTCCCATTTACCACTTTTTTCAAACACATGGAATGCAAACTTTCATCTACAACTCTACATGAAGAAAGACAACCGACAATTATGTTACTATGAGTTGTTCATTGACTCTAAGTTCACTATATGAGTTCCAATCGACTCATTTATTATTTTTAACACCTAAAGAGGTTCTTTAATATATATATATATATATATATATTACAACATTCCATTGTCCTCTTCAGAGCTAACCACAACTTCTAAATTATTTTTTTATCACAAAAACCATACATGCATTCATTATTTATAAGCAGTGCATTATGAATTTAGTCATGCTTTTCCATTTTTTTCTTCTTATGCACCATAATCATTGTTGAAATAGTATTCATGCAAAGGTTGGTAATTGATTCACACTATAACCAGTGAGTGCTCACGATTGTTATTAGGTGCAATAGAGGGTTTATTCTTTTTTATCCGCATCCATATTAAAATTTCATGAGCATAAAATTTAAAGAAACATTATCACTTTCTATTCTTTAAGGTGGTCATTAATCATGCATCTCATATAAATAGTAGTCTTCTGCAAGTTCAGTTAGAGTCATACCTGAGATGATTCCCACTGGCATCATACCTATACTTTTTTTTACTTCATGATTCCCAATAGGCGCCAATGTTGCAACCTTTTTCTCTGATACCATTTGTAACATACCCTGGTAACCTCGCAGGAAAATGCATGGAGTTAGGAATTTTTTTCAACATTTACCAATGTGTAACTTTCTAAATTACTTTCTATATTCCCTCATTAACCATTATAATAACCATCATCCCACCTAGAGATATATTTAGTAAAAAACATAGTGAGTTACACAACCATTTACTGTCCTTGTTGTAACATATTAACTTAAATTTCCTATTATAACTATGGATCGATTCCATGATCATTTTAATTCAATTAGTAAATCACATAATTGATAATATAAAAATCACATCATGAAAATGACACAATGAAAAATCACATCATTAGACACTGATATACCCTAGAAACCCTGTAGGGTGAAAATTAGCAAACATTCAATTTTATTATTAAATGCTCATGAGGGTTTTCACCCCTCATTCAATGGTTATAAGGGAGTCCATCCCTTGACCATTGTCATAAAAAATACATAGAAAAATAATATTAAATGAAACATAACTAGCTATAAGCTATTACAATAATCATGATACCCTTTACCCACAAATCCTCAATCTTTTTCTTTGTGGTCGAATTGTTTCCATCAGTGGGTCATCTTGTAGTTCGAAATCCTAAACCTGCATGGACTAACAAATATTTATCTACCACAATGTTCAACATGAAAAATTATTTGCTCAAGTCACTATCCTTTCCTGTCATTGCTGTCGCCATCACACTTGATATCATGATTAGATAAAATATAAATAAACCAATAATCAATCTTTATTTGTGACACTTCAAAAAATATTGGGATGCATGTATAAAACATAAATGGAATGTCATGAAATCCTTTCACATGCATTAGTAATAAATAAATAGCTATCAAGCATCATATTTCTAACAAATGTTAACAAAATCTTGCATGCACTTTCATATTCTTTCCAAAGGAAAGCTAACATATTACATAATATTATTGGGCATGCAAATTCATAACATAATTTCAAGATAACTATCCCAAAAAGAAATTTCCTTTGTGCCTACTCTTATGTTTTCTTTTCCAAAAACATCTTTCCCACACAAGATCTATTCACAATGGCTATTAATTATAAAAATGTCAACTCTATTTCAAACAAAGTTAACATACTAGTTATAATTTTGTGCATGAAACTACTTGTTCTCTCCAATAGAAAATAACATAAATTGTTCTTCTTGCATGTAAAACATATATTTCTTTTCAAAGGAAACTAAATAAATATTGCATGGAAACATAAACACATTTATTTTCCAAGAGATCAAACACATACCATTTATTCTTTCATGCATGCAAAGGGACATTTCCTTCTTATCCAAAAGATCTAGCCCAATTACTATGCATAATATTCTCCCAAAAGAAAGCTAAAACCATAGATAATCCCTTTAGGTGTGCAAATACATATTATTTTTCTGAAAATACGGCTAACTCAATCAATATTATGTGATTGCATCTTCCTTTTCTCCAGAAATCTAATACCAAAACTATACTTTTTCCATGTATGCAAGTGTATATGTTTCTCTAAGTAATCTTACATAATAAAGCATGTGATTACTAGTTTTCCTCTCCAAGAATCTAATCCAATAATGCATACAAGGATATATTTTTCTCTTCTATTCTTTTTGAAGAGTTAACACAATAAATGCTTCCTGGCACGCGCGCGTGCACACACACACACACACACACATATTATCCAAGGAATTTAACACATTAATTATTATTTTTCCAAAAGATAGCTAATTCAGTAGCTATTATGCATGCAATATAAAATATTTTTTTATCATTTGATACATCAAAGAGATTTGTAATATTTCCTCAAGAAATAACATGAATAACAAATTCTTCTCAAATAAAACAACCAATTTCCTTTTACGCAAAGGTTTTATATGAACTACTTCACACAAAATTTATTTAAATCTTTTTGCATGACTCAAGCTCCTCATGCATGTAAAATCACATAGTAAATTCTAGTAGATCAAATATACTAGATATTATTCATGTACACCTAAGCACATAGTCTCTTCAAGGGTCCAATATTTCTCTTTAAAACTTTTAATGCATATGCATCATGAGAACATACTTGGTAATCTCTTAAATGAAATAAATTAATTCATTTACAAGAATTATCAACATAATTATTATGTATATATGTACATAAACAATTATTCTTATCTGGTTGAAAAATCAAATGGAAGCACTCTGTTTTACTCTATTTTTCTTGTTTTAGTCATAAACTTTGGACGCAACTTCCGACCATATGAAAACAAAATTTTGAGGGAATTTTTTGTTTGTTTGTTTGTTTGGAATAGGCTTATTAAAAAAAACATCTCTCATTTGTTTCATAGGTATTACGGTTTAGAATATCATAATGAATATTTGCAACCCATTTTTCCAGATTTAAATATTAAATAATTTCCTGTTTTGGCCATTAACTTTGGACACGGTTTCAAAACATATGGAATTGAGTTTTTGAAAACCAAAAGAGGTTTTTGTTTGTAATTGTTTCATTAAAAAAAACTCTTTGTTTTTACATAGGTATCATGGTTTGGAATATTCGAATGAATATTTTTAGCCCATTTTTCTAGATTTAAATATGAAATAATTTTCTGTTTCTATCATCACTTTTGGACACGGTTTCCGAGACATGGAAACCAGATTTTTAAAATCTGAAAGAGTCTTTTTGATGGACCAGACTCATCTACAAAACCCTCTTTCAGTTTATACACATCTCTCATGGTTTAGGAGATACGAAGGAATATCTGGACCCTATTTTCCAATAACTCATGCAATTCACAAAATTATTTAGCCATGAAAATAATTTAAGAATTAAAAGCACATGAATTCTTCTAAGAATTCAAAGAAAAAAACACTTACTTCTCTATGCACGAAATTACATAGAGGTTTTTTCAAGAAATAATCTTGATTCTTTATCATATGACTTTTTTCGAAGAAAATAAATTCAATTCTTATTTCATCATGCGCCATATGCAAACACAATAATTTTCAAAGAACATAGTTATTTATCTTTTGATACATGCTTGGAATCCCTTCTTCATCTCTCTTGGCTCCATTATTCATGTATTCGGTCATTCCTTCCCCTATTTTTCCCATAGGATTACAATAAATAGAATTAAGAAAATGGAAAATATTTTCTAAATTTTAAAATCATTCCATAAATCACCCATAAATCACTCCATAAATATGATTTTTCCTAAATCACAAAAGCACTCCATAAATCTCTCATATTTTTTTTCAAGGTAAATTTTCTTTTGCCTTGTGAACAAAATATTTCTTATCCATAGTTTTTCTAAAATTATTACTCATTATTTCTAAAACTCATAAAATATACCAACTTAGAAATATAATTTATTTATATAGGAAAACATAAATTCTTCAAAATAAAAGAATTAAGAATTAATTCTTGTAATTTTCTTATATTTAAGAATTACAATAATATTCTTCATGTAATATCAATACAATAATTAATAATATTTAATTATTCAACAACCCTCATTTTACAAGAGTTTTTTTGGGTAGCTTATGCCAGAGATATTACAATAACAATTTATACAACTTCATGACACGAAATACAAATATTAGGATTGGAGAACCTTCATTTTTACATTCTAACCCAAGTTGAAATTTGTTTATTAGGAATTATCTAGAATAATATAGTACTCTTTTGTGGAGCTAAGATTTTCCAATATTTCTTTATCCACCAGGAAATTCCATTATTATCAATCTTCAATAGAGGAATATATCGGTTTAGCATAGTATAATGATCTCTAATAGATTTTATAGATAAAACCTGCTCATTAAACCCATCCACCATTCACATATAAGCATGAACTATTTGTGAAAAAATATATTCCAAGGTTTTACCCATAATTGTTCAAGGTCTAATTCCTTTACCAAGGGCCAACCTTGATTCTATATTGTTTCCATTCAAAATTTTGTTTAGAGTACATAACACTATCTCCTGAAGATGACTAACTAAATCTTCAAGCATAAAAATATTAGCGTTGCAACTTGCAATTACATGCTTCCTAATACGTACCATTCAAACATCTTTAATTCGTTAAACTAGATACTTTGCAACCACCAAAAGGCATTGAGTCAGTTCTTTCCATATATCATAAGACTTATATGATTTTATGGATATTGGATCCATACTAATACAAATCTAGGCACAATATATTTAGAAATAAAAATTTCCCTCCATAAGCTCTCCCAATTGAGAAAAACCCATAGGGATTTCTTAGCAAATGCATTCCCAAATGTTCTTTAATCCCAATCCCCCATATTCCTTAGGAAGGGGAATTATTGAACAATAGATTATATGAGGCCCTAGATACTCAAAAAATCCATTCCATAATAATTGAAGGCCACATTCCAAATATGATTCAATGTGCTTTTAAGGATGTGCATTGAAAGATGCCAATAAACTAGAATTGTCTCCAAAACTAATTTGAGGAGTACAAGATGTCCCCATCGAGATAACGATATATTACACCATAAGTGTATCCTACTTTCCACTTTGGACTATAGCCATTTCTAATTAGAAATACCATACTTTTTTGGATTAATGTTGAAAGCTATATATTTGAATCCCTGTTTAAGAGCAGGTGGCTAGAACCCAAATAAACATGAAAACTATGGTCTAATATCCTCCACTTTGCCTAAAACATATATAGGTGATTTTACCATGTTAACCAACATGTATGTAGTAATTTTAATAATTCCCAAGAAGGCATGTCATAATCTTTTGACATATCCAATTTTAAAACAATAACAACCTTACCTAAATTTTTAATTACACGGAACCCTCTTGAGTAGATCATATAGTTTCAAGGATTAACCTACCTATGAGAAACTTAAACTATTTATCCTAAATCACCATTGCAAGTAAGGATTTAATCCTAATAGCAATTATTTTTTCCACAATATTGAATATACAATTGCATATAGATATAGGATAGAAGTCATTAAATTTTTTGTGACAACCATATTTTGGGACAAGTTTAATAAAGGTAGAGTTGAAACTTCCTGGCATTCTTTCATCAAGATGAACATGTTCCACCACCCTTGGGAGATCACTTCACTTGATAACATAAAATTTCACGAATAATTCCACCATCCACCCATTCAAACCTATGCGCATGCTTTTTTAAAGGAATTTAATATGCTAAGCAATTCCTCTACTATTACTAGCTAGTGTAATTCCTCTCCTTAATAAATATCAAAAAATATTCCAACACCCTGAAAATTGAACCAATGACTTCATCAGGGGAGCTACGAAAAGATTCGAAAAATGTTTGATCCCCATTAAATATAATTCCTTGAATCCCATGAATTTATTCCCATCCTCATTAGTCAAATCCAAAATCACATCGTAGTTACTTCGACGATTTTCAAATTTATGAAAGGACTTCATGTTTTTTCCTCTTGCTTCCAACCACAACACTCAACTCTTTAATCTCCACACCCTTTCCTTGTCTACACTACATTTCATTCTTTGCTTCTCAAGGAGATGAGTTGATTCGTGCTATATTAAGATAACCCATTCTCATAGTTAAAGGCTACCAATGCTTATTCAATTACTCTCATTTAAGTTGTCCTTTGTATCCTTTTATTTCTATCCCACTCTACCACATCGTTTTTGATAAATTTTAAATTTTGTACAAATTGAGCAAATGAATGTACACTAGATTTAGACAATAGGGAACCCAGGTCTCTAAAACCATATTATGAAATTATTCCTCCTCTCCAAGGACCATATTTAAAGGGACTACTAGCTTTTGAGTCACCCTTACCAATCTCCAAATAAATAGGAAAATTATCATAAATTTGAATGTGTCTCATGCATGATCTATATTGTTCAATCTATGGAAGAAATTATTGATGCGCTAAAAATACGTCCATATGTCAATAAATTCCCAACCCTATTATTACCCCAAGTGGGTGCAAGTTCAACCAACGCCAAATCAACCTAACTAGCATGGTCAAAATGATTTATTTATAAATTGGAGAGCCCGTCGACCTGAGTATGGTGATACCGAATCTTCCAGTAGCTTATAAAAAATGTGAGCCCACCCCCCACGAAAATAATTTCCAACTATAGGGAACCAAGGGAACATGAGTGATCCAATAAATTATCCTTATCTTCATATGGCCCATATATGTTTAGTATGTGAAAGTCCATATGTAGATCATGGCCATGGACAACCAAGGCTGACCCAAATTAAATTGAAAAAGAATGAGATAAAGTTGGCGAGTCTTGCTATCTTTAAATAATACGCTCTTGAAGCCCCAAATTAATCCCACCCCACAAATTCCCATCCCTTGATTTATTTAGTCAATAACTTAATAATGAGGTTTGCACATACCATAGTTCCCTGGAGAAATATCATATCAGGAAAGTATTTCTGGATCATATGCTTATGGGATAATACTTTGGGTCTCCCTTCTAACCCTTTAATGTTCATTGACATGATTTTCATGGGAGAACTCCCAAAAGGGTTTTTTTTGCTCTAAGAACCCTAGGCAGGAGACATTGACGCCCTCGATTAATATCTCTCAAGGCCATCTCTTGTGCGATACAAATCAATGATTTGTAGCTAGCCTTAGAAATACCTCTATTTAGAGGATTATCCAACCCAAAATTCATTTAAATCAAATAATTTGTGTAATGTTGAAGTAGATAGGATTTTATCCCACTCAAAGTAGAAGAGTCAAATGGGAAAGAGACAAAAATATAGGGAAATCTAGGAAGAGAATGCCTAAGAGAAAATGATGTACCAATAATAGGAGTTGAAGTTACCATTGTAGAGGTTTCCACATAAAAAACATATGGAAAAAAAGGAGAAGTGGATGGGAAAGTATCCATACCACATAAAGTAATAGGTGGAACTAAACTAGAAGAGAAAATACTCTTACTTGATGCTAATGAATTGCCTGGTAAAGCACTCCATACACTTTTTGGATTGTCCCATTGAGTTGATCAATTTCTAAGTCCTTAAATAAATCCTTATATGTGGGCTTTACTTCCTCACCCTCCAATAAACTCAGAACCAATGGCACTATGAAATCACCAAAAACAATTTCCTTGTTGGACAAAGAGTAAGGGGCCATAAGAGAATTATTTTCTTCTGCGATGAGTCGTGATCCAAATGGATGTTGAGGATCAAAGGATGGAGCCTTTGGTCTATCTTAATCATTCCCAAATATTCCACCAATATAGGGTGGATTATTTCCATCTGTACATCCCTCCCTATTCTCCTATTGGGTTTCTACATCATTAGGAATACACGATTCTTCATGATGAGGAATATAAGGATGGAGCACTCCAATTCAACACGTGGTATCTATAATAATTAAAAATAACATCTATATAGTCTAGATATGAGTATATGAGTGTTTACCATAAATAATTTGAATGGATTCTAACAATCTGTGTTAATTGGCATAGTTTTTCATTGTCTAGAAGATTTCTGGAAAAATTTGTGTATATGATTTATAATCTGTCTAACATTTTGGGTGGACATTCCACCCATCATCAGGGACTAGAAAGCATAATGATGACAAACGAGCGCTAATGGGCCTTTTAATTAAGAGACGAATTCAATTAGCCGTTAGGGTACAAATAATTAATTTAATAAATGCAGGGATAAAAGGTAAAGTCAAACGATTAAATAAATAATTAAAATAAGATATCAAGATTAGAAATTAATTAAAATAAATGAGTGAATAAAATAAAATTAAATAATATAGGCATTGAAATGATAAGTCAAACGATTAAATAACTCATTAAAATAAGATATTAAGAAAAATAATTAAAATAAATGAGCGAAATAAAGGTTAATAAAGACGTATAATATGAAAAAGGAATACTTCAAAACCAAAGCTCTCAACTCTTGCATCAAAAGACAACGTTCCAATACCAATTTTTCGATGACACCTTTGTCATTTGGCAACACGGCCTAACAACACTTAACACCTTTCTCTCCAATCTCAACAATATTTCTCTTCATATTCAATTTACCATGGAAGTTGAAGCTTATAAATCCGTCCCTTTCCTTGATGTCCTCATCACCCGAAAACCTAATGGTTCCATTACCCATCAAGTCTACCGAAAGATGACCCACACTAATCGATATCTCGATACCCATTCTCACCATTACCCATCCCAAAAATTAACTATTCTCAAGACGCTCATCTCTTGAGCCCTTAAAATTTCTGATCCTTAATTCCTTCCATGAGAAAAAATACACCCTTTTCAATATTTTTGAACCAATGGTTATATCTTATCTCAAATTTGTAAAGCTTTTCATGTTGTCTCTAAGACCAAATACACCTCCCCTCATGTTTCCTTCTCTTCTTCCCAAGCTTAGGGTCAAGTCTCTCTTCCCTATATTAAGGGAGCCAATGACCTCATTTCTAAAATATTTTAAAAAAGGAACATTAAAACCATTTTTAAACCTTACAAAATTTTGAAGCAGATGTTTCAGTCATCCAATGAAAAGTCTGAATGCATGGTATGCTGAGCTGTTTACCAGATACCCTATTCAAAGATCACCTAAAGGAGCATATATTTGATACCAACCATCTTTGGTTAACAAAGTTTGCCATTGTAGAACACTTTTTAATTCAAAACAACTTGTTGTGATCAATCTAAAATCCCTTGAAATTGAAAAACAACCCTATAATTTTAATAGATAATATGAGTTTAAATTGAGCCCATCTTAGAAACTTGTCATCCAACAATTCACACATTAATTTCTCTCATTTCTCTTATTAATTATTCTTATATTTCAATCTCTCATTATTTTTTGAACCTTTTTCTTCTCTTCTTATTTGTTTTTTCATTTTAACCTTTTTTTTCTCCTCTTTCTTATTGGTTTTTTCATTTTAATTCTTGTTACCCTTATCCTTCCTCTTCTCTTCCTCTTCCTCTTCCTCTCCTCTCCTCTCCTCTTTATATGTATGATTACATTATTCATATGTATGATTACATTCTTCATGTTTATACATATTTATTTTTAGTCCTTTTCATATTATACATATTTATTACCTTTATTTCACTAATTTTTTTTAATTATTTTTCCTAATATTTTATTTTAAATAAGTTATTTAATGGTTCAACGTGACTAGCTATATTATATTAATTTATATTCACTTATTGATTTTAATTAATTTTTAATCTTAATATCTTAAAGTTATTGAATGGTTTGATTTAACCTTTTATCCAATATATTGATTAAAATAATTTAATTAATCTTAATATCTTATAATTATTAAAAATCTTTTATAGATACATTGATTAAGTTAATTATTGGTACATTAATGACTAACTGAATTCCTTGCTCTAAAAGGCGTATTAACATTTATTTAACCATTATACTCTTTAATTCTAGTTCTGGATGATGAGCAACGTGTTCACCCAAAACATGAAACGAATATAGAATATAAACATGATTCTCCATATATTCTAAACCACCCATAATATACGATTCGATACAGTTGTCTATAGCCTTAGACCCCTCTTAATCCCCATAGCTCGAGTGGGATACTAGGCAACATGGCCCTTGGAGTGGTACCATCCTTGATTCAACTTCTGGGGTCAAAGAGAGAATGCCAGGGTTTCAAGTCCAATACCAACTTTATTTTCTCTTGATAAATACTTTCAATAAAATAAAAATAAATGTCAAATTTTATATACTCCCAATAAAATAAAAATAAATATCAAATTTACACATCCATGAAAATTTTGTGGCTAACATAGAAATATATATCGACTTTATACATACATGTAGTGAAGAAAAAGCGGTTACAAATAAAAGAAACATATAAAAAAATGTATTGTAAAAAAAACGGTTACAATGCAAGTGCAGTGGATGATCAATATACAGCTACACTTTTGCCTCTAATATCAACAGTACTGCAAGTGGTGGTCCGTGGCTGATTAGGCGAAGCTGGCCACGCCCACGCAGCAGCAGCAGAGCAACTAGCAGCATTTTGCACCGTTAACAGATCGCGATGAAGGGGGCCATTCTTCAAGAGGTGAATGATGTGTGCCAAAACCGATGGGTCGCAGGGAAGGGTAAGCCCTCCGCTGCGATAATGGAAGGCAAACTCCTCTTCGGCATTGTGGAGGAGTTTGGAGAAGAGCGGATCGTTCAAATACGCCACCGGAATAACGAAACGCTCCACCAGCTCTTCCTTCACTGCGTACACTGCCAGGTGGCCTTCCGACACATCGCCGGGGACACTCGGCCGGGAAGTGCTCTCTGAATCGCGACTAATTTCATTTTGCTCCCCTTGAATGTAATAGTTAGAAAATCCCATCAACAGAGCCTGCTTAATGCCAGTGATTGCTGTAGGAATGGCGGCTAATTTGTGCCATCGTCTAGCTATCTGCTTTATCTTGACGATTTGGCTGATGTTGTATGCTGCGGATCTACCACTGTTTAATCTCTCCATCGTTTTTGCTTTTCCTTCCACAGAGCCCAGTGGCTAGCTGCCACAGCAAGTGAACAGATAAGAGGGAAAGAATTGAATGAATATTCATGGCAGCTTGCAGCGTTTTATGAGGATAGGTGCAGACAGTGGCATGTGATGGGTCTGTACTCCTGGTGGCTCTCCTTATTTTACGCTATGGTGCCATGTGTGTGGGGCTAACTTGTCCTTCGTCCTTCAACATCGCAATTAACATTGTTCCCATCGACATTGACATACAGACACTCACCTAATCTGGAAATGAATGGAAAGCCAATATTCTATTTTGATGATTTGTGAGTGTTTTTCTATTTTATTTTATAATTTAAATCTTTGATATTTTATTAGAATTTTAAGTTTGAGTTTTTTTAATAATGTTAAATACTTATTTGTGTTATTTGTTTGTGTTACTTGTGATTCTTTTATTAACAATTTGAGTTGGCCTAATGGTTAAGAGCGCGTGTTTTCTCTTAAAAGGTAAGTATTTATCAGCATAGATTTATCTTAAATAAAGACCAATTTAAAATGAGCCTAGAAAAATCTAATTTCTTGACTTGCAAATTTTAAATATTTTATATAATTATTTAATTTTTATTTATTTATTTATTTTAGCCCACATAAAAAAATTTCAACTTTGATAATGACATACACCCTTATATTGAGCTATAGAATGGATGAACTTCTCAACTCAAAAATACGTTTTAAATAATTTAAAAAACTTATATTGACAAAAAGGGCAAAACATAAAATAAATTTTAAACCAGCCCTTAAAAATTCCTATATTTAAGGTTCGTCTTCTGCCATCAATCACATTAAAATAATAGTTGATATATGTCAACTTTGATCCCTATATATAGGATTCGTTTTGTACCACCAAACACACAAAAAATAGTTGATTCATAAAAGTGGAAAACATTTATCAAGTAGTTTGATGTTTGGTAAGTTTTTATATCTATTATGTCTGCAATTTATATAGTTTGATATTTAATATGTAATATATAATTATATATATTCACATATTAGGAGGAGTAATTGGGTCAGTACCGTACTACTAGGGATGGGCATTTTGGGAGATTTACCACTATAAATTCTGAGGTGAACAGTGGAGCTTCCAGCATGGATACGGGTTAGACATTCCAGGACTTGAATATAAGACCTTATATTTACTTTGAATTTTTACGAGTTCGTCCAGTAAACTCTTCACAAGTCTATTTTTTATATTTACTGGAACTTATATATTTTAATGTTTAATTACTTTTTAATTACATTATATTAATTTAACAATTTTTTTATTAAAAAATAAATAAAAAATTGTAAAACTTAAATTCATAAAAATAATTAGATGAATTTAATTTAGAGTTGCATTAACTAAATTGTAATTATAAATATGAATATATACATATTTAATATAACATTTTGTATTATTTTCGTATTTTTAATTGCGTTCATTATCTTTTTTTTTCAAAAGAAAAAAACGCTGTATATATTATGATAGAAACAATACATGATCAAAAATATTTTTTCAGCTAAAAGTCAGCGAGAAAATCAACATTGCATAGCCATAAACAAGATGCTCATTCAAAGAAAGAATAAGCAAATGTAAATGACGCTGGCTACCACTATTACGGATGGAATTACCCAGCCCAACATAATTGAATTCTGTCATACCTGATAGACATGAAAGGTTGAAAAGGATGATAACAATTAGTAACAAGCCATAACAACATACAAAAAGAAGGCAGATTTTAAATGATAGGGTAGAAAAAGGATAAGGGAAATCCTGAAGGCAGGGGTGGGAAAATTGATGTAATAATGAAAATGGCTCACCCGAGAAAATATTGACAAGCCCTGTAGAAAAAAGCACAATAGCAGGCTCGCTTGAGATAAAATGAGGTAGGCCCGTTTCCTGGGGGAGAAAGCGCCCAACATGCACACTTGATAGAAATCTGAAACAGGCACACATGAGAAATAATAGGGCAGGCTCGCTTGCTAGAAATACCAAAACCAGGCTCGCTTGACAAATTCATTCCGAGATGGATAAAAACAGGCTCGCTTGTGAAATTTTGCCATGGAACACTTGACAAAAAGACAGGGAAATCCATGATCTGAAACCTTTTAGAAGTAACATCATAACCGAGTGATTCTGCCTGTAGGAATAGCATGAAGAATACAAACTGAAATGCAAGAACCATAAGACCTGTACCAAAAAACCTGTATCCAGCCATAATAAAATGAAGAACCCAAAAAACAGAGAACAATGATTGCAATTCGAGAAGCTCAAGGAATGGGAATGGAAGACTCCCATATCTGTGAACCATCACGGACGTGAATAATCTTCATGACCCCAAAGTCGGCCAATAGACCCTTCTTAGACAACCCATCAACCCGAGTGTTATTCTCGCGATATATATGACTGATTCTTGGACAATACAACCTCCTCCATAGTCTCCGAGTTCTATCAATCCAACCTTGTAGACTCGGAGACAACATAAGATAACTGTTAGAAACCCAACCAATGACAAGTTTTGAATCCCCATAAATGCTGATGTTCTGAATTTGAAGGTTAGAAATCGCCAGAAGACCACCCCAAAGAGCCATAATCTCAGCTTTGTTATTAGAACCAGGGCCACCATTCTAGAAAATGTGAATCCGTTCACGATTGGACAATTTGATCCAAACCCCACATCCAGTGTTGCCCTCCAATGAAGCCCCATCGAAAAAGATGGCAGGGATGGAAATCTCATGAGGTCTAGTACGATGAGAGCCATCCAACACAGTGGAAACATGTTGGGGACGCTCATCCATCCAACTTTTAATAGCCTGATAGACACGATGAATCTGAAATGGTCTGTTCTCAAAGATCACCTGATTTCTAGCCAGCCAGACCTCCCATATGAGGAAAAAAGGAAGCGAGTTGTAATTAGACTTCAACTTGTCCCACTCTGTTGCAGCAGAAATGAAATCCATAGGAGACCATAATGGGTTCATAAAAAAGGCGCTGAATAACTTCCACAAACTGGAAATGATATGACAAGAAAAAAATAAATGAGAAATGGATTCTGCTTCCATGCAACAGATAGCACAACGACTGGGACCCTGATGACCTCTTTTCATGAGATTTTCCCATGTAAGTATCTTCCCACGCCATACCAGCCATCCGAAGAGAGTGATTTTTGTGGGGATTTTCCTATGCCAAAATGGATAAAAAATTATGGTTGCATGAACCTGTGGATATTGGGAAATGATAGTACGATAAATATCCTGGACAATGACCAAATTATCCTTGAGAGGACCATTCCATACAATCTGATCACCACCTGTAGCATAGCAAAAACCAACACCCCTCATATGATCACGAAGATGATCCCACTCCTCAGCAACAGCCCCATCCAAACCCAATTGAATAGCTATTTTGAAAATTGGGGCAGCAAAAGACCATACAGAAATAGTTTGAGACAGATACATATGTCCACTCTGAGCCAAAGTGTGGACAAGACGATGAGATGGGGCGTATTGAAGAGGCAGAGAGAAAATGCTGTGGGATCCAATCGGGATGCGCCCCCCATCACGAAAAATCCATGTCAATCAAGGAGCCACTTGAGCCAGGATTTTTTTGAAACTGCCCCAGATGCAGGAAATTCTCTGAGGAAATGTAAAATCATGACAACTGAGAAAATAAGGAATATCACCATCAATATATTTGGCCCTGATGATGGCATTCCAAATGCCAAAACCATTAATGGCCCGCCAAAAGGATTTAATCAAAAGGGCACAATTGAAAACACGGGTATTCAAAATACCCCATCCATCCATATCCTTGGGCATGCATAAAGTATCAAAACTGCATAGGTGATATTTATTCTCCATATTAGCCCCACCCCAAAGAAATTGGGAGATAATACTATTGATTTTGTTTACAATATCTATCGGCAGGAAGAAAAGATGACCCCAGAATACCATCATCTGAGACAGGACTGCCTATATCATGATAAGCCGCCCCCCCAAAGACAGCCAATGACGAGTCCAGTGGCAAATCCGAGCCCTGAACCTTTGAACAATCCAAATCCAATCTCTAATTTTATAGCCAGAGGGTTTAATTATAAAACCCAGATATTTGAAGCCCAGAGATGCTAGCCTAAAATCAACAGCCAAAAACTCCGCAATGAACATGATCTCTTGAATATCACCAAACTCATAAATGATAAAGGATTTACTGGTGTTGATACCCAGACCTATAGCAGATTCGAAACCCATAAACAAAATATGAATGTAAAACCAATGATTTCGAACCATATTTCCAAAAAGTAACAGGTCATCAACAAATAAGGAGTGTGATATGGATACATAATTTGAAAAGGCAAAGCCCTTTATGAAACCCTTTTTCTCAGCGTTGTGCATGATCTTACTAAATCCGTCCATTATAAGGATGAAAATGAGCGGGGATAAAGCACAACCTTGTCGTAAACCACGACCAACCTAAAAAAACTTAGTTGGAAAACCATTTACGATGACAGCGTATCTAATCGAGGATATACAAGACATAATCCATCGGATAATTCGAATGGGAAGATCAATCTTGAGCAGTACAATTATGATGAAATACCAATCCACAGAATCATATGCCTTGTGCAGATCCACCTTCATAACCAAAGCCTCTTTTTTCCCCGAATGCATAGAGTGAATAACCTCCAAACAAATTAAACCATCTTCATATACACACCTGTAATATGTTCATCTTCATATACACACCTGGAATATGTTCATCTGATCAATAAAGATGAAAACAATAATCAAATTACAATCCATTTATAACATTTAAACATCTAACCCGACTATCTATACCATCAAAACATACAACCAAGGGGCACGAGAGGTACACATAAGCACCCATAAGGCACACAAAACCATCCATAAAAAACCAAAGGGCACACAAAACCATCCACAAACATTCGTAAGAACCACCAGGCGAATAAAACCATCCATAAGGCACACAAAACAATACAACCGCTATTGAAAAACCCAGGAATTGCAACAGTTTCGGTACCAAGAGGAGATTTTAAATGACAACCAACTATAAGACAAAAACTCTGTATATGAACCAATATAGCATGATATGCAGCTGCTCCAAAGTCCTGTTGTAACACCTTGTTTTAATTTAAATCATGGCTAATAGACTTATTATGACACATTTGAATTAATTAACGAATAATATGATACATTTGAATTAATTAACGAATAAAATTAACAAGACTTAAGTATATTTTTTTTTAATATAATTAATAATGTCTTGAGTAAAATGAAAGTAATTGTTTGGTAAATGATTCCAAGAACTCAGGGTAAAAAGGTAGAGACAGTTCTGTCAGTTACCTCCCTATAAGGATAAAGGAAAATCCTGAGAATGGGAAGGGGTTCTGTGTAGAAAGAATGTTGGGGTTAAGCAACAGCCTGTTGCAATGAGTTGTCCAGATCTGGTAAGGAAATCAATAGAGCTCAAGGAAGAAAAACCCAAAGAAGTGTAGACTGGATTAGATCCTGGGGTCTATCTTCTACTGTCTCAGTGAGAATTACCTAAGGCCTTGGTGAGGAGCATGCGAGAGCAAAGGACGTGATTGCATTGCTCAAGGTTGGGAGGACCATCAATTTAATGGAAGACTGCACTGAGATAAGTGATTTTAAGTGTTTCTTTACTGGTTGACATTACTTGTTATATGGAAATGTTTATGCAAAAAGAGAATCTTGTTTGAGTTTCTATTGTTGGAATGAATGATACAAGCATTTACCCTCTGCTATGTAGTTAGAGTAGAATTAAATACTAACTAATGGAATTATATACATTCTCTAGCCTATTACCAAGTAGGACTAAAATGATTAATTAGACATAGAAGTACAATACCAAATAAATGAAGTGTTAAATGTTAATCATCTACTAAATAATGAGAGCTATATTCACTGTAACATATATATACATTTATTGCAAAAATAAATAATGAGATCTATATTCACTGTAACATATATATACATTTATTGCAAAAATTTCCGGATTATCCACAGTGTTAAGAAACAATGGTTGACGTTTCGAATCACAACGGGGATCCATCTTCAGGACAAGATTTTGAATAAAGAATGAAAGAAGAGCAGAAAGTCAGGGTTAATATATAGATAAGGGGAGAAAAATAACCGACAAGACCAACTAATTAATTAATAGTTAAATATGTGAGACTAAGATTAAAATTTAATTATAAAATTAATAATAATTATAAATAATTTAACTTATTTTATTAACATTTATTTACTCTTGGAGTAAATATTTGTTAATATTAATTTTATTAATATTATTAAAATTTTTAAAAATAACAAAATTTGGAATAAATATTTGTTAATATTAATTTTATTATTATTATTAAAATTTTAAAAAATAACAAAATAAGAATAAATTATATTTTTAGATAAATTAAAATAATTATTCAACTTGTTCAGAAACTTTAGGTTTTGTATTTTTAGTAACATTTATTAAATCTCCTTAATTCACTATAATAACATTTATTATTTATTAATTAAAATTTTATTATAACTATTTAAAATTACAAATATTAAAATTAAATTAATTAAATTTATAAAAATAAGATAGATTAGTTATACTTTAATAGAATATATTAGTTAGGTTTTAGAATAGAATTATAAAAAAAACTATTAAATTAATTAAATTTATAAATAAATTTATAAATAAATTAGTAAATAAAAATTTATTAATTAAAAAATAAATAAATTATTATTTAATTAGTTGGCCTTGTCGGCTATTTTTCTCCCCTTATCTATATATTAACCCTGACTTTCTGCTCTTCTTTCATTCTTCATTACCCTAACCTTCTGCTCTTCTTTGATTCTTCATTCAAAATCCCGTCCTTCTTTGATTCTTCATTCAAAATCCTGTCCTGAAGATGGATCCCCGTTGGGATTCGAAACGTTGACTATTGTTTCTTAACACTGTGGATAATCTGGAAATTTATGCAATAAAAAATAACCACAGAAGCTTAAAAACCATATATATACATTGCTAATAGAAAAATAACCAAGAAGAGTCCCATGCATTTAAGGAAAATCTGGTAAATACGTAAGTAAGGGCCAGAGGTTTAGCACCCAGAATCGTGGGAACAGGTCTGGGGTCCATGTCCCCTGAGCACCTTGATGAGAGGACACTAGGCTCTAATTTAAACCAACCACGAAATTTACTTAGCACATTTGCAAAGAAAACTAGAAATAACAAGAATTAAACAGTAACAGTAAGTCTATGAAACCAGACATAAAAACGAAGTGCACACATTAAATCTGGAGATTTAAACCCGTCAGATACATTCTATTTTTCTTCAGAAGGAAATTGCCATAATAGTTAAGCTTCATAACTATTAACAACAATAAGAAAAACTTGAATGGGAAACTACACAGTATGCAACCATCAAATGTATGAAGAGTAAACGATGAAAACTAAAAGATACAATTTAGAATATTTAGTTAATACATCCAATATTTTTCTCGAAAATTATAACACCATGCCTTGGCTCCTTTTAAGGCTGGAGGCCATCTAGGAAGTAGAATAAATTTGAAGAGAAATTGCTCTCTGAATTAAAAACTAAGTCCGAAGACCAAACTGCAAAAGCCATTCACATTTAAATAGAACATACAATAGAACTATGCAAGAGGTCAAGCCTCGAAATATATAAAAATCGGAAGAAAACCCTGAATCAAAACCTCATGGCCATGACTAATATATCAGTGCCAAAGAACCCCAAAACCCTGAAACAGGTGGGGGGCCTGAAGTTAGTCACAACTCAATTCATTATAGAACTAGCATATGCATTAACCCTATCAAGAGGGCTTACCTGAGCATTGTTCGCGATGGCCCAATACTCCAAACATCAGTGGTACTTATGCAGACCTTGCATACAAGCACAACGACCGTTAGAATCCTTGATGGGTAGAGAATAACTTATCCATTCAAGAAAATAACTTAAAACGAAAAGATGAGAAGTAACAAAGGAGAACCATGGAGCTGAGTGCTTACTAGTGCTGGTCGAGCCAGCCAAGGTGGAGCTGCACCGTTTCTCAACATACTAGAAGAAAACTTGAAAGGCTTCAACATACTGGGAAATGATGGGAAAGAAGGGGAACATAAGTTAGAAATTCATAAACTAAACCTGCGACTAAATCTATAATAAAAAAGAGAACCTTCAACGAAGGTAGTAAAACCCAATGACAAAGCAGATCACCTGGACCCGAAGTCGCAAGTTCTCTGTACATAAGTAGCAGATTATTGTCACCATAAGAGGAAAAAGAACTGTGAAACACTTCAATCAACAGACTATCGATAGCTGATGTAAAAAGGGTAGCCATACCTTTGCGATCGAAGGACAAGAATGTGGTAACATCATCCCTATGTTAACTGTGTCAGCATGCCAGATAAGGAGCATACTAAATGCTGAAAAGCGAAACCATAACTTGCAGACCTAACCGATGGAGATGAAGGCAGAGTGAATGAACCAGAATGAAGAGGGATGGGGTGGGTGGTTACCCTAACCATCCCTACCCTCACGTATACCGTAGATCCCCAGGTCGCCGATCAACGGAGCAAAGCAGCCCAGGTGTTGCGGTGTGAGACTGAGATGACTCGAGGAGTTGCCAAGTGGGCAATAAACCCAAAAATCAAGGTAGGTGACTAAGGAGAATTATTAATCACAGATTAAATACAAATTACACATAATTGAATGCGATAAATAATCGTATCATATGGAAATCAATGTCTGGAAGATAAGCAATTAGTGAAGTAATGCTGTCAAGCTTGAACGCACAAACTAATATTTAAATCAAGATCAATGCAATCAGAGAGTAATGAATACTTGCAGGGTTTCGTAATTGTCATGTTGTAATAATTAATAAACACTTTCCAAAGCTATAGATTAACAATAATTACATTCTTATAAATTATGTTCTGTGATAAGAATGCATGAAGATACTCTAAGGCTATCATATAATTTCAATTATTTTGATTGTATAGTAATAACACAATGTGAAGATAGAAATACCAATCATATGGGTTGTATATAAGCATTCAAATGAGTGTTCTTGATATGTTGTACGGGGTAATTTAGTATAAGGTTGGAAGATAGTAAAAGATAAACGATCTTTTTTTTATATCTTTATGTATGTTTACTTTTTAAAATGTGACAGAGTGAAGTTACATGCTGGGGCCGGACGAGCCAACAACATAGCATGGGTGTTTTCATCTTGTTTATTGTTGAAACTATGCACAATAAAGGAACAACTAGAAATAAGCTACCATGAGGAGAGGATATAGTCATCAAACGCCTAGGAACACAGGGGAAGTTCATCCCTTGACCAACGCTGAAGTTAACCGAGAGATGTGGGTGTAATTAAGCATAGACCAACACCAACAAATGAGTAGATTAGTGGAAGAAAAAACTGTCAGAAAAATAGACTACTTGATACAGTACAACAACTTCAGACATAGATGGTCAGGGTTCAGAGTGATAATGAAAGGTTAATGAGGGAGAATGAAAGGATACTGAAGAGCCTTTCAAATAAACAGAACCATCACACTGCACAACCCAGTCCTGAGAGAGATACTCATGGAGAAGGAGAAAAACAACAACAAATTCATGACAATCCCGAAGGAAGTCGTACACAATGGAGTAATAAAATTAGAACCTATAATGAGGCTGAACCTGGAAATATTTTAGAACAACAAGAACTAAAGAAACTGAAAGTGGAATTACAAGGTGAATTCTGGAAGATCAAGCCTCCTACATTTGATGGAGAAGCTGAAGAAAAGGAAGAAGCTTGGATAATAAATATGAACAAGTATTTTCAAGTTTATAAGTATAATATGCCATCTACCAATTGCGGGAAAAGGGTACATTGTGGTGGGAATAAGTGAAAAACGTGCGTGGGATTGAAGATCAGAACGTAACTTGGGATTAGTTTCAATAGTATTTCAAAGATAAGTATTTAGCTGAACGATTCTATGATGAGAAATCATGAGAATTCCATGACATAAAATTGGGGCAAATGTCTATGGATGATTTTATCACTAAATTTACCTCCCTGTTAAGGTATGTACCCTATTTGCGTGACGAAAAGGCAAAGGTGCAGCAATTTTTGAGCATTTTTCCAATACACATGAAAGAGAGGATTGAGTTTTTAAACCGAAAAACGATGGACGAAGTGATAAGGAAAGCGTGAATGTGCTATCAGCAATCCAAAGATAAGGGAGAAACCAAAAAAAGTTGGCCACCCAAGAAAGGGCATAAAGGCCCTTCCAATTTTAAAAATAACAGATTCGGAAATTACAAGAATGCTGCAAGGAATCTAACGAATAGACAGAATGGGAAAAGTCAAAAAAGAACCAAATGGGTAGCTGAAGAGTGGCATATTGAAGCTTCTAGTAGGCTAGACCTTGGATAGTCCCAAAAACCCCCATTACAATGTTGGGGATGTGGGGAGGCACAATATTTTAAAAACTGCCCTCACCGGGGGAGAAATGAAGTGGCAGCAAATCTGCAAGAGGCATCTACCATGGGAGATGTAGCGCGAAACATACTGAGAATCAATGCTGCACTTGAAGATTGACAAGCATATTTTCAGCCAACTATGATAGAATTAGAAGGTAAGCTAAAAACCCAATCTGTTTCTATTTTAGTTGACCCTGGAGCCAATTTGAGCTATACACACCCCGTATAGTTGAAAAATGTAAATTACAGGATAAAAAATTTATGAATCCATGGCTAGTACAACTGGCTATGGGGGAAAAATATGAGTCAATGCCAAAGTGTCAAACTACGAATTGGTTATTGGTGACCAGTACATAACTGTATAACTTAACATTCTACTCCTGGGATCCTACGATATTCTATTGGGAATGGACTAGTTGGAAAGACACTGGTCATTAGTGGATTGCAAAGACACAATCATTTACTTTAAATCGAAAGATGGTACATGCCAGGAATTGCAGGGAATTAAGAAGCCACTTCAGTTGCATCCCATTACTACATCCCAACTAAGTAAATGCATAAGAAAGGGGTGTTAATTATATGAAATTCAAGTAGGATACTCCAACTCCAAGGATAAGACCCTCATGCTGGAGAATATTCCTATTATGCAAGAATTTCGGGATTTGTTCCCTGAAAACATTCCAAGATTACCACCAAAGGGGGACATTGATTTTTATAATAGAATTAATACCTGGGGCAACCCCTATGTCACAAGCTCCATACAGAATGAGTGTGCATGAGCTAACAGAATTAAAAATGCAGTCACAAGAACTAATGGACAAAGGATAAATTCGGCCAAGTGTGTCCCCTTAGGGAGCACCTGTTTTTTAAGAAGAAAGACGATACTATGCGAATGTGCATGGATTACCGACAGCTCAATAAATTGACTGTCAAGAACAAGTATCCATTGCCACACATAAACAATCTGTTTGATCAAGTGAAGGGGAAAACAATGTTTTCCAAGATTGATTTAAGGTGAGGGTACAACCAAATATGGATTAGAGACGAAGATATATCCAAAAAATCTTTCCGTACCCGGTATAGACATTATGAATTTGTGGTGCTACCATTCGGATTAACCAATGCACCAGCAACATTCTTGAGCTTGATGAATGGAATTTTCCATCCATTTTTGGACAAGTTTGTTTTAATTTTTATTGATGATATACTGATCTACTCTAAGAATGAGAAAGAGCACAAATAACATTTGCGCATAGTGCTGGAAATGTTACAAGAACACCAGCTCTACTAGCAACATTAATGAGCTTGATGTTTGGAATTTTCCACCCATTTTTGGACAAGTTTGTTTTAATTTTTATTGACGATATACTGATCTACTCTAAGAATGAGGAAGAGCACAAGGAGAATTTGTGCACAGTGCTGGAAATGTTATGAGAACACCAGCTCTACGCTAAGTTTTGTAAATGTGACTTTTTCAAGAAGCAGATCCAATATCTGGGACATGTGACATCTGCTAAAGGGATTCCTGTAGCCCTGAAAAGATAAATACAAACAAGGAATGGAAAATTCTTAAAAATGTGGTAGACATACATTCATTCATGGGTTTGGCTAGCTATTACCGACGATTCATTAATAGGTTCTCTAAAATAGCTTTTCCTATTACCTCTCTACAGCGGAAAGGACAAGTCTTTAAGTGGACTCAATAATGTCAGAATAGTTTTGAATTATTGAAGGAACTGTTGACTATCGCCCCTGTCTTGAAAATAGTAGACCCAATTAAGGAATTTGAAGTATGCACTGATGCATTCAAGGAAGGGGCAGGAGCAATTTTGACTCAAGAAGGTAAAGTTATAGCATATGAATCCAAGAAGCTAAAGGAACACGAGCAGAGGTATTCCACTTATGATTTAGAGCTAATTGCGGTAGTGCATGCCTTGCGGGTATGGAGGTATTATTTGTTGGGAAAAATATTTTTGTTAAGAACTGATCATAGCAGTCTAACCAACTATTTTAAACAAACTGATATGAACACTCACCAAACAAGATGGAATGCATTTTTAAGTGAATTTTATTTTGATATACAACATGTGAAAGGTAAAGAGAATCAGGTGCAATGCTCTAAGCAAAAAATTTCATGGCATCTTTGAACTCTACTTTAACCAAGTTGAATCCAAATTTCAGGAACAGATTATGGAGGCAGCAAAGAAAGAACCTGAATATCAGTTCCTGTGGCAACAAGCAAATGAAGGCGAAAAGCAAGGAAAAAAATCTGACTATGAGCTTAATGATAAAAAACTCTTAGTATATCGAAAAAGGATATATATTCCTAATCAAATGAGTTTGAAGGGACCGATTTTAGATGAGTATCATAGGAGTTCCTATGCAGGACATCCAGGATACTAGAAAATGTTAACAACAATTAGGAAAGACTATTCTTGGCCTGGAATGCGTAAGGACATTGCGAAATACCTGATCAAGTGCTTGGAATGCTAGCAAGTCAAGGTAGAACACCAACATCCAACATGATTTCTTCAGCCTATTCTGGTACCAGAATGGAAGTGGGAAGTTATCTCCCTTGATTTCATCACCGGAATACCAAGAAACAAAGACATAATGGCTCAATCATGGTGGTAGTAAATAGACTCATCAAAGTGACCCATTTCATACCTGTCTTGTCAACTTACAAGACATTTCAAATTGCTGATATTTTAATGAATAATATTTTCAAATTATATGGTATACCCAGGATTGTTATCTCAGATCGAGATGTAAAATTTACATAAGCTTTTTGGAAGACATTATTCACTAGGTTGGGGGATGAAAATAAAATTTAGTACCGCTTACCATCCTCAGACTGATAGGCAAACGAAGAGGGTGAATCAAGTTTGAGAGGACATGCTGCGCATGTACGTAATGCAACAACCTACAAAATGGGAAGAGTATCTGCATTTGGTGGAGTTTGCCTATAATAACGGATATCAAGAATGCCTTAAGATGAGTCCATTTGAATCATTGTACGAAAGACAATGTCAAACTCCTATAAACTGGAGCAGTCTAGAAAACAAGATGATGATTGGACCCAACATGCTGGAGGAAATGGAGCGTGAAGTAAGAAATATTAGGTAGAATTTTAAAGTAGCCCAAGACTAACAAAAATTTATACAGATCGAAAAAGGACCTTCCATGAGTTTGTAGTAGGGGATCATGTATATGTAAGTATTAAACCAAAAAGAGCACTCTGAGGTGGAATTATTGTGCCAAATTGGCTCCCAGATATTTCAGACCATTCGAAATTTTGGAAAATATAGGACCGGTGGCTTATTGACTGGCTTTACCAAGTCATATATTGGTACATAATGTATTTCATGTGTCTTCGTTGAAGCGATACGTACATGAAACTAAACATGTGATACATTGGTAGGGGATACATGTAAGTCAAGAATATATTACATTTGTAACAAAATGGACTTCTGATCTAAAATTAATTATGATAAATTGTTGTCTGTAGGTAGAACCGGACGACGAGTTCCTTGTAGAACCATAACATATTCTAGATCAGAGATAAATAATGCTTCGGAGGTGAGTCATCCCCCAAGTTAAAGTGCAATGGAAGCACTTTGGCCCAAAGGAGGCTACCTTGGAAGATAAGCATATTATTCAAGAAGCATATCCATAATTATTTCATTGATCAAATAACACCGGGGATGGTGTTTTCCTTAGCGGGGGAAGATGTAACACCCTGTTTTAATTTAAATCATGGCTAATAGAATTGTTATGAAACATTTGAATTAATTAACGAATAGGACTATTCGTTAACAATACTTGAGTATAGTTCTTTTAAGATAATTAATAATTTTACTTGAGTAAAAAGAAAGTAACTGATTGGTAAATGATTCCAAGAACCCAGGGTAAAAAGGTAGAGACAGTTTTGACAGTTACGTCCCTAGAAGGATAAAAGGAATATCCTGAGAATTGGAAAGGGTTTTGTGCAGAAAGAATGTTGGGGTTAAGAAACAACCTGTTGCAATGAGTTTTCCAGAGCTGGTAACCAAACTAGTGGAGCTCAAGGAAGAAAAACCCAGAGAATTATAGACTGGATTAGATCCTGAGGTCTATCTTCTACTGTCTCAGTGAGAATTACTTAAGGCCCTGGTGAGGAGCATGGGGGGAGTAGAGGACGTTATTTCCTCGCTCAAGGTTGGGAGGACCATCAGTTTACTGGAAGACTGCACTGAGATAAGTAATTTTAAGTGTTTGTTTACTGGTTGAGATTACTTGTTAGATGGAAATGTTTATGAAAAAAGAGAATCTTGTTTGAGTTTCTATTGTTCTGCTGGAATGAATGATACATGAATTTACCCTTTGCTATGTAGTTAGAGTAGAATTAAATACTAAATAATGGAATTATATACATTCTCTATAGCTTGTTACCAAGTAGGACTAAAATGATTAATTAGACATAGAAGTACAATACCAAATAAATGAACTATTAAATGTTAATCATCTACTAAATAATGAGATTTGTATTTACTCTAACACATATATATATATTTGTTAGCAATATATATATATATATTGCTAACAAAAAAATAACCAAGAAGAGTCCCATGCATTTAAGGAAAATATGGTAAATATGTAAGTCAAGCGCCAGAGGTTTAGCACCCACACCCGTGGGGACAAGTCCGGGGTCCATGTCCCCTGAGCACCTTGATGAGAGGACATTGGAATCTACTTTAAACCAACCAGCAAATTTACTTAGCACATTTGCAGAGAAAACTAGAAATAACGAGAATTAAATAGTATCAGTAAGTCTGTGAAACCAAACATAAAAGCAAAGTGCACACATTAAATTTGGAGATTTTAACCCATTAGATACATTCTATTTTTCTTCAGAAGGACATTTCCATAACAATAAAACTTCATAATTGTTAACAATAGTAAGAAAAACTTGAATGGGAAAATACACAGTATGCAACCAGCAAATGTATGAAGAGAAAACCATGAAAACTGAAAGATACTGTTTAGAATATTTAGTTAATACATCCAATATTTTTCCCGAAAATTATAATGCCATGCCTCGGCTCCTGTTAAGGCAGGAGGCCATCTATGAAGTAGAATAAACTTGAAGAGAAATTTCTCTATGTATTAAAAAATAAGTCCGAAGACAAAACTCCATAATTCGTTCACATTTAAACATAATAGAAAATAGAACTATGCAAGAGGTTGAGCCTCAAAATATTTAAACATCAGAAGAAAAACCTGAGTCAAAACTTCGCGGCCATGACTAATATATCAGTGTCGAAGAACCCCAAAACCCTGCAACACGTGGGGGGCCTGAAGTTACTCACAACTCGACTCATTATAAAACCAACATATGCATTAAACCTATCAGGAGGGCTTACGTGGGAATTGTTTGCGACGACCCAATACTTTGACCAACAGTAATTGTGCAGACCCTGCATATACGCACGGCATCCTTTAGAATCCTTGATGGGTAGAGAATAACTTAGCCATTCAAGAAAATAACTTAAAACGAAAAAGACGAGAAGTAGCAAAGGAGAACCATGGAGTTGAGTGCTTACTGGTGCTGGTCGAGCTAACAAAGGTGGAGCTACACCATTTCTCAACATACCAGAAGCAAACTTGAAAGGCTTCAACATATCGGGAAACGCTGGGCAAGAAGGGGAACATAACTTAGAAATTCATAAAATAACCATGTGACTAAATCTATAATAAAAAATAGAACCTTCAATGAAGGCAATAAAACCCAATGATAGAGCAGATCACCTGGACCTGAAGCCGCAAGTTCTCTGTACAGAAGTAGTAGATTATAGTCACCATAAGCGGAAAAAGAACTATGAAACACTTCAATAAATAGACTATTGAGAATCGATGGAATAAGGGTAGCCATGCCTCTGTGATTGAAGGATGAGAATGCAGTAACATCATCCCTGTGTTAACTGTGCCAACATGCTGGATAATGAGCATACCAAATGCTGAAAAGAGAAACGATAAGTTGTAGAGCTAACCAACAGAGATGGAGGCGGAGTGAATTAACCATAATGCAGAGGGATGGGGTGGGTGGTTACCCTAACCTTCCCTACCCTAATGTATACTATCAATCCCAGGTCGCTAATCAATGGAGTAGAGCAACCCAGGTGTTGTAGTGCGAGATTGAGATGACCTAAGGAGTTGCCAAGTGAGCAATAAACCCAAAAATTGAGGCAGGTGACTAAGGATAATTATTAATCACAGATTAAATAAAAAGAACCCATAACTGAATTCGATAAATAATCGTATCATATGGAAATAAATGTCTGGAAGATAAGAAATTAGTGAAGTAATGATGCCAAGCTTGAACACACAAACTAATATTTAAACCAATATCAATGTAATCATAGAATAATGAATACTTGCAGGGTTTCATAATTGTCATAGTGTGAAAATTAATAAACACTTTCCAAAGTTATAGATTAACAATAATTGCTTTCTTATAAAGTATGTTCTATGATTAGAATGCATGAATATACTCTAAGGTTATTGTATAATTTCAATTATATTGATTGTATAGTAATAACACAATGTGAAGATAAAAATACCAATCATATGGGTTGTATATAGGAATTCAAATGAGTGTTCTTGATATGTTGTATGGGGTAATTTAGTATATGGTTGGAAGATAGTAAAAGGTAAACCATTTTTTTATTATCTTTGGGTATGTTTACTTTTTTAATTGTGACACCTGTAAACCATAAGCCACCCAAAAATTCCCAGCATAACACATGTATGAGAATTGAAAGAACAGGCGTGTTCGAACCAAATAGCAATGAAAATATTTCTCTAATGAGAACCATAGACACTATTTTTCCATAAGACGCACAAATAGTTTCGTCATCATATCATTGATACCCATAACCACATATCTCTAAACCTGGGTGGATATAAAGAAACCAAATATAAGGGCTCAAGGCCCTCTAGAGAAACCCCAAAGAAACATTCAGATCCACTTCGACACTATGATATCCAAAAGAAGTGGAGCAAGATAGCGAACAAAAAATACCATAACTATATACTCCAGAAAAAAAATAAGATATATAACACCCTGCCGAATCCAGACTTGAAGGACACACAAAAATTTGAGAAAAAAATACATAAAACTACCATTTATAGTTGTGACAAGAGGAGATTAGAGCATATGTTTGGACACTATCACCCGGGCGAGATGTGAGGTCTTCATAGGCATAGTCACTCACAAGGAAGCTTTATAGACGAGCCAAGGGAGGGTCTAAATTGTCCAAGCATAATATTTGGTTGAAAAACATATTTTTGGTGTCCTCCAATGAGGAAAAAACATTATAATTCTCCATTTTTTTATCTTTAAAAATAGGTCACAAAAGAGTAACCATTTTTTGATGTAAATCTAGAGAATTCATAAAATGGAGTCGTATTTTCTTGAATCTAGTAGGATTAAGAACCCATTTCATATCCTCCCCCACCAACTCAAAATTTGAGTGATACAATTGTTCAATTGTCCCTTTCATCTCTAACAATAATATTTCCTTCCTCACCTCCAGAGGTACAACATCAAAGAAGGTAGCAACATAGTCATACACAAAAGGGTGAACCCTTTTGCGCCCTATGTTACCACCACCACCCCTCCTACAAATCATTATCCACTTATGAGGTATGAGTAAATCTGCAAATGAACAACGAGGGCAAATACTAGAATAACTTCTGCCAATGAGACTAGAAAAAGGACGAGATATAGAGCCTTGAACCCCAGATCTGAAGACAACTAAATCATCACACAAATGGCACACCACAGGACCAAAATCCAAAACATTTTCAAGCGCACCACATCGCAAAAATATGACATGACCCGAAGACAACCAATGGGAATTCCTTAAAACTAGAATTGATACAAAGATGCTATAGCAATGCCTTGAAATCCTAATTATACAAATGAACACATGAGACAAGACACTTCAATCAAATTGGAATGGACCCAATATTCTAAGGACCAAAGCGTTAGATAAAAAATTCTTCTAAGACAAAGAAATGAGACACCACAAAATTTCCCCAATTACAACAATTACCCACTTAGATTAAGAAAAATTCCTCAAGGACTCAGGAAAACTAGTGAATTGTGAAGTTGCCCTCAAAGGCCCAGATGAATGAATTAAAAAAGAAGTTGTACCATATTCATGACCCAGAAACAAAAAATCAACTGTAAGCCTGAGATAAACATAATTAATCTCATCAGAACATAGAGGAGTAACCAAACACATTCCATAGGAGAGAAGATCCAAAAATCCACCTCTGAAAGTGAAAAATGAAATGACACACCACCAATAAGAAGCAAGTAATTGAGGATGAGGAGATGTCCTCGCCTCCTTTCACACTAAAATTGTACCTAAGCCAATCCCTCTCCATAATTGAATATTTAAAACAATGATATCACCGCCATGGAAAATTTTAAGGGCTAATATTCGTAGGTGGGCCAATTTTCCACGGTTTTTCCAAAAAAAAGATTTGCCAATTTCCATTTTTTATAAAAATGATTCGCCCAAATTTTACAATATAAAATTATTTTACCTTAAAAATCGCCAACATTATATAGAGAGTATATATAGAATCATTTTAAATTTGAATAATTTTACAAATACATCAATAAACATTTTATAGTTTTCATATTAGGGACTAGTGAAATTCACCAATGTTTTTAAACTTCAAGAACATTTTTCAACCTTAAAATTTTCCTTGCCCACTGCAGATCTAACACACCCATATTAACTACCTGTTGCAACAAGGAGAAGACAAGTGTGAGGATGGCACACACTTCTAAAGCAACCTTGGAATTCTAGATAACACCCCCATCGAGGAGTTTGATTTTGTTTTTGATATTTAATTAATTAATTTATTTAAGAAGATTATGTGATTTTGAATGTCTAAAAAATTCAATTATTTATAAAAAAAATATTCAACTTTTTTGAAAAGAAAATTGATTTAAGCAAAGATTCAACTCAACCCAAAATTATCAAGCAAATGAAAATATATTTTTAAATATAAAACATATCTCAAAATGGAAATCTCTTTTTAAATATAAAACTTGAGACAATATTTACATTTAATTCCTTTAAGTGTTTGGTAGATCCAAAGATACTAATTCTTGATTATATATATATATATATATATATATATATATATATATATATATATGAACTTGAATTTAAATATAAAGTTTTATTTAAAATATAATGATTATGAATATGTATCAATATTTTAATTTGTATGGTAAAATATATACATAGCTACTAATATTTTGTATACATTTTACATTTTTATTTATACAAATACTTATATTTTTAATTATATGCTTATTAGTTAAATTTATTAAGTTTTTATATGTTATTCTAAAATATTATAGTTATGTTTATAAATATTATTTTAATGTGATATGCATATTATGATTTTTTTCCAAACATAATTTTTTTATATTTTTATTAATAAAAATATAATTACAATAAAACAAATTGAACTAAATTTTATTATTATTATTATTATTATTTGATCTAACCTGTTATTTTACAACCACTACAACATCTTCTCCATACTCGGCTTTAGATTGCCTGTAGGAACAATTATGGAAAATAATTGTGGTCATGCAAATTGTGTTTGTATATATTATAATTGTTTAGGATTTAGTATTCAATAGAGAAAAAACAACCCATGAGGAGATGATATTGAGGTAAGAAGTATTGTTTTTAATTTTTAAGTTGTAAATAATGAATTGTTTTTGAATCTAGTCAAAGTTTTCAAGTTCCTTGGGATATTATTTTACCTTAAACCTCGCAACCATAGAGTATCACTCACATTAGGAGAGTAGAGAAGCATGATTTATTCTAATACCAACCCTAAAGTTCCATAATTTTGTAGTGATTTTCCAAGTTGTAATATGCCTTTGATCATCTTACAAAATTTCTATCTTTAAAATAATGGTTATAATTAAGCTTATGATTAAGAATGCCACTTGAGTATTTATAGGACCGAGTACTCTCAATTGGTTGGTAATTGAAGAAAATTTGAAGTTGACTTTTTGAATTTTATATCGTGATTTTGGTTTTATCAACATTTATTATCAAACTAAACTTATTGTATAATTCTTGTAGGATGTATTCAATTACTTTTCAAGGTTTTCCATAATATGATTGGCCAAGAGGATGTAGCATTTCTTAATCTTTAAACTTGAAACATAATAATGTATACAAAGAAAATAGTTACAAAATATCTGGAAAAAAAAGACAAGTTGAAATATGTAAACTATACACTTTTATTATGAAAATGCAAGGAAAACAATGTTTTCTTGTTTCTTAAGGTGGGAAGTCTTTCACCAAGTAGGGATTGAAATACAAAACACAAGAAAAATATTACATAGTTCCCTATCTCTTTAAATAATTTTTGAATAGAAAAAACCCTAATTTCTTATGGTCCTGTCAGTAATGGGTACCATCTACCTAGTAGGCCTTATAAAGTGGACCTTTTTCCTTTAAATAACTATCCACTACTATCCAATGGAAATTATTCAAAGAGTATGACTACATGGAACAATTGAATGACTTCTAGTTATCATAAATTAGGGAGGTTAAGTTAGAACCCTAACATGTCCTCTCTCTTCATAAGTACTATTGTATTTAAGGGCGAGGAAGAGGAAATTATTGCATAATCACAGATGGTTCCCATGTGGCATCTTTGGGTGGCATGCATTTATATTGGATTTGTGCTCCATTAATAGTACATTGGTGTAATTGGCACACCCTAATATCCAATACTATTTTTGGTTGAAGTAAATGAATCCTTATTCATCAAGTTTTAGCAAGATAGTTTGCATCTTTCACTTTTATCCCCTGACATTCCTTAGAAAAGACACATGAAATATTAAATAAATCTTGAAGTGGGTTGGAACTAGTTTGTAGGCCACTTTTTGAATTTTTTCTATGATGTAATAGGCTCCATATAACTTTGATGCTAATTTTTTGAGGTGTTTTTTTTAAGTGATGTTTTTTTAGAGGGTTGAAGGCGAGGAAAAATTTGATATTGTTGAAAAATGCAGCAAAAAATTTTCAATTTGATTTTGCCTTGATTAAATTGAGAAAATTTGAATTTCCACATTAGTAAACAACTTGGATGCAGTTAACTTCTGTGACATGGCTTTTGTCACCCAATTCAGTGAGTAAATTCGAGTTGGAGGTGTTAGAGTTCAATTAAGCATGTGTGATTTCTAATTTGTAGCAATCAAGGTTAGTTATCTAAGGTTGTTTTCAATTAAACTAGTTCTAACTATTGAAGGAACTAGTGGAAGGTTAGTTAAGCAGTGGGACTTCAGTCAAAGTCAGTGATCATCCAGTTAATTGATCAATCAACCTAAAATAGCTACTGCATTCAGAGAATTCGAGTTCCCCATACTTGGTGGAGATTCCAAGGCAGTGTAACATTAGTTGTAGAGTAGTCTTGAGTGTACATGTGTTGCATGCAATCAGATGACTAGCCTAAGGAATTGAATTTTTTTTTTTGGAGAAATTCCTAAATAATACAGGCCTAATTTCTCAAGGAACAACTCAAGGAAATAGGAACTCAAGTAGAGGCACAATTTGACTAAGTCTGGTTCAAAGCTTCTCAGCGAGCAGAGAAATAGGTTATGCACTTGCAAGTGGTGCCTAATTGAGCAACGAAATTGTAATACATCTCTATTCATCATATTATGTTGATATTCAACAAGATGATGATCCTAGTGAAAATTAAGCACCTACACTAGGTGGGGTCCGCAGACTATTTTTAGGTGTATATCTATTTTTAGAATTTTGAGAAAATTCTATTTATAGCGGGAGTCTATTTTTAGAATGGTGAGAAAATTATATTTATAGATGAGTTTCTATTTTTATATGCATGGGAAAAGTATATTTATAGATCACATGTCTAAAAATATAATTCATGTCGTTTATTATTATCTCTTAATAATAATTTGATAATAGATAATAATCTATTCTCTTGAAGCACTTGATTTCAATTAACTGATGTGGCAAACCAGTTAACTGAAGGAATTTCGAGTTATAAGGTTGGTTGGTGGGACATGCAAGTGGACTTAGTTGTAACTGAGTGTTTTGAAGTTGTAACAGATTTGGATGTTTAGTTATGTGAGTTGTAAAGTAGTTTAACTCAGTTAAGTGAGTTAAACTCAGTTGTGCTAGTTGTAAATAGTTGTAACTAAAGATACACTAGTGAGAGATCATTGAATTAAATATTAAATTAATTCACATGGAGTGATCTCACATGCAACTGAAGATTTACTACTGTTAACTACATGCATGTCAGATCCAATGGAGACCCAGTTGATAGATAGGTGAAAGGGACAGTTTGACTATTTGTTGTGACATTAGTGGGTGCAATCATGCAACCACACATGCATTAGAGATGCCAATGAGGATTGCGTATTCAAGACAAGGCAATATCTCATTCATTCAAGGACTATGATCAGCAGGGATTGCACAGTGGAGGCAAGCTGTCAGGAGGCAGTAAATTGGTGCATGTATTAGCCAATTTTTGTATGACAGTGTGAGAGGATTGTATATTGTACTTAGAGCTCTTGGATTAGAGTTTTGTATGATATTGTTACATGATCCATGATATATACATAATATATGATAGTGGGGTTTTTATATTTATGCTTTCTCGGTAAAAAACATCCGTGTTGCGTGCGATTGATCTTTCTTCATGTGTTTGCAATTGGCGATTAAATTTCCACAAAGTTTTTAGTGGAAGGATTCTGTATTTAACAATGGCATATAATTGTTAGATCAGGAGAATCCAGGCAATACACATTTTTTATTAAAATTTATACATGGTATCAGAGAAAAGAAGATTGCAATTTTGAAGCAGTAGTTGAGTTTGTTGGTGGAAACATTTCAAATTTGCTGCAAGAATTTCTTGGTGCGACAGTTGAGTAAACATCGAAATGGATTTCAATGGTTTACGGCTATAGTATGCACTCAAGGGCAGATCGAACTAGATTGCATGGAATGATAGGATGGAGGCAGTGCTTAAAGATAATGGCTTGAAGGAATTCATCGACAATGATGTTCCTAAGCCCACTTCGACGAATGCTGCATTACTTGATGCATGGAAAAATAAAGTAGCAAAGAAGAGAAGGATTCTATTGGAAGGTGTACAAGCCCATATTGTCTCAAGCCTTCATGGGAAAGCCACTTGTAATATTCCCAAATGGGGAATGTAGCAATGCAATTCAGAATGACAGAAATATAACACAGATAATCATAGATAAAGCAGAAGGCCAATATGGAGACCTTTCATATGTATTTACAACAGAAAAATAGATGTAAAAGATGGCCCATAAGATGCATAACATGAAATACAAGTCTCCAATGAAAGAAAACCCTCAAAATGAGGTGCTGCAACCATATATTAAGACGAGAAAAGCCTTACAACGTTATTTTATTGGCTCTGCGAAAACTGTAGATTACACATCAGATCTAGAGAAAATAATTGCATAAAAATTTAGATCCATATCAGATCCATGTACTATACAAGCTCCTCTAATGAACCCCCTTGGGGTTTTTAGCAAAACACTAAGAACAAAGTGTAGATATGAGATCTAAGACTGCAAATCTAATGAGATATTCAGATCTGGAAAGTGGGCTGATATGATATAGGCAATAGAATAGCCTCCTCCAACAAATCTCCAAAGTGAAGCGTAGATCCCCAACACTAGGAAAATCACTCTCCAAATGGTGTGCTGAACCACCCTACAACTGTACCTACAGAAATACCGTAGATCTGGATCTATACTGCGCTGTAGGGATCAAAATGAGGTTCGCCTCATGCCAAGATCTAAAAATTATGCTCAATACCTTCAATACTATCCTCCCAATGAAGTAGAACCTTCCTCCACTGAAAATAAGCACTGAAATGGAGTAGATCTGAAAGATCTAATCTCCACTTGCTGCAGCTTGCAAAAACAAACAAAACCTCAACAGGATCTATGCTATAGTTGAAATATGAAGCTTGGCCCTAAGCCAAATAGTGGACAATGCAATACAAACTCTCCCAAGAGCTACTCAATGGGAAGAGGTGGGATTCCCAATCAGGAACACCCAATGCTAAACAAAATTCAATCTAAGCTAAACATCAAGAGAAATATATATGTCTAAACAGACAATATATTCAGAAAATATGATAAACATCAACAACCTTCTATTACTGCCATCCTCTTTCTTTTATAAGTCAAGAGCTTGTAAACCCTAAACCACTTCCATTGAGATCACTTCTTTCACATAAGGCATCTCCATCTAAAACTGCGCTGTGCCTCATTCATGGCTACTCCTCCATGGAAACACTGTAGATTTGGTCAAGGTTGACCTAGCCAAAATGATCCAGCCCCTTTCACACCTAAGGGTGCTTGATTTAACAACCAATATTTAGCCCTTTTACATTTGGCATTGATTTATTCATTATTAAGGAGTATTGTGGTCCTCCTTTGCTCTTTTATTCTTTAAACAAAGTAATAAAAAAAAATGAATATTCCAATTAGCTCATGAATAATTGGGAATATTACAGTCCTCCCCTCCCAAATGTTGCTTGTCCTCAAACAACTAACAAGGTGAGTGCTGCAACTCTTCTCGTCCTCCATTATTGACACCAACATGTGATAAGCTTCCTCCATAAGCTAAGGGTTCACCAATCCATCCCTCCATGATTTTCCCCTCCAAAGTTCTCATGAGATGTAAATAATCCATCCCATAAGGAGACAATAGCTCAAATGAAACAAACATGGTTTTCCCAATTTTATCCCTGAAATATGTAGCATAATATAGATGGAGAATCTCCATCACATAGGGCACATACATACCTCCCATCCTCCCTCCATACATCCCCATAAAAAGTAGATGTACATCATCCATGTATGGAATCAAAACTACATACATACAAATAGAAATTTGTGCATATGGGGGTGGGTCATAGTCCCACATGTGGAACCAACACAATGCATCTCCTAATTGCATCAGATCAAGATGTGGTAAGTGGTTTCCCCAACACCTACTTGCTGTCCAAGTCATCTCACCATGGCTGAAAGTGTGAGATATATTTGGTGCCTTAGGAATGCACCCATCATGAAACAAAATCTCCCTTTGTCCTTCAAGGGTGTGGCCATGTTTAGAAATTTTCATGGCCCAAAGTTGGCCATGAAGTTTATAAGGTACAATACTCCTCCTTGGAGTTATGGCCTGCATATACATGGTGAAAGAATGCAAACAATAATCAAATGAAACATTATTTACATGAGCATATTCTTCACCAAAATTCCTCCTTAAACAAATGGAGTGGTGAATAGATTTATCCCCTTCCTCAACAAGAGAAACAGATGGTTGAATTAACTCCTTTATAGAGTTATGTTGTTGCCCCATCTCCACATGGTACATACATCTTTGAAAATGCTGATATAGTTCTCCTTCAAATCCCTTCCAAGTGTATCTTCTTATGATGATGTTGTAGAATCTCATGGAATATGTGTGGGTGAAGCAGAACTCTTCATAGGCCCTTTGTAATAGATTCTCCTTGAGCTTGGAGGCTCTAGATAAGAAGATCCTACCATGATAATAGATGACTCCTTCTTGGACTAAATAGCCCTCTTCATGTGGCTGGTCATCAAGTATCATGCATCTTTACAGATCCTTAGAGTAATCCACCAACAGTTGGGATTTCCAATATGGATCAATCTCCGATAGTGACAGTGCTGATGATTTGTCAACATAAATGTCTGTCATATGGCTGCTCTCCTCATTGAAATCTACCATGCCAAAGGTATAGTTTGGAAGGTCATTCCTTCCATGCATCTCCTCCCACAACGCATAATCTGAAATGAGAGTGGGTAATGATTATGTTGGGAGAAGATCTCCCTCCTCCTTGAGCCTACCCAAGACTCCCAACGCTGTATCATTATCTTCCAATGCTCCCATCCCTCCTGGATCTATTCTTGGAGCATCATTTTCTGAGTCATCTCCCACAAAATTTGAATCAGGTGGCCTCCCAGGTGGTTTACCACTAGATAATAGTGTCCCATGCAACAATCTCATGAGCATGATAGATGGGACTGTAAGGTCCTTGCTTCCACTACGCAAATCCATCTCTTTTTTCTGTGTGGAAATTGTATGTGAGGGATATGTATGCATGCCTTTGATCATTTGAGTCTCACCACTCTTCCTATCCACCCATTCCATTTGCAAAGCCTCCCAATCAGTGGTGACTTTCCCCAATGTAATCAACCATTGAACACCCAATATCACATTGGTGTCAGGTATGTCAACCGCAAAGAAGTGATAAATCAATGTATATGTCCCCATGGTGACTGATAAGGATGGTACATAATACATGCATTACATTTTTCTATCTCCTGGGACCAAAAAAAAGAATCCCTCAAAAGTATCAGTGGGTATTGCCCTCCTTTGCACTAGTTGGGCATCAATAAAATTGTGGGTAGCCCCACTATCAATCAAAACATAAACCCTCTGATTCAAGATGGAATCTTGAACTCTTAAGGTCAAGTACTTAGGTACTCCTCTCAAATATGCAAGAGCCCCTCCAATAGGAGCAAATGCTCCATTCCCATATCCTGATGGTGTTGGCTCTCCTCCTGTAGTGTCAGCGCTGTGATCTCTTCTTGGTTCATCTTCTTCTTCCTCCTCATCATCTGAGAAGACCTCTATGTAATGTGATTTTCTAGATGCACATTTATGTCCAGGTGCCCATGATTCTTGGCAAGTGAAGAAAAGCTTTCTTCTTCTTAGATCTCTCCGGACATCATCATGAAGAGGTTTCTTGTATGAGCTCTCCTTTGAAGGAGCAACCTTTTCTTCCTTTCCATTTGAAGGAAAAGAGGGCTTTTGCTGAAAAGTTTCCATTGATTTTAGCAAGGCATCTTGAAGGTATCTAGCCCTTTCAATAGCATCATGTAGGGTAGTGGGCTTGGTAGATTTAACCAACCCATGAAGAGGTTCATCTAAACCATCAATGAACATGTACACCCTTCTTGCTGCAGAAAAATCAAGAACCATAGTAGAAAGTCTTAAAAATTCAGAGATGTAGGTTTCTACATTACTTGATTATTCAACTTTTCAAGGCTCATGAATGGTGCCTCTGGATCTCTTCTATCAAACCTTTCCACCAATCTTCTAGTGAACTCTGAATAAGCAGTCACATTGGCATGACCCAATGTAGACAAACCATGGAACCACCAGTCATGTGCTTCACCTTCAAGGTGCAGCGCTGCAATCTTGATAGCCTCCATCTCTGGAACCTTGTTCAACTGAAAGTAGATGTCAAGTTTTTCTACCCAAGATTTAAAAGAGCACTTGGATGACCCATCAAAATTGGGTAAAAATAATCTGCCCATAGTGTGGTGTCGATCATGATCCTGAATGAATCCACCACCTCTATGATGATGCCTTGGTCTTCTATTGTCCTTTATTTGACAAAAATCTTGAAAACTCAAGTGATCTTTGAATCTCTAATTTTGAGACTCATATTCTTCAAAATAGTCTTCAAGGGATTCATGCTCTTGAAACCCTTCATTTCCCATAGCCAAAAATGTAGGCATGGTAGAGCATTGGGAAACTTGTGGCTGATGCACTGGTTGATCATTCCAGTGATGAGACATGCCAAAGCCTTCTCCAAGATGAAATCCTTGAGGGGATTCCTTGATTCTATCCATTCTCATCTCTTTGATCTCTATAGCAAGGTCTTGCATGGCTCTAAGAAGGATCTTAGGGAAATCCTTATCTTCATCTTCACCTCCAGATAAAGGGGCTTTACCCTTGTCTTCATTATCAATGGTGTAATCAAACTTTCTGTGTCTTCTCTTTTGATACCTCTTCTCTATGTCAATAAGAGGCTCTCATTCTTTAGAAGACATATTGGCTTTTTAGAAAGCACAGGCTGTGCCAAGATGTTGCTTTGATACAACTGTAGTATTCCCAAATGGGGAATGTATCAATACAATGCAAAATGACAGAAATATAACGTAGATCATCATAGATAAAATAGGAGGCCAATATGGAGACCATTCATATGTATTTACAACAGCAAAATAGATGTAAAAGATGGCCCATAAGATGCATAACAGGAAATGTAGGTCTCCAATGAAAGAAAACCCTCAAAATGAGGTGCTGCAACCATATATTAAGATGGGAAAAGCCTTACAACGATATTTTATTGGCTCTAAAACAAATTTAGATTAAACATGGAATCTAGAGAAAATAAGTGCATAAAAATTTAGATCTATATCAGATCCATGCACTATACAAGCTCTTCTAATGAACCCCCTTGGGGTTTTCAGCAAAACACCAAGAACAAAGTGTAGATCTGAGATCTAAGACTGCAGATCTACTGAAATATTTAGATCTGGAAAGTGGGCTGAAATGATATAGGCAATAGAATAGCCTCCTCCAACAGATCTCCAAAGTGAAGGGCAGATCCCTAACGCTAGGAAAATCACTCTCCAAATAGTGTGCTGAACCACCCTTCAACTGCACCTACAGAACTAACACAGATTTGGATCTATACCAAGCTGTAGGGATCAAAATGTGGTTGGCCTCATGCCAAGATCTGAAAATGATGCTCAATACCTTCAGTAATGTCCTCCCAATGAAGTAGAACCCTCATCCACTGAAAAGAAGCACTGAAATGGACTAGATATGAAAGATCTAATCTCCACTTGCTGCAACTTGCATAAACAACCAAACCCTCAACAAGATCTATGCTTTAGTTGAAAGAAGAAGCTTGGTCCTGAGCCAGATAGTGTATAATGCAATACAAACTCTCCCAAGAGCTACTCAATGGGAAGAGGTGGGATTCCTGATTGGGAACACCCAATGCTAAACATCATTCAATCTCAGCTAAACAACAAGAGAAAGATATATGTCTAAACAGACAATATATTCAGAAAATATGATCAACATCAATAACCTTCTAATGCTGCCATCCTCTTCCTTTTATAAGTCAAGAGCTTTCAAACCCTAAACCACTTCCAATGAGATCACTTATTTCACACAAGGCATCTCCATCTAAAACTATGTTGTGCCTTATTGATTGCCACTCCTCCATGACAACGCTGTAGATTTGGTCAAGGTTGACCCAGTCAAAATGATCCAGCCCCTTTCACACCTAAGGGTGCTTGATTTAACAACCAAGATTTAGCCTTTTTACATTTGGCATTGATTTATTCATTATTAAGGAGTATTATGGTCCTCCTTTGCTCTTTTATTCTTTAAACAAAGTAATAAAACAAAAATGAATATTCCAATTAGGTAATGACTAATTGGGAATATTAAACCACTCCATATGCTATGTGGAAGGCTTTAACAAATATTTTCCAAAGTAGCAGTGACCATAGGAAATTGGCGTTGAAGGATAAAATGAGAAAGATCAAGATGGAGAAGGGAAACAATATTCCTCAATATCTCACAAAGTTTGTACAATATCGGGATGAACTGGGGAGTGTGGGAATCACGGTTGGTGACGATGATTTGGTGAGCTTGGCTCTCTTGGGACTTCCTAAGAGTTGGCATAGTTATCAAGACTTTGTCGACAGACGGGAAAAACTGCCGGATTGGGAATGACTACGGTTGGATCTAGAGTAGGAGGAGTTCAGGCGGAACACCAGAGATGGCTCTTCATCAAAGCATGATGATAAAGAGGATTTTTCTTTGGCTTCCAATGCAAGGAAATGGAAGGGGAAGAAAATACACTTAAAATTTGAGTCTAAAGGAAAGAAGCTGGATTTGTCCAAAGTGAAGTGTTTTCACTGCCACAAACATGGGCATCTCGCCACTAACTGCCCACAGAAAAATAAGAAAAAGAAGGCTATTGGAGCTGCAGCTGGTGAGGCCCTTGCCTCGCAATTTGAAATTGATTTCTCTTTGATTGCATGCTTAGTTTAAAGCACAATGGGATCAGTGTGGTATCTTGATAGTGGTGCTTCCTACCACATGACAAGAGATAAGGAGCTTTTCAGTGACTTGGAGGAGAAAGGTCTCCAGATGCATATAGAGATGGGCGACGATGGATGATACACTGTGACCGACATTGTTACCATTACCTTTCAGAGGGAGTCAGGTAAACCATTTCTATTGAAATATGTTATGCATGTTCTAGGTCTGAAGAAAAACTTGGTCTCTGTCGCGATGTTGGAGGACAGAGGCTACGACATTGTTTTCAATGATGGAAAATATTTCCTATGACATAAAAAATGGGTCAAGCTAAGAGGATAGGGATTTGAGTCAAGAATCTCTACAAGCTAGAGGTAGAAGGTTGCGTTGCCATGATGGGAAAGGCGGGAAAAGTGGTGAGCCGGGATGAGGGCGAATTATGGCATAGGAAATTGGGCCATCTTCATCATGGAGCTTTGAAATTCATGCAACAAATATATATTGGACTTCCAATGGGATTACTTTCTTAGTTAGATCAGTACAAGGGTTGCACCATGTGGAATTATGTAAAGTCCACCTTTCATGAAAAGGAGAACCGTGCTTCGGTGATCCTGGAGAGAGTTCACATAGACGTGTGTGGACAATTATCGGTTGCTTCAACAATGAAACATAGGTATTATGTTATTTTTGTTGATGATTTTTCTCATAAGTGCTGGATATTCTTCATGTAGAAGAAGGATAAAACATTCTCAAATTTCTGTGAGTTGAAGGCATTGGTTGAGAAAGAGTCGGGGAAGGAAGTGAAGGTTCTGCAGAGCGATAATGGCGGAGAATACATCTCGAACGAATTCAAAGACTTCTATAGCAAAGAAGGAATTTGAAGAGAACTCATAGCGCCTCATAACCCACAACAAAATGGGGTTGTGGAGAGGAAGAACAAAACGATCGTGGGTGCTGCACGAGCAATGCTGCATGATCAGGGCCTACCAATGCATTTGTGGGTGGAGGCCTGCAACAATGTGGTTAATGTGAAAAACTGTTGTCCTCATAGAGTACTTGGTATGAGTACACCTGAAGAAGATTTTACTGGTAGGAAACTAGATGTTTCTCACTTTAATATTTTTGGCTCATCTGTTTATGTGCATGTGACCAAGAATGTCGGGAAGAAGCTCGATCCGACTGCTGAAGTTGGGATATTTGTGGGGTACAAAGAAAAAACCCATAATTATCGTATGTATTTTCCAAACAGTCGAATGACTGTGGTGCGATGGGATATAAAATTCAATGAGGAGAAAGCCATGAAGTTGTCGCTTGAGAGGGAGCTAGACTTACATGCAAAGGAGGAAATTTTGGTTCCTAAAGATGAGTCTCTAGATGTGGATTAGCCACAGGAGGAAGTTCATGGAGTGGAGGAGTCCACTCACGTAGATCCAAACATCAGAACTGGCTGAAGGCGTACCATAGAAGTTGAGAGGCTGAATCTTGATGCGGCATAGAATGTAGGAGTTCCTACTTCACAGCGCAGACAAAGACAGTCTCCTGACCGATTCACTGGATAAATGGCTCTCATGAGAAAATTTATTGTGATTGATCCATATTTCTTTCAGGAAGTAATGTAGGAGCCCACATGGGTAGATGTAATGGTGGAGGAGTATGACTCCATTGTCAGAAATAGTGCTTTGGAAATTGTTCCGAGGCCGATTGATAAATCAGTGATAGGTTCAAGATGGATCTACAAGGTAAAGCAAGATGCTGATGGGAGTGTTGAGAAATAAAAGACTAGATTTTTGGCTCAGGGCCTTCTCACAGATCAAGGGGATTACTTATGAAGAAACCTTTGCACCTGTCGCACGATATTCTTCCATAAGGACCATCCTTGCTCTCTAAGTGATGATGGGTTGGCACATTCATCAAATGGATGTGAAGACTACATTCCTTAATGGGATCATTGAGGAAGAAGTGTACATTGAGCAACCTGAAGGATTTGAGATCTTCAGCAGTAAGTCGCATGTGTGCAGACTCAAAAGAGCGCTGTATGGGCTGAAGCAAGTACCCCATTCTTGGTACACTCAGATCGATAGCTATTTCACTAGACTTGGCTTCACCAAGAGTGAGGCGGATGAAAATATATAGAAGATTGTGGTGGAGGGTAAGATTTTAATCATTGTTCTTTATGTTTATGATTTAATACTGACTCGTGATGAGCAGCTAATACACTCATGCAAGGAGGACCTTGCAAAGGAGTTTGAGATGAAGGATATTGGCCTCCATTATTTTCTTGGATTGGAAATATGGAAGTGAGATGGTGAAATTTTTGTGTCTCAAGGAAAGTATGTAAGGGAGATACTGGGTAAGTTTCACATGGAGGGATGAAAACCCATGGATACTCCTCTTCCAGGAAACTGGAGGAAAGAGGATGCTACATCTGGAGAGGTAGTGGATGTTACTGTATATCAACAGTTAGTGGGTTCGCTAATGTATTTAGTAAATACAAGACCAGACATATGCTATGCGGTGAACCAACTCAGTCAAGCGATGGTTAAGCCTACCAAGCTCTTTTGGAAGGCGGACAAGCATGTCCTGAGATATCTCAGGGGCACATCTAAGTATGGATTATGGTACAGACAGACATATGAGGTGAAGTTGCATGGCTTCACGGATGCAGATTGGGTGGGCAGCCCAACGGACAGAAAGAGAACATCAGGAGGGGTCTTCAGTATGGGATCTACAACTGTTTCTTGGTATAGCAGGAAATAGAGATCCGTGGCACTCAGTTCAGCGGAAGTGAAATACATGGTAGAAAGTCAAGCTGCATGTGAGGCTATCTAGATGAGAAAGATCCTAGTTGGTTTGTTTGGTTCTCATTTAGATCCTACAATGATTCACTGTGATACTCAGAGTTACATTAAACTCTCAATTAATCCTGTGTTTCATGATAGATCTAAGCATATAGATATCTAGTATCATCATATTAGATATTATGTGCAACAAAAGATCATGTTGCTTCAGTACATTCCTACGGAAGATCAGGATGCAGGTATTCTGATGAAGGCGCTCACCAGGAGAAAATTTGAATACCATAGAGACATGATTAGGTGAAGGATAGTCCCTTTCTTGTTGAGAGGGAGTGTTGAGATTAATCAAGATGATGATCCTAGTGAAAATTAAGCACCTACACTAGGTGGGGCTCGTAGGCTATTTTTAGGTGTATGTCTATTTTTAGAATGTTGAGAAAATTCTATTTATAGCGGGAGTCTATTTTTAGAATGGTGAGAAAATTCTATTTATAGATGAGTTTATATTTATAGATGCATGGCCGAATTCTATTTATAGATCGCATTTCTAAAAATAGAATGCATGTCGGTTATTATTATCTCTTAATAATAATTAGACAATAAATAATAATCTATTCTCTTGAAGCACTTGATTTCAGTTAACTGATGTGGCAAACCAGTTAAATGAAGGAATTTCAAGTTCTAATGTTGGTTGGTGGGACATGCAAGTGGACTTAGTTGTAACTGAGTGATTCGAAGTTGTAATAGAGTTGGATGTGTAGTTATGTGAGTTGTAAAGTAGTTCGACTCAGTTAAGTGAGTTAAACTCAGTTGTGCTAGTTGTAACTAGTTGTAACTAAAGATACACTAGTGAGAGATCGATGAATTAAATATTAAATTAATTCACATGGAGTGATATCACATGCAAATGAAGATTTACTACTGTTAACTACATGCATGTCAGATCCAGTGGAGACCCAATTGAGAGATAGGTGAAAGGGACAGTTTGACTATCTGTTGTGACATTAGTGGGTGCACTCGTGAAACCACACACACATTGGAGATGCCAATGAGGATTGCGCAGTCAAGGAAAGGCAATATCTCATTCATTCACGGACTGTGATTAGCAGGGATTGCGCAGCGGAGGCAGTAAATTGGTGCATGTATTAGCCAATTTTTGTATGATAGTGTCAGAAAATTGTATATTGTACTGAGAGCTCTTGGATTAGAGTTTTGTATGAGATTGTTTCATGATCCATGATATATACATAATATATGATAGGGGGGTTTTTAGCTTTATGCTTTCCCGGTAAAAATATCTGTGTTATGTGTGATTAATATTTCTTCACGTATTTGCAATTGGCGATTAAATTTACGCAAAGATTTTAGTAGAAGGATTCTGTATTTAATAGTGGCATATAATGTTTAGATTAGGAGAATCCAGGCAATACATATTTTGTATTAAAATTTCTACATATTAATGCAATCAAGCATTAGGGTTTTTAGTATATTTCTTGCCCCAAGAAAAATACTATTTCCATGTGTGTGATTTATTATTGCATGTCTTAGATTTTTGTTCTAAATCATGAATTTATTTATGTAGAGTAGTAGAGTAGGTTTTTGTTTTGTGATTTTGATTAAAACTTCATAAGTAGTTGCAAATCTACATCATAATTTTTAGAGATCCTTTATTGTAAAAGAAAAATTGGAACAATGTTGGTTGATTGTTTCTTGATTCTATTTTGATCCATAGCCCAAAAATAATTGTTCTTTAGTATCAGAAAATGGATTATATCATGTGGAATTATATCCACTGCCTAAACCTATGACGTACTTAGTAATAAGTGATTGAATTTTTTTTTTGATCATAAACAATTTCACATGGGGTTTAGGTACCTTATAGTTTAATCAAATCCTCCAAAAAACTTCTAGTAAAGTAGGGTCCAAATCTAAGACAATGGAAGTGGTTATGTCGTATACCTAAAAATATGATCAACAAAGACTTGGGTAATGAGGCAAGGGGTAAATGGATGCTATAAGGAAAACACATGAGTTTATTTTCAAACGTAATTGAATACCATCATGACCACAAATTTGTTTCTCACCTTTGGAAGTACTATTATAAAATCCATATATATTTTAACTCATATGTGTGTTGGGATTGATAGTGGTTGCAATTCCCCTTGTATATTTAATATCTCCTTGTTGTTTCCTTGGTAGGTGTCATAGGTTGCAATGAAATATTTGATGTCAACTTTCATGCCCTTCTAAAATAATAAGTGATTAGTTTGTTATTAGGTTTTATGAATTATGGAGTGAGTAGTTGTAGGTAATGAATGAAATTCATCTAAGACTTTTTTATTTCAAGGAATAATTATTTACTAGAATAATACACTCTTTATATCACAATGTATTTAGTTTCCATGTATATATTTTAGGAGGGTTGGAATCTTGTTGAAGCCCATGGATGAATTGAATGATAATGTCATTTTCCAACCATTCTTGATGACATTTCTTAATCCATGTTGGAATGGATAAATATAAGGTAGAGAGGAATCCATCCTCCTCAAATTGTTGGGATAAGAAATTAGCTATCACATTGTCTTCACACTTCTATTAAATAATCTCATAATCATACCCTAACATCTTTTTGACTCAATTACATTATTTTGGTGAGATTAATTTTTTTTTGAGAAAGTCCTCTAGATTACGATCAACAATATTTATCTAGAAATGTCACCTTATGAGATATGGCATTCAGGTTTCTATTTCATACATAGTATATATAGTACCAAAATGAAACTAATTCCCTTGAAGTGGCAAGGCCGTGGTCCACCTTTATTGGCATAATCATGTAAAAAAATCCTTAAACTTTGAGTTAACCTGCATACTAGATGATTTCCATGCTTGATCCAATCAACTTGTGAAATACCCTATCAAATACTTAATTGAATCTCTTAGATGATAATCAACTATCAACTGAAAACTTATAGAAGATCCAAGGATGTGATCAACTTGTTGTGCCAATAAAACCCATAAACCTTGCAGCCTAATTAAGCAAAAAATTGAATTAATCAAACCACATTAAAATGACACAAAACCTTAATTAGCCTTAAATCCAATTATTATAACCCAGAAAAATCTCATTTTCCTTAACCCTTGGTAATTATAATTGCACTAACTCGATCCTAAATCTTAATCCTCTAACCAAAAACCATAACACCACTTCCACTTGGCGTTTATCACCCCTATCCCCTAAACCATATAACCCCAAAGACCCCCTGTTGATGTAGGATTTTGGACTTTAGTCAACAAAGGGGATATAGTCCAGACCAAGGCTCTTTAGATAGCCCAAGATATTTAAAGTAGGCAATCTCGATAGTTTTAAAGGCTCTTTTGGCCTTTTGATATCTTCCTCTCACGAAGAAAAGAACCAAAGATTCCTAAAATTATATAATGTTATATATATGATCCTCAAACTATGTATTGATATTCCTATTCTACCATTTACCTAATATAATATGATACAAATAAGATACACTAGAAACTATTGTAACTGGTAAAGAATGACTGATATTTACTTCATGGAATGTTGAATGTAAAAAATGAAAACTAATTGAAACTCTCAATTATAAATGAAATTATAATGATGATTCTTGATGTGATATATATTAAAAGATAAAAAATTACAGTAAAGTAACCTTCGATCTTTCAAACAAAGGGAGGACAATCTAGATTTTTAAAATGTTTCACATCAAGAATTACTATTAAATGAAAATAACTAAAGAACTATCTAATACTATTCTCAGTCTAGGCATGAAGAAATATAACCATAAAAATCCCTATAAGAGAAATAATATTTCAACCCTTTGTTCACAAAATAGTTCAATAAACAAATTTTGAAATACAATAATAAACTAGGAATTGTTACAACATAGGCATCAATTCAATTCATGTAAAAGTAACATTCTTTGACAATCTAATTACATGGAAATAATTCATGGAAAGTGAGACTTGAGCAATGTTCATATAAAAATTATCCTTAATACAAAAGTCATTGAAGGATACACTAGACTAAATATAAATGGATTAAATGAGATAGCACAATAAAGGAAAAAAATGCAATTAGATCACTGTAACCATTGAAGAAACTCCAATCACGCAATAACAAAAGTTATTGATAAGTAAAATGAACTAGAGAATTTCAAATTATAAAATGAACAAGTCATACTTACTTTTATGATTTTAATTGATAAATTGATCAATGACAACCTTACCATTCCCTAGGAACTTTACTTGATAAGACTACTTTTCAGGCTAGGAGGTAACTCCACCAAAAGACTGAATTGCATTGATTAAGGATGCATATGAATATATACATGGAGGTGATACTGTTGGGATTCATTTCCCAATGTCTCTTCAAATTCATTATTTTCTATTTACATTATTATACAATTTCACCCAATCCCTTAGGATTAGGTGTCAACATTCCCCCCCTTAATCTGAAGGGATGTAGGTGAGTCCGAGCAACGTTCTGATATTTTCAAACTTTTGTCTTCCAAGAGCTTTGGTGAAGATGTCTGCAATCTTCTCATTTGTGGAAAAATGACGTAGATGGATTGTCTTGGCCTCAACATGATGTCGAATTAGATGGTATTTTGTATTGATGTGCTTTGTTCGATCATGGAAATTTGTGTTCTTGGCCAACTTTATTGCAGAAGTGTTATCGATCATGAATGGAGTTGAATACATTTGTTTCATCTGCAAATATTCCAGGATTTTCCTGAGCCACACAATTTCCTTTGTCGCTTTCGTTGCTGCCACATATTCTGCCTCTGTTGTGGAATCTGTTCGAATTGATTTTTTGCATGATCTCCAAGAGACAACTTCTGATCCATGAATCATAGTATAATCTGAAGTAGATACCCCAATTTCTTTGTCTCCACCAAAGTCTAAATCATAGTATCCAATCAAGATGAAGTCGTCCACCTGTGTATACTTGAGTCCAAAGTCTTGAGTCCCTTTCAAGTACTTTAGAACTCTTTTTGCAGCAGACCAATGTCCCTCACAAGGCTTTTTCCTAAACCTGAAGAGGATTCCAACAACAAATGAGATGTATTTTCTAGGAGTAGTCAGGTAGATGAGGCTTCCTACAAGATGTCTATACTTCGTCGCATCCTCAAATTATTTCCCTTTAATGGATGTGAGCTTCGAGATTTGTTCCATTGGAGTGGTCAAAGGATTGCACTTAGCCATGGCAAACATGTTCAATATATCTCTACTGTACTTCTTTTGGGATTGTAATATAAACTTAGGATGTTGTGTTACTCCAATACCAATATAGTAGTGAATATAGCCCAAATTAGTCATTTCAAAACCTTTCCTCAATTCCTTCTTTATGGATGCAATACAAATCTCATTGTTCCTTGTCATAAAAAGATCATCTACATACACCACAAGATATACAACTGTTTTTCCAACTTTCTTGAAAAATAAAGTTGCATCATCAAGATCATAATGTTTGAAGTCAAGTTTCAGAAGATGCTCAATTAAATTCTCATACTAGGCTCATGGTGCTTGCTTGAGGCCATACAAGGATTTTAAAAGATTGCATACTTTGTGTTCTTAAATCCTTCTGGCTGGGACATAAAAAAATTCTCCATTAGATCTCCATTCAGGAAAGAAGTTTTTACATCCATATGATGGAATTTCCAACCATTTTGAGCTGCTAAGGCAAAGAGTGTTCATATGGTAGCCCATTTTGCTGTGGGGGAAAATTTATCCTCATAATCGACCCCTTATTTATATGAAAAGCTTTTTCCATAAGCCTGGTTTTGTGCTTGTCAAGTGAGCCATCATATTTTTACTTGTTCTTGTAGACCCACTTGCATCCAATTGGTTTGGTTCCCAATGGAGGATAAAACAACTTCCAAGTGCCATTCTTTATCAAGATATCATATTCCTTTTGCATCACTTCATTCCAGTCGTCATGAAAAGTGGCTTCTTTGAAGGAATTTCGTTCAAGATCTACAGACAAATTCAATTCACAATGATAAGAAACATCCATATCAACAGGTGAATCAGAATCATCTACATCACCACCATTTTTTCTAGTGGAACTTCTTGTTCCTGTCTTTCCAACCTCATCAGGAAAACATTCTCAAGTGTCTTTGTGTGCCATTTTGGAAGACATTTTTGAGATGACACAAGCTTCTCATTTGATTGAGTTTGGATTGAATCAAGATTCAGTCTCCCAATTCTATTTATCACATCACTCAAAGTGTCATCCGTGGTTTGTTCTTCATGTGGGGCATAGAGTGCTTCAGAAGACGATTCCACAGATAGATTCACTATAGGAATTCCCCCTTCAAGATGTGGAATTTGATTATCAAATTCTTGAAATTATTTTGGATATGTGAATCTATCCAAGCGATCAAGCCGCCACTCAACAACATTGGCAGTATTAAAATATTCTTAAAATATGACATCTCTAGATACTACAAACTTCTTACTAACTTCATCATAGAGATGATTGTTACACAATATTTTTTCACCGTCCCTGCAATCCCCATCCCGAACATTGGAGGACTATTTCAGTGAATTTTGTGTATCGTCATATCTTGCCATAAGTGTCATTGCATCCCTTGGCATGTCAAGAACATATTCTCTGTTGTTCATTCCTCAAGTAGACCTTCAAAAACATGTGATTTTGGGTCGACGATGGTAGGTAGTTATGGCCTCGCGCCCATGGATAAATTTAAACAAGGCCCCGCGCCCTTTGGCGCTCTTTCTTAGAAGGGCATCTGTGCCGAGCTATTTTTGGAAAGTTTTTTAAAATAGAAATGAAGTTTCCATGCTTAACAACTTCGTGAGCATAGTCATCATGGTTTTTTCGACTGAATAACGTCGAGTTTCTCCCTTTGGCCCATTTTTTGTTACAATTTTTCAACTCCCCAAAGGGATAGACCTCTCCTCCACCTCATGTGGGATCCCAAACCACCTCCTCCTCTCCTATAAATTCTTCCTCCTCACATTGATTCAGCTAGCTGAACAATCATTACTATAGCTGGTGTGTAGAAAAATAAAGAGAAGAATCCATTGATGAGAGAGAGTTTAGGCCCATTTCCTCATCGAGTCCAATCCCGAACGAATGCTTGAGATGCGCCCAAATGAACCCGCCGAAGGAGATCTGCAATGTTAAGACATAAGGTTGTAAACTTATTTTTCTTTATCAATAATACATGACTGGTTTCTGGTTCCAACTTTGTTTCTATTTATATCCAAAGTGTTTAGCTCTCCTTGACTAGCTGAATAGCCATAGATGAATGTATATTCTTGTATGTTGTCATCGCTTGTTTGAAATTTGTGCAGACGTGTGAACATCATCACCAACACGGAGCACAAGGTGTGAAGACAAGGATCAAAGGATCACTGCCGCATGCGACAACAAAAGCATTGGACCGATGTAGGATATCTGTTCCAGTCAATATTTCATTTATAATCTAGGAATTCAGGAGTCCAACATGTTCCCTTGTTGCTAGACCCACCCTAGGGCTAGAGGGATCGCCTCTGCCTGCAGAGGGGATTTTCTTGCTCAACAAGTTGGCGACCATACTGGGGATCAATGTATCCATCGTCTCTCGTTGATTCATTTAGAGTTTTGCTAGTTTGTCCGACTTTGGTCGTATTGCCAATTTTCTACTTTGTTTTTCTTGTCTGACTGTTTGAAGCCATCATACTTATTCTCAGAGTGATAAGCCTAGATTTTCCTCAGTTAATTTTTCTCCTTTCGTTGGTTTCGTAGCTCGATGTTGCTGTTTCCTTGACATTTGTGCCGATTGGCGCGGGTTTCCTGTTTTACAGGTGTAATTTCCCCTGTTCAGCACAGATTACAGCAGAATAGTCACACCAAATCATGTAGGTTTGGATTTAGGCCTCTTGCTTGAGTTTTCTAGTGCATCTTACCCTTTGGATTGGTTATTTCCTGCTGGATTAGTCCACTTGGTTTGTTTTTGAGTTCCCCTTCTCATTATTTTCAGTCGATTGTATCTTACTTGACCTATGTGGCTCGTCATCCTAGGGTTTCTAGGTGTCTTCGATTTCTTGTTCAGGCGCATGTTCACCGAGCTTTTGAGTTTTGTATGAGTCAGTCTAGTCTTTCCTTTTTTCAGCTTGTTGATTGATTTCTTGGTCTTTTCTTTCGATTCTACGTGTTGTTGGGTCGTCAAACTGTCATCATGGTATTCGTTCGACCTTCCATCTGTCACCCTGAGCATAGATCACATTTCTCATTGAGTCGATTTGAAAGTCCTCTATTTGCATGAAGGAATGCATCTCTATTTTGAGTGTGTTTTATATTCGCATTGGATTGGTCTCTTCGTTTTTGATCATTTCATTCGAGTTGCTCAAAACTAGTATTCATTTTGTCCTTTTAGTGTAACAATGCATTATTGCTTCTCATTAATCTAAAATAACAAAATTTGCATTCTTTTTCTTGATTTGAAAATGAAAAGTAGTATTTTGCATTAGTAGCTTTCTCATTGATAGGTGAACAACAAGAGAAAATCGATTTATTTTCTGCTTTGGTTGTGTTAGGAGCATTAGGAAAGTTCTTCTTGCATTCGATTTCTTGCTGCTTTGTTCGGAACTTCTATCCCTCTCTTAGCTAGCTATTCATCGAATTGGAATGATATTATTTCTCATGTAGTTGTGCATTAGAGATTCGAGATTACATTTAGTAAGGCCTTAAACTGGAACATAATTTCAAGATAAACTTTAAAATGAACTCAATTAACCTAAGGAATCATTGAAACTTAATGCTCATATTTAGAAGTCCAGGCTAGTGACGTGTTCCAGCATCGTTAAACCTAGTAGCTGTCATTCGCCATCTGGCATTAGACAGCACTAGCAAGGACTTGTGCTCCTCATATTGTCGAGTATATAAAGGGAGACCCTCATAAGTTGCAATCCTGTATCCATAGAAAGCCAAGTCTGTCGCCTTGTTACCATGATACACCGAACACAACATTCGGGGAGGCTGCCTGCACGTACGTTAAGTCCTTGGTAATTTCTCTTGCATTTGATCACCAAGGTGTATATTTCATTTCACGAGAGCTTGGTACACCCTCTTTCTTAGAATTCCTGAGTAGTCATTTTGATCTTTCCATGACTCTCTAAAATTTGAAAAGGTCATTGAGCACTTGTCCTTTCAAGCTCGTCTAACCTGAAAGTGACTAGAGTCACCTTTTGCCCTTTTCTTGACTCTTAAAATGTGAAAAGGAAGAGTTTTGTTTCAGTGTCATAAAATTAATCACCTACGATCACACACCCATTAAAGTTATTTTCTTGGATTGTTCATAAGTAATTCCTTAGTGATTGGTCTTGAAGCCTCAAATTGGTCATCTCTTTTCTCTCCTATTTTTGAGACAAAACCACGGTGGAAGAACAACCAGTTTCATTATCCCCTTCATTACCTTGTAGTGAAGAACCTTCTCCTGAAGTTTCTTCGGAGACATCTCAATCTGCTAGGACTTTAGGTTACTAGCCTTCTATTATCTTGAGTGTTCAACCTATTTCCACTCGATCTCATCCTCAGGAACCATTTGATATCAATTGGCAACCTCCAGACGTTTGGGCCTCTTTTAGGGAAGAATATCCTCCTTTCCCTCATAGCCACTTGCATCGCCATTAAACCGTGCTTTACTTGCCACTTCTTGTCACCTTTTTACTGACAACATGTCTTCATCTGACATGGATTACACGAGTCCTATTAGTAGTGAAGAGACTTATGTTTCTATGGGAGAATATTATTTCCCTCCAAAGAATTTTCCTTATGTATTGGGTCAACCTTCCTCACAACCTTCATCTCTTCTGTCTGGTTATTTTTTGTTCAGTCAGATCATTTCTGGTGATGGATATTTGTATCAGAATTCGATATGGTCTATTTCGTCGGCTCCTTCAGAGGGATCGTTGGTATAAGTTCCATCCCCTTCGAATCCTATAAAGTTGAAGATTGTTACATCTATCCTAACCTAGCCCACTGTTTGTGTGGCTTCATCCGCACTATCTACTAGTGTCATTCCTTCATTACCACCATCTTCTCTTGTTCGTAGGACACTTCCTATTGATTCTGCGATACCTGTTTGACCCCGTGTGAGTGGATCACAACCTCCAATATTGGGAGTCCATCAACATACTGGTAGTGCACCTATCTCCTCTAATCCTATTCCTGAAGGTTTGACATATGATCAGTATATGATGGGTATTCAGCAACAAAATTACTTCCCCTAGGGTTATCAGCAGGTTCAAGCTCCCATTGATCGACCACACTACTATGATGAGCATGGAACTCACGTCTATTACCATGGGAACATTCTAGGTGGTCCATTGTATGTTCAAATGCCTCAAATTCTGGTTTACCCCAACCAGTTCACATACCTACATGGTCAACCCTATGGTCCACAAGGACGACCCTTTCAGGGAAAACCTTTGGTCCAATAGGGAAAACGCTACGGTAATGCTGGTCAACCTCATGTTCAACAGGGAGCGTCTTATGTTCCCCAGGGGAAAACCTATCCATATCAGAGACAACCTTTTGTGCAACAGAACCAACCTTACTTTAAGAAAGGCCCAACTTTTTTACAACAAGGTCAACCCTCTACTGCTCAGCTGGGCCAATCTGGTATTTAGGGAAACCTTGCTCATCTCAACCATCAGGAAAAATTGTGTCTGAGGGATAACCCGATGGCTCTCAGCATCTAGGCCAACCTATCCAACCCCAAAATCTAGGCCAACCTGCACCCCAAGGACAACATGTTCAACCGTAGCATCAAGGTCAACCTGCACCCCAGGGGCAGCTTGAACAGCCTCAGGGCCCACCTTTTATTCCTCAAGGTCAATCTTTGATGGTACAAGGTCTGCCCCAAGGCACTGCTTACATTCTGCAATAAAATCAATATGTTTCTCAGACAGGACCTCACTGGTTCACTCAAAATCAATATCATAGTCCTCAATTGGTGTATGGAAAAAATTATCAGAATTATAACCCCTATGAAAAAAATCCTCTAGGACAGAACATATGGGGTCAGAAATTCTCCCAACCTGGTTGGAATCCCAATAATAGTCTATATCAAAGGCCTGCAATGGGTTTCAATCCATAATTTCCATTTCTTGCTGCATTGGAACTGCCCGATGTGTAAAAGTTGACGAATGATCTTATCCTTCATAATCCATATTGGCTCCCAGTTCCTACCAAAATCCCTGGCCATTGTCCCAAATTTGAAGGCAAGTCTGGAGAAGACCCCCAAGCACATGTTATGACATACCATTTTTGGTGCTCCTCTAGCTCTTGGGTTGACGATTCAATTCGACTATGTATTTTCCAAAGGACTCTCACTGGTGCCGTTGCAAAATGGTACATTGAACTCTCTCGCAAAATATTTCAAGATTTCAACTCTATAGCCATGGCATTTCTCACGCACTTTCAGTTACCAGTTCGTTATGAAACTAGGACTCACCTTCTCACATCCTTGAAACACGATCAAGCTACTCATATCTCCAATCATATTCATGAATGGAAGTGGCGTCGTCGTTTGATCAAGTTCGAGATTCCTGATCAACTTCTGACTGATTGGTTCACTACCTCTTTTATCGGTCCCATTTCTAAGGACATCGCTATGGGGGCATGTGTTACTGAGGAACAAGCCATATCTCGTGCCTAGTACTTTGATATCATGTACTCTCATTCTGGCATGTTGTATGAACTCTTTCCTGATGCTCCGCAACATGGAACTACCAAAGCACCAATGACGCGATCTGTCGACGGTATCATTGGTTCTGTGTCTTAGAATTCTCGTAAGTCTTCTCCAAATCCCGCGAAGTAAAAAGCTATTTCTTCCACTGATATTGCTTCTCATCCACTTCCAAATCCTGGTAAGACTGTAGAAGTGAGTACCGTTCAGTCCACTACTACAGATAAAGCTTCCAAAGGTAATAAAAATGGTAAAGGTAAGGCCAAAGCCCATGCCCCGAAATAGGATTCTCCGAAACCTAACGCTGATGATGGTTCGAAATGTAAACCGAAGTACCCTTGTCTAATTTGTGATGGTGAGAATTACACCAAGGACTATCCACGATGGACCAAGGTGAGTCAACTGCTCAAAGGAACTCAAGGCACTTTGGCTATTCTTAAAGAACCATTCCCATTGTAGCAAACTCATATGGTGGAGCAACCTCAATCCTTTACCCCATTTGGCTCTCAAGTTTTCATGATGAATGGTACTACACAGATCTCTATTGCTACCAGATCGAAGGTTATACTGAACCGCGTCACGTAGCAGGGAAAGAGATCACAGATGGTCCTCCTCCCCTGCCTGCTTCTGGCTCTCTTCACATTGAAAGGCCTAGTCCTGATCTCATTGTACGACCACCTTCTAAAGGTGTACTCCAAAAATATTCATATAACCCAAATGCCCATGCCGCTCAACATTACAATATTGCTGAGGATTTGGCTCAGGCGCAATATGATATGTCTACATTGGAAGTACTTCAGTGCTGTCCGTCACAATGGAAGGCTTTGCTATCTACTATTGGAGGGGTTGACCCCGCCGATTCTAGCCTTATCATTTTCAATTTGGAAAATTTCGTTCCATGTCTCCCTCACTAGCTTGCACTGATTATCCAAGTTGGGATTAATGGAAAAAATATCCATCGCATGGTCGTGGATGAGGGTGCATCTACTTGCATCATGTCTTCTGCATGCTGGAAAGCCATTGGTTCTCCAACCCTCATTCAGTCTCCAAACTCTTTATAAGCTTTTGATGGAAGGGGTTCCCACCCTCTTGGTGTTCTCGCTAGTTTACCTATTACGTTGGAAGGGAAAATGGTTAACGTTGAGGTTGAATTCATTGACACCAAACTCAATTATAATCTTCTCCTTAGTCGCAGTTGGACTCACACGCTATGCTATGTGTCCCGTCCACTCTCTTTTGTGTTCTTCAATTTCTGCACGAAGGAAATATTATCACTGTCGATCAGTTGTCCTTTTTCACTTCCACATCCTCCTAGAGAAATGTTCCATATGTAGATCATATTTCTACGCCTTATGAGAGCATAAGACCAAGAATTTTCAAAGATCCTGCCCATATGGGTCTTTTTTCTCTTCCTTCGCCCAACACTACTCAGGTCAACATGATCTCCACGTCTTCTGATTCTTGGATCATCCCTTTGCCTAAGCAGGTTGATTCGTTTGGTGACGTAATGCTATTAAGCCCAATAGAAATTTATTATTGTAAAATTATTTCAGCTTTGGCTCCTCCTCCCTCTGATCATACTCATTTGAGTGTGTCTCTTGATAGGTATCCTCAATCCCCTTGGTTCGGTGCTTCGGATTCTCTGGACCCCTTGAATGATATGTTCCACACTAATGAGGCCATCGTGGAAACCATGTCTCTTGAAGATCCTCCTTAGGACAATAATCATCATCGTTCCTCCTTTATGCCTGGCCTTGGGGCCATGTCTACTTGTCTTGAGAAATTTTCTTCCCAAGCTCCTTCCCATCCACTTCAGATGCCCATCTTGACACATGAATTTTTTTGCCGAAGGTAACATGGGAAACATCATGCAAACAATGCCTATTGACATCTCTGTTAAACTCGTAGTTGTCGAGAACATCCATATTGGGGTGACCTGTTCTCCTAATGAGATCGAGGTCTATACTATTCTCTTCCAATATTTTCGAGACGTTTTTGATTGGTCCTACTAAGAAATGCCTGACATTGATCCAAGTATAGTTGTGCACAAGATCCCTACTTATCCTGACGCAAAGCCTATTCGCCAACGTCTCCATCCTGTGCACCCTAGAAAGGCAGCCGCCATCAAGGGAGAAGTTGAAAAACTTCTCAAAGTTGGCTTCATTTATACGATTCCCTTGACAAAATGGGTTTCTAACATTGTCCTTGTGGATAAAAAGCAGGGTAATATTCGTGTCTGTGTGGATTACCATGACATCAATCATGCTTGTCCTAAGGATAACTATCTCACTCCTTTCATCCACCAGATCATTGACGAATGTGCTGGGAGTGCGATATTTTCCCTTATGGATGGGTTTTCCAGTTACAACTAGATTAATATTCTTCCGACTGATCAACACAAGACCGCCTTCATCTATCCGTGGGGTACCTTCGTATATAAAAAGCTCCCTTTCAACCTTAATAATGTTGGGGCCACATTTCAAAGAGCAGTTTCATACACCTTCCATGATATTAAGCGCATTGTTCAACCTTACCTGGATGACCTTTCGAATTATTATGCTAAGCTTAAGGACCACCCGGATCACCTCCTTCAAATATTACTTCGCTGTAGATGCTACAACATTTAGCTCAATCCGCATAAATGTGTCTTCTGCGTCAATTCCTGTAGACTCCTTGGGTTTATTGTTTCTAAAGATGGAATTCATCTTGACCCTCTGAAGGTCGAATCTATTCTTAATCTCCCCTTCCCTTCCTCTTTACATCAGTTGCAAAGTTTGCAAGGGAAAGCTAATTTCCTGCGCCGTTTTATACCGAACTATGCTGAAGTAGCCAAACAATTCACATGATTGCTTAAGCAAGGTGTCTCATTCCTCTAGGATGAGATTGTCCAAAAATATTTTGATGCATTGAAAACATTTCTTATCAATGCTCCTCTTTTTCATCCACCCAATTATCATCGTGACTATTCGCTCTACTTGGCTGCTGCATTTAGTATTATTGCCATGGTTCTTGTGTAGGACGATGACGATGGTGAAGAGCACGTCATTTATTATTTGAGACGCAATCTTCTTGATACCGAAACACATTACGCACATGTCGAGAAATTGGCATTGTCTACTGTTCAATTAATCCAACGTTTTTGCCATTATATTCTAATTCACACAGTAACCGTGATCTCTGATTGCAACCTGTGACCTATATATTGACTCGAAAATTACTGGGGGGGAAATACTCAAAGTGGATAGTTATCCTCCAAGAGTTTGATTTGGAGTTCACTACTGCCAAATCGAAGAAATCATTATTTTTTTTTGATTTGATTTGATCTTTACCATCTACCTCTGCTCCCTCTGGTTCTGAGGAACACATTCCAGACGATACTCTTTTTCTCATTAGCACCCTCAATCCATGGTACAATGATATCATCGTCTATCTCCAGACTTCCACCTTTTGATCCGAGTTGACGAAGGATGCTCGTCGACGTATCCATCATCATTCGCAACCTTATCTCATAGTCGTAGATACTCTATATCGCATAGGAGCTGATTCTATTCTCCGCCAGTGTTTAACCCTCGAGGAGGCTGAAAAAGTCCTCAATGACTGCCATTCTAGCACCTGTGGCGGTCACATGTCTGGATATGCTACTGCACAAAAAATCATTCGTGCTGGATATTTCTGGCCTACCATTTTTAAAGACTGCATTGTTGCTGTCTGTAAGTGTCATGCTTTCCAGATTTACCAACACAAGATGCATGCGTCACTCACACACCTCCATCCCGTCAGTATCGTTGGTACCTTTATGAAGTGGGGAATTGATTATATGATGTGTAACCCTCACTCGGCCAGGGGGAATGATTATATTATCGTAGCCGTGGACTACTTCACTACATGGGCCGAAGCAATGCTTACACTCACAACTGACGGTAAGACGACATCACAATTTCTGTTCAATTATGTCATTACCAGGTTTGGTGCCCCTCAAGCCATTGTCACAGATCATAGCTCTCATTTTCGCCATTACATGATGGATAAGTTGACTTCTAAGTTGGGTCTGCGTCATGACAACTCAACACCATACTACCCTCAGGCCAATGGCTAGGTTGAAGCCATGAACAAGGTTCTAGTTAGTATGCTTCAATGTACGATTAGTATGCACTAGTCCAACTGGCATCTCATGTTGTTTTCAACTCTCTGGGCTTATCAAACCTCGGTGAAGGATGCAACCAGACTCACTCCATTCTAGGTTTTTTATGGTCTGGAATCTACCCTTCCAATTGAATGCAAAATCCCTTCTCTCAAAATAGCTATTGAATTACAGCCTAATACCTCGCCGGAGGAAGAACTTCCTCTATATTTAGAGAGGTTTGATGAAACTCGCCGCTTTGCTGCTCTAGTCATAGAAGTATATAAAAAGTGAGTCAAACCTCATTTTGATCAGACAGTTTCCCCTTGTACCTTTGTAGAAGGAGACCTAGCCCTCTTGTATGACCAAGCTCATGATAAGCTGGGGGTAGGAAAATTCGAACCCATGTGGCATGGGCCCTATATCGTTAAGCGCATTTTACAGAATGGGGCCTATGGGCTAATTGACTATGAAGACTATCCTTTGAATCAACCCAAAAATGGGCTGTACCTCAAAAAATATATGCATGAGTTTCTCACGCATGTCCTTTTGTACATAAGCGTGTTTTTCATTTTTGTACAATTTTTGGCTTGGTGTGCTTTGCGAGAAGTTTTTCCTGCTTATTATGTCATTGCTTACTATGCAGATGTCTACCAATCCTTATGTTGGCTTCATGGATGGTGCCTCTCGTAGTACCCAGAATCTGTCTTCTGCAGCCCGGGTGATTTATAATCCTAATGGTGAGTTGATGGACCTTCAAGTTATTTGTCTAGGATGAACAAAAAAAAATGTTGCTGAATACAATGTCGTCATTGAACTCTTAACTTAGGCCATTTCGCTCGACATTCGTGCATTATTTGTAAACCTAGACTCTCAGCTTGTTGTTCTCCAACTTAATGGGCATTACTCTGTTAGAAATCCTCAGATTTTAAGAATGTATTTACGTGTTCGTTTATTAGCATATAAGCATATTCCTATAAGAATGAATGCGTTAACTGATGTAGTAGCCAATATTGTATTAGATAGAAATTTGTGTAATTTGTAAAAGCATCATCATCACATAATAATATTTAGACAAGAAAATAAACACACACACACACACACATATATCGATTGTTTGAATCCACGTGCATCATAAGTTAAAAAATATTTTTGTTTTGCTTACATCTCGAGACATCATGTCTCTCAAAAAATATGAAAAAATAAATCCTAGGCTTCTAATCACCATGATGCTCATGATGGCATGTCACTGCACACACAAGCCACCTCAGTAAATGGTGGATGCGGTTAGACACCCCTCCACTATACCTCTGATACGCACGAGGAGCGTCCTCGAATCTCATGTAATCTAGGATCCCGCTTGTGAGTCCCCCCATGTTGTGTGCAATCTCTTCTTATTCAAAGCTTAATCCCAATCCTCTCCTTCCGGGAGGGGAAGGTCCGGATCACCCATGAAATCGGTGCCAGTATACGGCCAGTCGTCTACTACGCTGAGTTGTCGGTAGAGCTAGTTGAAAAATTCCAGCTTCCATGAAATATGTTGACCATCTCCCGATCAAGGCATCAAATCCACCCAATGGACCATCCGTGGCTCTCGTGCTAGTGGTGCAGGTACTATCACCTCCTAGCATTGAAATATCGGCACTTGTTCTAGGATGAATGGTATCAAGATGGACCTGTATTCAAATTGTTTTAGCTTGCCGTTCTTTCACTTTGTTAACTAGTGCTTTAGGTTGATTGTTACAAATTCCACCCAGTTGAAAATGGTTGGAGTCATACAATCTATGGCATGTTGAAACTATGTCTTTATAGCTTCATGAGGGGCCTAAGATCCAACGGCTCATGTTATAGTGTGCAGCAGTACCTTTAGTGCCAAGTCAGGTATTGTGTGGATATCTATTTTCCCACTCTTCAATCCTTTCTTTGCTCCTGGGAAGACACTGTCTATTAGCATACCCATGCTCTCGCCGATGGGCCGAGAACCTGTCATGATTGGTTTTCCCCCCTCCGTGAAAATTCAGTGATGAAATATATGTCAGAGAATTCTATCTCCAACTCTTGATCGTGAATCATAAACCTTTCTTGATCAGTGTCCCACACACTGATCAGATACTTTAGTAATTCTAGTTGAGCTCGTAGACACGGTGCTAGGAATAATTTCAAGAGTCCACAGTCTCTTAGAGCATCCATGCATCTCTCATTTCCCATGGCTTATTCATCTTCTTCCCCATGTTCTCGTTATTTCCATTCAATGACCATTTTGAATTTCAATTACCTGCAAAACCATCATTGGGGCTTCCATTAGTCAAATAATTAACTTTTGAACCATTCAAATCAGACTATTTAGGAGACTTTTCAAGCAATTGTAGCCGCGGCAATTGGCGCTGTTGTTTTACAAACAATGACGTCGATTGGTGCTACTGTTTTAAAAATAATGACGTCGATTGGCACCTCCCCTTTAGAATTTTAGGCAGGTCGGCATGACTCAGTGCGTGGAACTCACGCCGAATGTTGCGCCCAATCTTTGAAAAAAATTAAGAATGCATAAAAAATTAAGAATGCAGGAAATGAAACATAGTTTAAAATGCAGGAAAAGTTGAGAGCTCTTACCTGGAGAAAGAGGATTTGTGAGTGGCCTCCTGGATTTTTTGCTGCAGCTTCACAAGATCACAGTTAAAAATGGTAAAATGCTCACAAGAAGTGAAAAGGTGAAAACTAATTTGTTTTTACTATTTCTGTCATTTTATAAACTTTTTCGAAACCCTAATTAGGTTTTTGAGCTTATTTTTTGTCTCGAAAAATGGGTTTTACGTGTGTTTCTTGTGTAGCAACAGGTCCTAAACATGATGAAAATGAAGTGAAAAGTTGTATTTCATTACTTTTTTGGACTCGGTAAAAACACGAAAAATTCACCCCTTGGAGTCATCTTTTAGCGTTTTTTTGACTCTCGAAAATTGACAAGATTTTCGAGACTCTTGTCATTTTGAACTCGGTAAAGGCTGCAAAAAGTCATTTTCCCAGTATACGTTTACCCATTTTTTGGGCTGGGACATATTATTTATGAAAAAGGAATACCTTAGCCAATCGCGACTAAGAGGTTCTCCCAGATATTGTTTTCTACCTTTTCGGTTCTGTGGGACTACCTATGAAAAGGGATCTGCTGGAGTTTTCTTTTCTGTTTTTTTTTAAATTCTCTAAACATGAAAAGATTCCGAGTTCTTCCTTTTTCAGACTTGTTAAAACCTAAATGACATTAGAAATCGTCACCATGACGTTACCGAGTTCCTCCTTCCTAGGGCTTGTAAAATTTACTAGGATGTATTTGTCCGAAGGAGAAACTTATATGGAAAGCATATGCTATCCCCTTCAAGCTTATTTCCAAAAATAATTGGGGTACTCGCCAACAATGGTGGGGGAAAATGGAACTAGTTCTCAGTCGTGTTAGCAGTATGTCACTCTTGAACATGACACTTGTCTGCAATTCGTGTCGGTCTGGGGACATCCCATTTGTCATTTTGCCTCCATGGGATTGGGTTATCTATTTTGACCTCTCATCTACTCTTTTTCACTTCACCACGACCTCAGGTCCCTTGATGTCAAATACTTCCAAATTTCAGAGTCGTGTCGCCAATATGTTCAAGAGAAGTTTCCTTCTGTAGTTTTCAACCCCTGATCCTTTGTTTAGTCCTAATGCACTATCATCTTATTCCTCTGTCTCATGTCTATGACGTGTGAAACATCATGGCCCTCCTTCGACCAGTCACTTCCTGTCAAATTCATCTCATTATCCAGGAAGATGATCTAGAGACTCCCTTCTGGTACCTTGGAGTTTGCATGCCTCAATGGCAAGTTCTTCGCATTCGACGACAGGTCCTCATCATTGGCCTTTGATCGAGTGATTTCACGGGTGTTCGAATCCAGCTCACTATTCACATTCCGTGAATTATACTACTTGTACCTTGAGAGCCATTGCCATTACTGGTGGTTTCTCTCATGCGTGTTAACAACTTTCATCATTGGTTGGTAATCAGGCAATTTTCTTGCATGTTTGACTTCAACTCACTAATTCACATGCTTGAATTTTTACTTGTTTGGGTCGAGATGGAGTGCAAGACCCTGGGTTTTTCCTGATAAAATCCAAGGTGTGAGACGATTTGGTTTATCATGACTATATGCATGACTCTTCTAATTGGATTTCTGCGACCATACTTGACTCTATTTGCTGATCCTTCTTACTGGATGGCTACGTCCATACCTCAAATCTTATTATTGGATGTACTATATTATGGATGGTTGTGCCCATACCACATGTTCATGTATCAGAGATATCAGTTGTACTTGTTCTTGCATGTCTTTCGATGACGACATTTTGGTTTGGCCATGTTCTCATAAAGCATTTCACTCCTCCCTCTCTCACAAACCTCATGCTTTAGGGGGCATTTGTTACACAATATTTTGTCACTGTCCCTGCAATCCCCATCTCGAACATTGGAGGACAATTTCAGTCACTTCTGTGTACTGTCATACTTTTCCATAAGTGTCATTTCATCCCTTAACATGTCGAGAACATATTGTCTGTTGCTCATTCCTCAAGCAGACCTTCAAAAATATGTGATTTTGGGTCGGCGCTGGTAGGAAGTTATGGCCTCGCGCCCATGGAGAAATTCACACTGGGCCCCATGCCCTTTAGCACTCTGTCTCAGAAGGGAAACCACACTAAGCTATTTTTGGAAAGATTTTTAAAATAGAAATGAAGTTTCCATGCTTAAAAACTTCATGAGCGGAGTCATCATGGTTTGTTCGACTGAATAACGTTGAGTTTCTCCCTTTGGCCCATTTTTTCCTACAATTGTGTAACTCCCCAAAGGGATAGACCTCTCCTCCACCTCATGTGGGATCCCAAAACACCTCCTCCTCTCCTATAAATTCTTCCTCCTCACTTTGATTCAACTAGCTGAACAATCATTACTATAGTTGGTGTGTAGAAGAAGGCAGAGAAGAATCCATTGTTGAGAGAGAGTTTAGGCCCTTTGCCTTGCCCTTTGCCTCATTGAGTCCAATCCTGAACAAATGCTGGCAATGCACCCGACTAAACCCACTGAAGGAGATCCACAACGTCAAGGCATAAAGTTGTAAAATTATTTTTCTCTATCAATAATACATGACTGGTTTCTAGTTCCCACTTTGTTTCTATTTATATGCAAAGTGTTTAGCTCTCCTTGACTATATGAATAGCCATAGATGAATGTATGTGCTTGTATGTTGTCATCACTTGTTTGATATTTGTGCAGACGGGTGGATGTTGTTACCAACACAGAGCACAAGGTGTGAAGACAAGGATCAAAGGATAGCTACTGCATGCCACGACAAAAGCATTGGATCGAGGTAGGATATCTTTTCCGGTCTATATTTAATTTATAAGCTAGGAATTTAGGATTCCAACATGTTCCCTTGTTTCTAGACCCACCCTAGGGCTAGAGGGATCGCCTCTGTCCGCAGAGGGGATTTTCCTGCTTAACAACGATATCCTTTGGAGGTATTGGAATACCCCAGGAAGATACATTTTTGACTTCTTGCTCCAAGTTTATTTCTTTGTTCCTTAGGTATCAAAGCATAACAGGTGGAACCAAAGACCATGAGATGCTTTACTGAAGGAATATGGCCATGCACATTTCATAAGGATTCTTATTTCTAATTGCATTAGAAGGACACCTATTATTTATGTACACAACACATAGAATTACATCATCCCAAAACATCAATTTTACATTCTTTAAAAACATCATGGAACAAACCATATTTAAAATTTTCATGTTCATTCTTTCAGCTACACCGTTATGTTGGGGATTATAAGGCACAATTGTTTGATGTTCGATCCCATGTTGGCGAAGATAGTTTTCAAATTCATTTGAAGTGTATTATTTTCCATTATCAGTGTGTAAAGAGCCAACATCAATTTTTGCATCATTTTCAATCCATGCATGAAAATTATTGAATTTTTGAAAAGCATCGATTTTGTTATTCAATAAGTAAAACCAACACATTTTGGTGTAGTCATCAATAAATGTCATCATATATTTATTTCCATTTTCAGAAGGAATATGCATGGGGCTACATAAATTTAGATGAACATGCTAAAATTTTCTATGTTCTCTAGAATGTGAATCATGAAAGGACTGTTTGCTATGATTTCCTAGAATACAAGCATCACATTTCTTACGTTTCCTAGGAATTGTAGGAAAACAGGTAACACCATTTTTGTTCAACAATCGAAGGTTTTCATAGTTAAAGTGTCAAAATCTAGCATGCCATAAAATAATTGGCGGGAATGTACCTTCATCATAGTGAGAACTAAATGAAATTTTTTTTGCATGAGTAGATATACCTTGCAAATTTAGGGGTCTTGCTTCTTCTATCCCTCTCATGACAAGTGAGCGATTTGATGCTTTTATGACCTCAACCTTTCCATCAAACAATGTGTGAATGGAGTGTCCTTGCTGCTGGATGTGGACCAAGAAAAAGAGGTTTCTCCTCAACTCTGGGAGGTATAGAACCTCATGTAGAAGAAAGTTTGGAAGACCAGGCAAGTTAAGCCTAATTGTGCCAAGCCTTGATGGCTTATGTTTAGATTTGTATGCAAAGTATACTGTTCCATCAAAATTGTTAGTAAATTCTTAAAAAAAATATTTTCTAAAAGTCATGCGGCATGTTTATCTTAAATATAGCAACCAATCATTTCCCCAAGAAGCAAGTGAAGCATTAAAAAAGTCTTCAATTACTCCAATATTACAATGTGCTACAACATAATGAGAGGATTTAAGTGCTTTACATTTGTCTTTGTCATGATTTTTACCTTTGGATTCATTTATTTCTTGCTCAATTTTGTCCCAAGGTAGTTTTCACGTGGATGGATCATGCCAATCTCTATTGCAGCATATGAAATGAAGATCATATTTTTCACTTTGAGCCTGTTTGCAACCTGTGCCTCTGAAATTTATTTTTCCTTGTACTCCTCAGCCACCTCTCCCTTTGGAAGAATCTTGAGCATGATTATTCTCTTTATGTTCAAAACATACAACTTCTTCAAAAGACTGAGGGGTTGCCCTCTTTCTAAAATCCTTCTCTCTTTCTGCAAAATTTTCTCAAGGGATTCAAAGGTAATCTCCTTGAGGTTTCCACTTTCTTGCATTGACTCAAGATAGTGTGAGTAAGTGGGATACAATTCCTTGACATAGGCTATGAGAGATATGTCAATTTCAAAATCGGTGCTTTTAATGTCATGCATGATAGATCTTACTTCTGATGCTAAAGAAAGAGGGTCATCATTTTTCAATTCAAGGATGAATAGTTTAATCATTAACTAAACAAATTCAAGTTCTGAAACGACGAGTCATAGAGTTCTTTCAATTTCGTCAAGGATTCATAGGAATTTGAAAATGGTGTAATATGGTGAATCACCTCTTCATTTACAAATGCTGCAATCAAGGCATAGGCCTTGTTGTTTTTGTTGTCCCAAATGGCGATCTCTTTTTCTGTTGTAGGATTTGAAAGTGAATTTTCTCCATATCCTTCACAAATTCCCATCCACAACTCATTAAAAATGACTGTGTGTTTAATATTGCTTGACCATTCAGGATAGTTCTCTTTGCTTGAGAGAACGACTCCCAAAATGGATATGAGTGAATGAATTATGTAAAAAAAATTACTTTGATGCCACTATAAAAAAAGTCAATTCTAGTGCTAAAAGAGAATTATGCACTTAAATTTATTTATTTATTATTTTTTCTGTAAAATTTTTTTAGTAAAAAAACGCAAAGGTATTAACCGGGGGAGGGTTGAGCTGGGGGAGGTTTTACTGGATAGGGTCGAATGGCACCAAGCAGCAAGGAGCCACAGGAGGAACACGTAGGTGGGAAGCTTCAGACTGTGGGAAGCATTGAGGGACGGAGCGCAGATGAGTTGAAGCATCAAGTGGAGGCCAAGGAGGCAGAGAGACACGGGAAGTGTTAGTGGAGGAGAGGGTGTGCGAGGTGCGAAGGCCGAGGGAAGGTGCCACAGGAGGCCAACACAGGTGCGGGAGGTGGCAGTGGAGAGGTGCCACGGAAGGTGACACAGGTGTGAGGCTGAGGGGGACAAGCAATGAGAGTGCATGAGGCCATGACGAAGGAAACAATGGAGGAAGGGGTGCTGATGGTGGGAGCATTGTGTAATAGTTCGGTAGTGGAGGGAGGTCAAGCGTTGTTGCAGCAGTGCAACAATGGAGGTAGGTCGATCGTTGCTGCAATAATGTAGTAGTGGAGGGATGCTAAGTGCCGAGAGGTGCCGCTGCATGTATGAGAAGTATGGACCACACTAAGGAATTGGTTGAATGAGGAAGAACACATCAATTGAATGAGGGAGAGCGCATTGAATGTGGAGAGCGTAGTGGGAATTTGGTAGATATGAGAGACTACAAAAATAGTAGAAGAATAGAGAATATGGTAGGAATGGAGTTACATAACCTAAAAATGGACACTACAAGGAAAAGACCCTCTAGCGGATGTTTTTGAGGAACCCCTTATAAAAATACCCTACACATCCGTTTGTAGTAGAGGTTACTAGAGGAGGCTGGTGGGTGGATGTTTTTGCGGATGGTTTTCTTCCGGTGCAGTTATTATCCTAAACCCTACTGGTGTGTTCAACTAGAGAAAGCACCAGTGCGCACAAAACATTGGCACATCGGGATACCGTGCGCTCCGTACAAACCTACCCGGTGCATCTTATTACTGTAGCACACCGGTGCTTTATAAAGATTCTGCACCGGTGCGTCCTAAAAACCAGCGCCAAAACTGAAATATCCCGGTGTGCTTATAAAAACCCGTCCATCGGAATAGGGTTAAATAAAAAAATTTACGGCTAAAAATCCATATTTTTCACTTTTCAGTGCTCTAGATCTCTCAAGCACTGGTGAAAATTTACCTTGTGTGAGGCACCTTGCCATCATTGCTCCCATTGTACGCACTGATGTTGTCCATTGCCCACCATCTCCATTTTGAATTGTGCAAAATGGTGGGTAAATTTTGTTTTGAAAATTCTATAGCCAATATGCCTCCTTGAAGGCCAAATGTACAGGTATTTTCCTTGTTTTTCCATAATTAAACCTTTTAACGGATTAGTTTTGTAAATTAGCTTAAAATTCACCGTTTAAAAAAAAAAAAATCTCGCACGATGCGCTCGAGCCATTCGGCTCGCACTGGTTTGCAGTGCTACCTGTAATTTACAGGCCACACCGCAATTGGTGCTAATGGTATCCACATCGGTTTCAGGGTGGTACTGAAAGGTGTACCACATTTTTTTAAAATTTAAAAAAAGTGCAGTGCGGTCGGTTACCTGGCCGCACCGTTGACCCTGTGGAATAGTGGGAATGCGATGCGTTGATAGAAATATCCACCTCGGGGCGGGTATTTTGTCAGCGCACCACATTCTAGCATTTCTACATGGTCAACGGTGCAGCCTGGTAAAACAACACACCGTTGACTATGTACATATGTCAAGAGGGCAGTGCACTGCCCAAATTATACGTCACGGGGTGTATGGTTTGGTCAGTGCACCAACCTCTTGACATTGTTCGATAGTCAATGATGCGATTTGTTATACCACCGCAACGTTGAATTTGGAACAATTCCAGGAGGGCGGTGTGTTGAAAAATTGCAGGTGCACCGCCTCCGGTGCGCTGCAAATTTTCGGGTGCACTGCCTCTGGTGCACAACAAAAAAAGATGCACCGATACCGGTGCATGAATATTTTTTGTGGCGCACCGACTGTTTTTTTTTTGTTTTTAAAAAAAAATTATATATGTATATTCATAAATACATATCTCATTTAATAAAAAATTTGTATTTAATATGTCAATCATTCAGCAACGTGAAAGGAGAGAAGAGAGGGAACAAAAAAAACAACAGGCGGACCAGTATAACATGGTCCGCCTGTGGGGGCCATGAGAGAGGGAGAGAGATGCGTACCCTCGCCCTATTATATCAGCTACCCAGGGGGATCCTAAGGCAAGTAGGCCTCCTCAAGTTCTATGAGGAGGCTACTTCCCTAAAAGGCCATGGTGTGTTTTTGCGACATCTTATCCGCAGGTGGAATCCCCACCTATAGGCATTCCGGGTTAGTCCTAACTAGTGGTACGCGCCCAATGAGGAGGAAATATATTTCATTACTGGGCTATCAAGTAGAGGGGTGGATTTTCCTTTGTTCCCATAGGTTCCAGTTGGCTATGCAGCAAGGAGTTAGTTGGTGTACTCCCAGAGATACATTAGCATGGATATACTATCTCCTTAAGATTTTTAGGTCCCCGGAGGTCAATTACATATTGCTGCATTTGGTAGTGAGGAGGTGAGGTTCCTTTCACTTCTGATTTCAACCATTTCACATAACACCAGCGACGGACAACGCATTAGTTGCCCAATTCTATATTATGTTGATTCTTTAGTACAGGAGCCACGACTTGTCAGGTGGTTTGCCATTTTTTTGTGACAGTTCTGTACAACCTTAGATAGATGTCGTGCTCATGCACAAGGGAGGGTCAACTTCCCTTTTTCTTCAGAGCTTTTTTGATTATTTTTTGAGAGGTTTCTAGAGATGAGGCCTAATTTTGTTCAGTGGCCTCGTAGGCCGATGCTGGATGTACAAATTCACATGTGGGGATACATGATGCCCAAGAGGGGAGAGACTAAGTTTTCCGCGAGGATATCACATGATGCATTGGAGTTGCTAGCCAGTGTTGACGAGCATCGCTTCGTTATGGTCCCCTGTCCTTATGCTGGTTTGGATTGGCGAGGGTGTGCTAACATGCTCTTCACATATGATGAGTTGCCAGATGATAGAGGTATACTACTGTTTTATTTCAATTTATTCTAACATGTTCTTTAACTTATTTTTATTAAACTGTTTAATGAAATTGTCTAATTATTGTTCTACACTTATATATATTTTTCAGACATTGGGTCTTTTGATGGAAATGAGATGCCAGTGCCACCAAATGATCCAGGTATGGATCCTGATGACGATCAGGATATGGAAAATGTCGAGGATTATGAGGCAGGTGCAGAAAGAATTTCTCCTGCTGGTGCGCTGGTACCACATTTTGCTAGATGCGGTAGGCTTGATAGTAGATTGAGGACGGATTTGGGCGACCAACTCTCTGCATTTCTTGTTGAGGCGAGAGTCAGGCCCGCCACGATGAGAGATATACAGGTCGATGGTAGGCTGGTACATATGTGGAGAGGCATGTCGCGTGACATGTACAACATGATGCGACATGTTGTAGGAGCTACGACCTTAGTTATGCGGTTGACGAGGGACCTTCGACGTTATATGCGTGGTCGAGACGCAACACGTGATCGACAGTTCGTGAGTAGTGACGCATCATCCGATGATCACGATCAGGGGAGTGATCATCATTCACCTCACGCTGCGCCAGATGAACAACTTACAACATCGACCAACATTCATCATGGAGAGAAGGCTAGACCATCGGCCACGTCGAGTAAGCAGCCGACAACATCCAACAGTACTCATGATTATGAGCAGGCTGGACCATCGACCATGTCGAGTCATCATGATGAGTAGCCAACAATTAATCCTAATTAACAAGAGGCACCAGTATCAGATCAACAGGCACGTGATGATCAACATGTATATGATCTTATCTAGGCTACACCATTGACTGAGCAGGCCTCAACTAGTACTGCTATTGATGATGTACCATGAGCTGATATATGACATTTATATTACAATTGTATATTTTTGACATTATATATATATATGGTCCATGTATTTTATGTTCACATTTCAGTTGTACTTAGTTTACATGTTGGTGTCAATCATGATGTGTATATTGTTAGGTCATGTTAGATATGTTCATTTAATATGCAACTTGAAAATATATGTGTATGTGATAGCAGTTATTTGACATGAGATGTATATTTTATGTTTGTGTTGTGATGATGTTATACAATGTTAATTTTGTTTTGTTATATGATCATGATCACGATGATGTTAGCGAATTTGAATGTGTTTTTCAGTCGAATATGATGTTTGAATGATGGTTATCATGATCGTGATGTTTATTAATTAATTTAATATTAAATGATCATGATATTATTAAATGATTATGATATTAATTAAATATTATGTCAGATATCATTTTTGGGATTCAACTGCGTTAATTTAGTCATTCATCTATGACCATTTCCATGAGAGGTAGTCATAACTGACTAATTTCTCATGATTTTTGAATAGTCCACTAAGCACTCATTGCATCGGGTGATGCTCATAGGGGTGAAGAAGTGGGATTGAAACTAGTGAAATGAATCACATAGCGTCAATCATCACTTCCGGGGCTTGCACCCGGTAACCAAGACTTCCCGGGAGGTCACCCATCCCAGAACTCCTCTGGCTCAAGCATGCTTAACTATGGAGTTTTCCCCACAATCAAGCCCACTTAGCTTATATATATATATATATATATATATATATATATATATAATTGCAAATACTGCATCGAGTTGTGTTTATAAAGCTCCATTAAGCAATATGTTGTCATGTTTTTCAACAATTTTGTCTTGTCATAAGTTTTATAGAACACCGAGGATGGTGTCCCCCCAAGGGGGATGGGTTTGTAACAACCCTGGGTTGATTTTCCATTTAATAAATAATGTACGGATATTATGAAAGCAAAAATCAAACCAAGGTCATGGGACATGTATTTCAAGCTGAATGAGGGGAAAACATTACATTGAGATCCACTTGTCGTTAGTTATTTATTGGCTATGAAAAGTGACATTGGAGAGAGGAAAAAGGAAATAATGGAAAGTTATTTATTACAAGCCAACAAAGACATGTGACAAATATGCAAAAGAAATAAAGGAAAATGAAGAAATTCCATTTCATCTAGTGGGGAAGAGTAAGAGACAAGAAAAGGAGAAAAATAATAAAAAAATATGCATGCAAGGGAAAATGAAGAAAATGAAGGGTAAATGTTAGAATCATGTCTCTCCACTTTCTTTTCTTTCACGTATGCATGCACTCGTTCACATAGAGGTAATTCAGCTGCAGAGGAAGGTATGGCATGACAAGAACATTAAGGAAAGGACTTTTCAATAAGGAGATTGGGCGATGTTGTATGACTCAAGGTTTAAGGACTTCAAAGGAAAACTCATGACAAGATGGCTCAGACCCTACAAAGTGGACAAATGTGATGATAATGGTGAAGTTCAAATTAGAACCATAGGTGAGGAAGAAATTCCCCTACTTATTAATGGTTACAGGCTCAAGGTTTACAAGGAAAAGAGGAGAAAGTAGAAAGATAGCACATAGACAACACTTGGGCAAGAGGAAAACAAGGAGCATAAGAGGAATTGGATCAATAGAAAGCAAGAGAAAAAATTAAGCAAACATAAGAGGAATTGGATCAATAGAAAGCAAGAGAAAAAATTAAACAAAGAAAAAAAAACAACCAACCAGAGGATTTTTGCAAATAACAATGTGCATGTTTGATTTATCTTTTTGCAAATAACAATGTGCATGTTTGATTTATCTTGCTAGGATTATGATACATGATTTATGCATTGGTTTGCAGGTTATTTTGCTGTCATTCACATGGATATTTTCCTGAATTGACGGTCATGTAAATGTTCATCATGTTTCGACAGTATTTTTTTTGGTATTTTGCTGAGAATGCTCTATTACTTGGCGGGGCTGTTGAAACACTTCGTAGTATGCACTGTTAAAATTTAAAGTTATTTTTATCACGATATGGATTATTTAGGCTTTGTTTTTATAATGCACAACTCACTGTTATTATGTAGTTGCTGATCAGAATACATAATAATACGTAATGAACATTTTCGTTATAGCGGAAAGATACACATTTATGATTTTGAACAGTATGCACCCCGGAAATACTCAAAGATAAAACAATCTAGCTAAATTGTAGTTGTTAAATTAAATCCCCTGGGAAAATGATAATAAAGAATAACCTCTCAAATAAAATAAAAGGGGATCCACGAAGCTGTGAGGATCAGCATGAAAGGTTGCAATGCGTAAGAAGACGAAAATGTGTGTTTTGTTTTGTCGAGTTCGTTGTTCATGCATTGGTTTTGCAAACATGTAGGATAAGTGGAAGTGGGAGAAGGTTGCTGAAACATTTCATGTATTTCGATGATGACTTAATTGTCATGTTGCACGAGTTTTTAGTGAGCCCGTATTGGGTAAAGGGAATGAGTATTTGGTGGGTTAGAAGTTTTTGTTCAAATTTATAGGAAATTTCAAGCAGGAGTTGGAGTGAGAATAATATATTATATTAAAATTAAATTTATATTAAAAAAAATAGTTAATTTATTTCTATTCAAAATTTGTCAATTGAATTTTGAAACATTATGGAAAAAAATCAAAATATTAATCCATAAACAATTCGCTAATCAATTTTTTTCTTAACAAAGAAATATATATAACTTCAAAAAAAAAATGTTATTATTACTAGATTATTAAGAGATTTCATACAACACTATAATATAAATTAAGTTACCAATTCAATTTCTCCCCATGATGTAACCTCACCTCTATATATATATATATATGTATATATAAGTTACATAAACTAATATATATATATATAGTCTAAAACCAATGTTATTTTAAAAAGAGTGTATAATAAAATTATAATTTTCTAAGTTAATATATATTTTATAATTAAATAAATATGAAAATTAAATTAAAAAATGTTTTTTATTCCATTTTTTGTCCGTGGGAGATAATGATGGTTTTGTCACGATTAAATGTTTTGATATCCATTCGCCATTGAGTATATGAGGAAAATGAATAAATTTCTAATCACACATCATTGACTAGACACCTCATCTTTATTTGGATAAGACTTTCCATAAACATGTTGTTTCACTTAGTTCCAGACCCATATCCAGATCTAGACCCAAAGCATGCCCTCAGTTCAAGAAGGTAGCTTTCCAATCACATAGATCATTGGCCAGATGCCTCATCTTCATTTGGATAGAAGGGCTTTCCATAAACAGGTTGTTTCACTTAGTTCCATACCCATATCCAAATCTAGACCCAACAACATACCCTTCTCTTTCCATAGTTCCATTAGTTCAAGTAGGCCCCAAAGTTGCAGTTTCAAATACACTTAAATTGGGTGCTAACTACAATACCCATATAAATTTTAAATTATTTAAGTTTTAATCACTTAAACCAGTGTAGGGACATGTTTATAGCTTGATGAATAGATGCAAGTTGGCAGAAAGAATGTATATTTTATAATTAAATATTGAAATGTAATAGAGAAATGAATAAGATGTTAATTCATAATATTGATATTAATCTTTGTCAATTTAATAAATATTTTATATATGAAATATTGATATTAATATTTGTTAATTTAATAAATATTTTATATATGAAAGTAAAAATTGAGTAATAAAAAAAACAATGATTATTAAATAGTTTATTTTTTCTTGGTCTTTGAAAACAATGCATTTTATATTTGAGAATTTCCTTGTATCTTTAGGTTTTAGTCTCTTTTTCTCTCCCAAAAGTGCTGCAATTGTCTCATCTATTTCTTGTGAAGACATTTGATTCAAAGTGAAGACACTATTAATAAGATGGATTTTGCATCTTCATCTTCCACCTTAGCACCATAATTGTCTTAAAAAAAACATTAAATTATTTACATAACTAGACATGTACGTAACCTCATTTATTTTAAGTCTAAATAATTGCAACTTTGTGGAAAATTTAGCATTGGTAGCTTTTGCACCAAACAATTGAATCAAGTGTTCCATGTTTCCAGATGATTTAGTAAAATCTATAAGATGTAACTGTGAATCTGAAAAAGTAAATCCGATAATAAAATTAGCTTTATCATCTCTAGTTTTCTATTCCAATAGCTGTATCAGTAAGTACCACTTCTGAACCCTTTACTATGTCTCACAATTTTTTCTTAATTAATTACATCTGAAGTTTTACTTTCCATGAAAGAAAATTTAATCAACTAAATTTCTATAAAACCATAAATTCCATTCAAGAAAACCTTCAAAACCAAACAGAAAATACCCTCGAAGTTGCCCCCTTAAAAATGAAAAATGCTTTCCAATGGCAAACTGCTCAATCTAAATGAAAAAAATTCAAGAATATAAATGCTTACAGGAAACACTTGCAGCGTGGGTATCAAACAATGGCTTCAAACTTCAGGCTCTGCGTGGGAATCTTGCAACTTTACAACGGTGTCAATGAAATCATTGAATGCTTCTGCTGTTCGGAGTGGTCTCAAGCAAAACGACCTCCCAACAGACTCTGCAGAGTCAGGACTCAACATAGACTCCAAACAGGCACGATACGACACATGCTTTTAACAAGCTGCAGTCGCAGATTCTCCTCCGATCTCACTGTTCTACGCTCCATGGTTCATTCTCTATGACAGCCTCCACAGCGCCAAGTCTCCAATGCAACTTCATCAAACGTGACCGAGATAAGAAGCTTTTGCTAGATTTCTTATTTTCTATGACTCCAACCTCATGAACTCCTATAGTTGACACTGTGGGCTCCAATTCGGTTCTGTTGTGCACCAATATGTATATGTATAGTAGCGGGCAACCTCTCCGTCACACTATCCAAGACATCTAACTTATTCCTAATTTAGGAAAAGAGATTTATAAAAATTCTCAACCATCACCAACTCATAAACGATCATTAACCATGAACTCCAAGTAAGATATGGTACTCAATTGAGAAAAATTCTCAACCATCACCTACTCATAAACGATCATAAAGCATTAACTCCAAGTAAGATATGGTACTCAAAATTCTTTCATCGTTTTCGATACTATAAATTGAAAAATACAATATAGAGTTGCAATCTATGTACATTATGAAAAAACTATTACATCGAAAGTTCGGACAAGAATTATCCATGTACAGCGACACTTTTTCCTTTCATATCGATGGCTATGTCCCTGCAGACAGTGGTCTGTGAATGACGTTGGGTGCCTGGCCAAGCCCAAGCAGCAGAACAGCTAGTACTGGCACTGTTTTGATGGACTAACTGATAGGCAGTGTCCACGTTAAGATTGTGATCGTGATGAAGGGGGCCATAAGTCAAGAGGTGTATGATATGGCCCAAAACCGATGGGTCACAGGGAAGAGTAAGACCACCATTGCGATAATGGAAGGCAAATTCGTCCTCGGCCTTGTCCAGCAGTTTCATGAAGAAAGGATGCTTCAAATAACCCACCGGAATAACGAAGCGCGCCACCCGCTCCTCCTCCACTGCATACACTGCCAGGTGGCCTTCCGGCACGTCGCCAGGGACTACCCCGGAGTCGGACCTCTTTGGATCCTGGCCACTCACTAATAATATTTCCTCCTCCGCGCTCCGATTGCCATAAGCGCAAGCGCATGAAAATCTGGGCCGCCGCCGCCTTTTCATCAAAAGCACGTGCTTAATGCCAGTGATCATTGCAGTAATGGTCGCCAGTTTGTGCCATCGTCGAGCTATCTGCTTTGTTTTGACGAATTGGCTTATCTTGTATATTGCTGATCGACTGGTGCTGCTCAGTCTCTCCATCACTCTTTGTTCCTTCCACAGAACCCAATGACTCCCCAGAGCGAGACAAGGCAAGGGACAATACAGTGCAACGAGGGGAATGGATAGATGATGAATTTGATGATATCTCTCCTTTCTGGTGATATGATATAAATAGATAAAGGGAATGTCTGAATGAATGCTTAACGCACTTTTCGGGAATGGCATGTGATGGGTCAGGACTTGGGGTGGCTCTACTTAATTGAGGGATACCGGCATGTCTGTGTGGCTCAAATTCTTCCTCTTATCCTTCAGGTCGCAATCACTGGTCCCCATTAACATCAACATTTAACCTTACCAACATGCTAATTTTACTTCGAAGCAAGCTTGTGTGTTCAAATTAAAAAAACAATATCTACTCTAATAAAACACAATGTTTAGTGTAAAGTGGATGTAGTATAACAATGTTTGGTGGGTAGATGATGCAGTATAGAAAGTAACATAAAATAAAAATGTTTAATTACTTTATAATATATGTGTATGGTTTATAATAAAATTGTGTATATATTATATAAAAAATTAAAAAAATAAAATTTTGTGTTTAAAATTTTTCAAGCAGTTTACATTTTGTTTACTTTTTAGGTATATTTTTTTGTCAATTTTGTATGGAATATATATTGCAAATTTAAGCTAAATCCTTTACACAATTCAAGTGGGCAATTTTAACTAAGTTAAATCTATTCATTTAATATATATATATATATATATATATATATATATATATAAAGTGGGCAATTTTAACTAAGTTAAATCTATTAGTTTAATATATATATCTATATCATGCTACAAGGGGACCAAGTCTCTTGAGTTACAAACTTTTTTGTTATTATATTTTGCACTCTAAGAAAAAAATTGCATTTAAAAAAATGATCCCTTTTGGGGCTTGGTATATCTGTGATTAAGATGGATATATACTAGTTCTAACAGAATGCAAAAACACACTTGATATATTTTATTTGAAACCCTATCTAACATGTAATGACACAATATTAGAATGAAAGAACACATTGATAGGTTTTATTTGAAACCCTATCTAGCATGTAATGGCACAATATTCTCACTTTCCTTTAACGTGGTTCTGTTCGATCTCTCCAAAGATGAACTCTAGAGCACAATAATGAATTTTGCAGTTTTATCAATTGTATACATTTAAGATTTTGGTCATGATAATGTTTAGTTTTTAGGCACTCGTATTAATACTAAGTCAATATTTTTTATTAGACCCCAAGGGGTCATGAAATTTTTAAAGGGATTTTTTTCCCTCAAATGAAAATTGTATAGTTTTAGCTGTAAGGGTTAGCTCAATTGTTCGAGTTCCCTTCGCTAAAGCACCTCACTAATGAGAGGTCATGGGGTCAATTCTCTGCGACACCCTTAGGTTTAGGCTCTGCTAATAAGATGATGGTGGATCTACCCAGATATTTCCTCGGGAAAAAAAATTGTAAAATTTTGAAATAGTGGCTTTTTAGTTTTAATACAAGTTTTGAGATTCTAGAAAAATTCAGGTAGTTAGGTTGTTAGGTGAGCTAGCATTTTTTGGGCCCAATGGGCCTTTGCAAAAAGTGTCAAAGCTAGTTGTTATACAATTTTAGGACTTGGGACAGGTGTCCAAAGCATCTTCGTTTTGTTAGAAGATATTTTTCTTGTAGTTAAATATGTATACATGTGTAGAGTTATAACTTGAGCTAAGGAGGAAAGAGGAAGTAGAGCTCAAGGAGCTTGAGAGAGGCAACTTGAAGAAAGAACATGCAAGTTCTTTGTAAATGCATCTTGTTAAATAAATATAGCGTGTTTTGTGCATATGTGTTTGTACATGTTGTGTGTCTACCCTGATTCTTGATTGAACACATATAAAGGTTTGGTGTAGGGAAGATAAAATTTTACATTGCACTAGCATAATAAGTATTCAGTCACGACAATTAAATTATTGACGCCTCAAAGACTTGTTTTGAGGTATAGAGTGAGTTCAAGCTTTGAACCTAAAACAATAAGGGAGAACCCTGAACCACAACAACTATTGTATAGACTAATTGTTTTCATGGGTGAGACTTGTGGTTCAATAAATCTTGTTGTGAGCCCAGACGCATTCACAACATGAGCACAAGAGCAATGAGAAATTTGAGCAGGGCATATTTTGACATAATGGTAGGTGGGGACCATTCTGTAGTGGAGCATCATCCTGAGGCCACTTACTTAGTGAGCGATACATGTGAATTTTTTGGCGCAAGGTTACAATAGGTCATAATCATGATTGCGGACCCCCGTCCTCACCGACGTTACAGGTCAAGCCCCTCGAAAGTCATTGATCTCCTTTGCCAAAACAACGTCGTTCGATGAATTGACTAGAACCTCCACTTGGAATCACGAGTGCAGACCCCCCTTCCCCCATTGACGTCATAGAGAGAGACCCCCTCCCCATCCACCTATGGATTTACTACTGTTAATTGTGACTGTCGGAGTTTAAGGACCAACTTCGAGTGTAACCGCTCGGTCATCCCTGAGTATGTGACCATAAGCCCATATTAGCCTTGGTCCAAGAGTTGAAATTAAGTGTACAACGAGTGTTAGTATGGTAGATTAGGGCTGGCTCGCAAACAAAAAGGAGAACACAAAGGTGAGGGTTGGGGAATACACCCCACCATCGTTTAAGGGTCCCAAAAGAAACCAATAATTGAGGGGCTGAGACCAGACAACAAGTTCGCGGAAGTTGAAAAAACGAATGTAGTCTAGTAATTAACTTTTAACTTTAACCCTGTTTTATATAAGATTTAACTATAATTTTTTAAAATGACATATAATAGATATATATATATATATATATATATATATATATATATATATAATTGACATCTTACTCAATTTTTTTTACTTCTAATTAATTTATAACATATTCATTTTTTTATTATAGCCAATATTATTTTTCTATTGATGGAAGGACAGACAAACTTACACATTCCCTCATATTAGATCTACGACTTTTGTGATCCATAAAGTAGATAAATGTCTTTCTGATTAATCACAGATCCCCTCATCTTAGATCTAAGACTTTTGTGATCCATAAAGTAGATAAATGTCTTTCTGATTAATCACATCATTAGGATTTGGTCGACGTTTCGAACCAACTCATGTGGTTCATCCTCAGGACAAGGTGAAAAATCCCATGGATGTTATTGAATAAAGTGTGCATATGTCATTTCTCGGAGCTAGTCGCTTAAAAAGTAGCCGTTTAAAACTAGTCGTTAATGAATTAGTTAATTAGATACATTAAAAGTTATTTAAATTAATAGATTTTTATTTAATAAATTTTATTAATAGATTATTAATTATTAATTATTAAAATAAAGTGATTAAATTATTATTATTATTATTAAATGGGAATGTGAATATAAAATTTTAATATAATAAAATTTTTTTATTTAAAAGAATTTACTATATTTATTATAATATAATTATATATAGGATAATATAATATGACGGGGAATAAAAAGAAAAGACTAAGAAGTAAAAAGGGGTTAAAGAAAAATAATTAAAGACAATGGATGAATAAGAAAAAGGAGAAAAAAAAACCCTAAAAATGAATAACAAGAAAAGACAAAGAGAAATAAAAGGATACTTAGAGCAAGGGGTGGGAAGGACAAGTTGGGGGTGTGGTAATCATCTAGAAAGAGTTGGAATCCAACTCTTAATCAATTTCCAACCATAATATCTATTGAGATTCTTAGAATGCCTCTCAATCTCTATGGCCTCCCTAAGCTTCCTATGATGGAAGTGCTTAACCTTAGCAATGAGCTTGGGCTCCTAAATGCATACATGGTGACGGGATTTTTCCACATGTTTTGCAAGAGCGGATGTACCGGACCGATTGTGCCTATTGTTTGCTGCATGCTCTTGGATTCTCTGTCTAATGGATCGACCTGTTTCACCGATATAGGGAGTGCCATAGGAAAAAGGAACCATGCAAACCCCTTTCATTTCTTTTGGGTCAATAGGGTCCTTGACATATCTGAGAGTATTTCTAATAGTATACAGAGGCTTGAATGAATATGAGACATTATTCCTTCTAAGGACATGGGGAATTTTGTCTGTGGTCCCTTGGATAAACGGGAGATGAACTTTGGATACATGATCAACCCAATAAGATTTTCCATTTAATCCTTTATTATCTTTTTGAAAGGCCCTAAGGCCTTGAGATCTACTATACCCATTATTTTCAAAAACATCAAGAAGATGAGATTTTTTCGACTCTAAGTTCTTGTCATAAGAGATTCTTAGAGCAAGACTGTAGAATGAGCTTGTCTGCTCAATAATATATTTTTAAATTTTTAAATAGATTATTTAGTTAGATTTTTTTTAGAATTAAAATTTATATTTCAACAAATCTTTATTAATTTCAAGTAAAATCAATTTGAAATATGTATAGAAAATTTTGTTCTTATTGTCTTACTTAAAAGGTTGTAGGGCTATGAGTGTGGGTGAATTCAATAATAAAGAGCACTTTGTGATGCAGATAGTAAAGCAATTTGTGATGTAGATAGTGAAGCACTTTGTTATGTTAAAATATTGGTTTATTTGGAATTTCAACATTGTATGGAACTGTATCTTATGTTATTTATGGATTTTTTTTTTCTTTTTTCTATAAAAATTTGATGATGTGAATATTGTTAATTATGTTAGGGTTTAAAAAAACTAAATATTAAATTCCATGATTGATTTACTATTTTTTTGCTCTATTTTTTAGAAATTAAATTATTTTTATTCAATAAATTAAAAACAAAAAATTTATTATAGTTACTACTATTTCCCCATTTCCTAAAAAAAAATATTACATCTTCATGAGATAAATTTAACAATGTTAAAAATATGCCCTCCTTTTAAAAACACAATGGGTTATGGAAGACCTATTTGTTATGGAATGAAGTTGAAAGTATGATGTTTAGTTCCAGTTATGACAAATGGATGATAATTCACGCACGCAAGCATATTTTACATTCTAACAAAGGGGTAATTAGTGCACAAATTAAAATAGTTATATTAGAATAGCAAGGGGTACATAGTAGCTAGTACCTGCCCTTTAGGTAAATTAGATGGAAACAATTGTAAACATTAATAATAGATAATTAGATGTTCAAAAATGGTCTCAACTTTTAATCTCCAATATTGCTTCCTTGTCCATAGCTTCACCTACATATAGACACCCCCCTTAATCACTTCTTAGGTTCTCTTATTTTTTATTTTTCGTCATGCATCCCACCGTTTATAAAAAACCTCAAATAACAAGAAAAACTATCAATATTTCATACACTTAGTGAAAAATATAGTATCACCTCACACCCTCAATGGTTCCTAATTTAGAGAAAAACCAACCAATTGTAGATGGATGTTGCATAGTTAATGTTTTTAATTATAAGACACTCATACAAGCTAATGGGAAGTCGACTAGGCTAAGTGGGGTTAGACCAAATAGTATATCTATAGCTTAGACAAGTGGAACCAACCCAACTATGAGATGAGTCACCCAAAAAAGAGGGAATTGGCTTAGGGATATGTAAATTCATACAAAAAATTTACACACATAGATGTGGGAATGCTTAATAGTACACAAACAAGTGGATTAATTGCTAAATGATAGAAAATAAATTGAGAAAGCTAGCTAGGAAAGGAAACTTTGACATCCTTCATTTCCTTTAATTCTTAGTTCTAATAGGATTTTTGAACAATCCATTCTAGAAAACCTTATAAAAGAATCCATTGAAGAAAAACTACCTAAAAAATTGTAGGAATCCACTTAAGAAAAATGAGCTAAAAATTTGGTGGAAGCCCCTTAAGAAAAATGACCCATGCTCATTTGAGGGCGATGGTGAACACATCCTGAGATTTTTGTTTGAATGGATACAAATTTGGGTTTATTTTTAGGCTTTAGTAATTACTTAAAGCATAAATAGAGAAATGAGTAAACTTTCTCAAATTACCGAACTGAATGGGTATACTATGTGATAATTGATTGTGCCTAAATACAAAAAACTTAAGTGAAGAGAAGTTTCCCAAAGATGGGGGAATTTTGTTCTCCAACATGTTAGAAAATAAAGTCCATTTCTCTAATTTATGCAACAGTGCCAATCAACTGGGATTTTTCCACTGAAGGCATTGCCAAAAAGGTCGATGTATGATAATTTAATGCAATTGATGAGAGATGGAGGGACATGACTGTGTAGTGAATTGAATTTAAAATAAAGATATGATAATATTTTCATCGTAACTAAAGATGAAGGGATTGTTGCTTCAAGTGGAGAACTCTTGTAGAGATGTGCAGTTGCTCAAAGAATCAGGAATACTTCCATTCAAAATATTCCGGGACAAGATGAGATGTTATAACTCAAGTAGATGGCCATAATCTATTGGAATGCTCCCTTCCAAGCTGTTTTTTGCAATCCCAAGCCATCAAAGGCATGTGCAATTAGACATATATTTTGGGATAGAACCAGAGAGGATATTTTTGTTGAGATCAAGTGTTTCGAACACTTTGAGCCACCCAAATTCTGGTGGAATTCATCATGTGAAAGAGTTATAAGAAATATTGAAACTTCGTAACAAAGAGAGACTGCCCAGAGATAATGGAAGGGTTCCTTCCAATTGTAAGCTAGAAAGGATTATGGTGACCAATATTTTGGTGCTTTTTCTGCACCAAATACGACATGGGGCATAGATTTTAAGAGTTTTCAAGGGTCTAGTTGGACAACGATCCTGTCGGATCGACTGTAATGGCCTTTATAATAAAAAAAAGACATCCTCCAAGTCCCTCATAGTTTATAATGCAATATATCCTCCCTGTCCCTCACATACATATGCAATTCATGAAACATCACAGTACATAATGTAATAAATCAATGCATTTGACTTATATGAGTATGTAAATATGGTTAAAAAATAAAGGATGGACTTCCAATCTCCACCCAACCATAGGCTAGCTACTTTGCAACTTTCTTGTAGCTGACTGCCCTTTATATGAATCCAAAGCCTGAGGGGATTCTTACTTAGGGAAAATTCACACCAAGGATAGGTAAACACTAAAGAGATGGAGCCTATTGTCTAGGTGGTTTCTCAACTTCCCTCTAGAAATAAGCACCATAATGACTTACTTATGCCTTTGAGTTAAATCATAGGTCATAACCGAGGGTTCAGATGGGGTATTACCTAGTCTAAGACTTTGAATTCATAATCTAAGTGATCTCTCAGCTGTATTTTGATAGGAAGAACCACCGAGGTTTGTAATTCGTTATCCAAGTTGTTAAAAAATATCCAAAAGAACCATGGTGAATCAAATTTCCCTGTCTAGGTGGTTAACATCTACACAACCAACACCACAGTGATTCAGTAATCGATTAGTCCTCCCACTAACTAGTCAGGCTTGGATATACACAATCAAATGGCCTCAAACACATCAATACAAGGAATAACACCCAAATTTCGAAGAACATGACTCAATCACAAATCCATCATTTATCGATGCATTTTATGCCCAAAATATAGGGAATTATTTCTCTATCTCTCTAGTTATGTTATCCTTTTAGAAACATTCATTTCAACTACTACTCTTCACATTTTTCCTATATATTCTTTGTTCCTCTTCTTTCACCTTTTCCATATTATTTCCCTTGTTGTTTCTCATCATGTACATGAAAGGGTTTCAACCACCTTCTTCCACCTCACTAAGGAAAGAAAACACTGGGCACTCCCTCACATCCAATCACATATCTTGCTATTTCTCATGTAGTAGTTTGATCAAAAGCGCCACAAACTCATTATTTGAGGGTGATGGGCATCGTCATTTGATTCTCCACTCTCCACGCTTCCACTATCTCCCAAAATTATATATGTGTGTCCATTCCTTGAAACCAATATTCCATTTTTAAAATTATTTTCATCTAAAAAAATTAACATGTTTTTTTTATAGAAAACTTGTCCTAAGCATTCATGGATTCTACATTGGCTTTAATAGTTATGATTAGACATATACAAAGATGGGTGAAATTGTTAGATTGTTACAAACCCACCTCCTAAAGGAACATCATCCTTGGTGTTATGTAATTATAAAGAAAAATAAAAATAAACTAATCTTTGCAATCACAGTTCTTAAATCTACTTAATCATCATACAAAAATGGTTATAATACCCTCATTTTTTCTTTCATCTCCCATTTTTTTTTTCATAGAATCAAAATTACTTCCATTTCGCTTAGATTAGTTGATTTTGGAACATGATTTGTCTTTGATTCAGGATGCAAAGTGGTTCTATTTAGAATTATTCTTCATATTCCACCTGTAGCATAGACCAACCAATTACATTATTACTATTGCATACATTCTTTTTAAGAAAATAAATATGAAAGAAATTGTGTGATTTTACTATATGTGGTAAGGCCAATATGTAAGCTACTAGTTCCACTCTTTCCATGATCTAAAACAGTCCATAAAATATGGGTGCTAATTTAGTGCATGACTTTTAGTGAGCTCTTCCTTGTTATGATTTGGAGATATAAATGCTCTCTCACTTGCAAATATTTATGTGTTACTTGATGGTCTGCATAGCTATTTCATCTATCTTGGGTTGTTTTTAATTTTTATGTTATTTTGATTACTTCCTTCTCCATTTCTATTAACATGTAAAGTCCAATAACCACTATGCTCATTAGATCATCCCAACTAATGAAAATTTTACATTTTTGGCCATGTAATGCCTAAAAATGACTCATCTTCAATGACACGTTATACCCATATTTGTGTGAAAATTCCACTAATGGTATGAATTCTTCCCACCTATTTGGTTGATGCATAATGTAGATCCTAGTCATGTTCTCAAGAACACTATTTTGCCTTTAAGTTTGACCATCTTTTTCAGGATGATATGTTGTACTAAAAACTTGATGGGTTCCAAACCCAACAAAAAATGCCTTCCAAAAATTGGAAGTGAACTTGAAATCCCAATCTCAGATGATTTTGTTAGGTATAAAATGTAATTTGAATGTTTCTTTCATGAAAATATGAGCTATGTCAATGGCCTTGCGGATGGAATTAATAGGTATAAAATGAGCTTCCTTACTCAAATTTTCTACTATTACCATGATGTCATCATGTTGCTTGATTTTATTCATTAATACCATAATTAAGTCCATAATATGACTTCCCATTTCCACTCAGGATTAGGATTAGCTATTAAATCCCTTCTAGATGTCTGCATTCCACTTTGAGTTGTTGGAATTCCAAGAACCTCACAATATATTCACCAACTTCCACAACCAATAGTCATTAGAGAACTTTTGAGGTCTAAAAAGGGCCTCCTAAGAGAAATGTACAACCAAAATAAACTTTATAATAACCAATAGGATTCAAGATGATGATGTCAACCATGGGGTATGATTCACATTTTTGTAGTTAAAAGTAAAAAGATTAAAAAATAATAAAATAATAAAACTACTTTTTCAACTCGCATTTTTAACTTATATACTCAAGGTTTTACTCAAATTTCGAGTGGGATTACTCATTGGCTGTAAAATTTAATTCCTCATCCAAAGAGTACCCATGTTTCCTACTTTCCATGGACCCTACTACACGAAAAATGAGAAATACATGAAAAAACGTGATTGCATTCATGTTTTTCATGTATTTCTCATTTTTCATGTAGAATTGTTCATCGAAAGTATGAAACATGGGTACTCCTTGGATGAGGAATCAAATTATGCATCCAATGAGTGTTTCCGCTCGAAATTTGAGTAAACCCGTAGGGAGATAAGTTGAAAATACGAGTTGAAAACGCAGTTTTTTCTTTTTCCCTCTAAAATTTGATGATGTAATCTAATATTATTTTATTATTTGCACTATTATTTTATAATTTCCTTAGGAGGACCATTTTAGACCTCAAAATTCCCCTAATGGTGATTTATTTACGGTTGTCATCATTTTATGATAGCTGATGTGACCTAAATAAGGTATTTTATGAAACTCATCCATTATGAGCTTCTTCAAGGAATTCACATAGCACCTATATTTGAATAGAAACATACCATTATCAATAGATTTATAGCTCTTTCTCATTGATCCCTATAGTTCTTTCTATAAGCATTTCTTCACATATTTGAAATGATCATCATGCATCAATTCCTCTTTGATCCTTTCCTAGGTTTCAAACTCAAAAGTGCTTATAGCTACCAAGTGTGCTACTTATATACTCTTATTAAGCACATTCGCTACTGGGTTTCCCTCTCTCTTAATATGTTTAATTTCAATAATAAAATAACTGATTAAATACAACCATTTTACTTTCTTGTCATTTAACTTCGGATGACCAAAAAAATATCTCAATCACCCAAGATATGGTATCAATAAAAATCTTCTTCCAAGAAAGTAGTGTCTCCACATCTTCAAAGAATGGACAATTGCTTCCAACTCCAAGTAATAAGTGACAGATATTTTGATTCTTATTTAATTTCCTTGAATCATAAAACATCACATGCCCCTATTGCATCGAGGCTCCACCTAATCCTTCCTTAAAAGCATATATGTAGACCAGGAAGTCCTTTTTTGGATATTATATCCTTAATGTAGGTGCACATGTGAGAAATTTCTCGATTTTTTCAAAAATTACCATGCACTCTGATGTCCATTGAAATTTGACTCCTTTCCTATGTGAGTCTATCATTGGTTTCCAAATATTGAAAAATATTGAATGAACTATTGGTAATATTCGGAAATAAATCCCGTAAATGATTTAACCTCTATAACATTTTCAGGAGGGGGCCATTCCATTATGGGCTTAATATTTTTGGTATCCATATCAACCCCTTCTCTTGAAATCACATGTCCTAAATATTTTATTTGTGACTGGAATAAGTTACATTTGTTTAGTTTGGAAGCTTGTGTTCCCTCAACAAATTTAACCAAACCTTAAAATTCTCTTCATGTTCTTCCTGAGTTTTTGAATAAACTAGAATGTCATCCAAAAAAAATAATAATAACCTATCCAAATACAAGTCGACAATGTTTTTCATTAGGCACCTAAATGTGGTTGGTGAATTTTTGAGCCCAAATGGTACTGCCATAAACATGTAGTGTCAATATCTCATCCCGAACGTCGTCTTATGAATTTATTTGGCTTTAATTTAGACCCAATGATAACTAGATGTCAAATTTATTTTAGAGAATATTGCAACCCCTCTCAGCTAATCAATTAGATCATCAATTCTAGGTAGAAGATAATTTTTTTTCACTATATCTTTATTTATCTATTGGTAGTCAATGCAAATTCATAGTGTGTCATCCTTCTTATTTAAAAATAATGTTGGGTATCCAAAGGGTGACACACTAGGTCTAATATACCTCTTATCAAACATCTCTTTCAACTACAAAATTGATTCTACTAATATTAATCTACTCATATGATACAGTTATTTTGGAACTAGTACTACACTAAGAATCAACTAAATGTAGAATTCAATTTTCCTCATGTGTGCTAATTCAAGCACTTCATCAAAGAATACATTACTATATTGCTTTAGGAGATGGTCCTCTTTAATTTTGATTTCATTGTTTTATGTCACATTGGTTACTTGGATCATAAATACAACACACCCACTTCAACTATATTTATTTACTTGTAGTGATGAAATTTGTTTGATTGCGACATGCTTTATATTTACTTACAATATCCTTTTCTCAGCTTCATCGCTGACTCACTCTAGAGATTTATTCTAGAAATCCACCTTGGTTTTGTGGGTTTCCATCCAATCCATGCTAATTAAAGCATCATATGATCCCAAAGATAGTAGATTAAGGGTATTTTTTGTGGTCATGTTTTTGGGAATCACGATTTACATTAGAGGAAAACTCGTAGGTGTTAATAACGATCGCACTGCTAGAAATAAGGATCCACTAGAGGCGGTTAGTCCATGTCACGAAACACACGAGGATAATTGGTTTATCCAATGCCCAATCACCTACCCCCCAATGCGAAACAAGTGTGTATCAAAATTGTGACCTACTCTATGATACCACTTGTTAGGAATCATGCTTTCCATTAGACCATAGCTCGCAGGTGTTAGTCAATGATCACATCACTAGAGATAAGGATCCATGCCAAGCAATTGGTCCATGCCACGAAACACACGGGGAGCATTGGTTTATCCAATATCCAACACACTTCCCATAAATTAAGGGGGGGTTATTACACTAACTGTATTACTCTCTTTTTGGCTTCTATAGCTAATTGGACCAACCATGAATTTTCATGGGGATTCCTTTGAAAGTTAAACATATATGCAACCTTCAGGATAAAATAACAATATTTAGAACCCAAATAAATTAACATTTAAATATGATCATTGGTAATCATATGTTCCATCTTGATCACTAAGGTTTTATTATCTACTTTCCTATGGTCCGATGCCTCATAAATCCAAGGTACACTTTAAGATACATCATTCATTTTCACTACCTAAGACCTCTTGGAAATTATATATCTTCATGTTGTTTGTTTATTGGAGGGTAAAAAACCCCTGATTGTGGTTTTCTCCACATCACCAACACCGTAATGGCCTTCTCTTCAGATCCTTGTTCTTCTCTCTCATTGATTTAGAAGGTTGGTCTCTACTGGTAGTAGTGAAATTATGCTAGAATTAACCCTTTTCATGAGTGGTGAACTTAAAATTTTTCCCTTCTTGCTTGTGTCCTGGGGATTTTGATCATTTTCCTTTGAATATGATTATATCCATATTCTTATAGATTGATCGAATTCAACCCTATGTTTAGAATGATAATAATAATACTTAGACTTTTGGATGGTGTCCTATAACATCTTTCGATCATCAAACTCAATAATATCTTGGTAGGAATACGGGAACCCACAAAGGTATCACCCAATATTCACCTTATCATTCTTTAGATATGGCACATACCTTAAAAAATCCAAATAAATATTAGTATAAACATCCGAGGTAAGTTTCCATAATTTATGTTCATGGAACTCAATTTGGTTGTCATAGTACCTCTCAAATATGTACTTCTCATAGAAATATTTTTCAAATTTTATCACTTTCTTTTTGTTCCATCCAACTCGTTGCATAGTAGGGTTTTCTATTAACTCATGCTAATTTGGTTCCAGGTAGTGTTATATTGGTAAGAAGGCCTCTCTAGATATTACGGAAATGTGATATTCTAATTTCCAAGCCTAGGCTACACACCTTGGATAGGAAAATTGAGGGTTATTCTAGCTCTTTGATCTTTGTTTGCATGAAAGTACTATCAGGTAGCATTCTCTTGAAGCTGGCTAGTTTTCCTTCTATGATTACAGTGGGGTTATGTTGGCATGCACAATATACAGGATTCTACTTCTCGAGGTGCACCCTTTGAATTTTTGAACTTTATTTAATCTCTTTAATTCCAATGTTATAAGTCTTGTGAAGGGTTTTCCTATGGCTGTGTATTTCAGACCCCAAACGGTATTTTCTCAGTTTTTTCTGAAAATAATAACTACTTAAATTCATAGCCGTAACACTTTTTTTACTTGATGTTTTCTTGATTCGGTGACCCATTTTGGGCGCCTTGAAAATTTACATATGCTGGAATACTATTACGACCATGGGTAATTTTATTTTATATGTCGACCTCCAAGAGGTCCCTTGTGACTCCTAATGTTTTCATTTACAATGGAATATTAACTATGACATTTCCAGTGTATTCTATTTTTAAGTGATGGCAGTAGATATATATATATATATATATATTAGTTCCCTTGACTTTTCCTTCAAATGTTTCGTTTGAGCAATATATTCGAATGTTGACTACTACTTGGTATAATTTTTTTTTTTGGGAGAATGGTGTCGCATGGTAGGAAAAACGTATGTGGGCTCCAGTTTAGCTTTTTGGGTTCGGTTCATTATTTATTAATGTATTTACTAGCATGGTTTCCAACAATTCTTCTTCAGTTTGAGAATATGATATAAATTGTTTAGTTTCATATAAATTGTTCAGATACATATATTGTTTTTTGCTAGTTACACTCTTGAAGTTATAGTAATAACCAATCAACTTAGTTCCAAGCCTATACCTGGGTGGTTGGTCAATTACATCCTTACCAGGGAGAAAACCTAGACTGAGCTGTTTAGCCCCAATTATTTCTTTCTTATTTCGCTCAAGTTTTTCACACTCGAGTCCCTGTTTTGGTTGTATAAATCACTCCTTGTGAATCTTTTATTTCAATATCAACCATTATACCTGTTTAATTCATTCATAAGAGGACGAGAGAGTTATGATTACTATACAAGGTTACGTAGATGTTATTTTTGGTTCTACAGTTTTGTTTTCTACATTTCTTTATTCTTCATTTTCTTAATAAAAATCATAAAAACTAGACACTTCAGTTCTTTAAGAACTATAACACTTTCCATAAACTTCTCTATTCACAGTCATGAACTCCATAATCTTAAGTGGACCCTTTCCATAAAAAATTATTGTAGAATTATTCACAAATCATATTTCATCATGGAGTTATATCACAAGAGTAGGATTGCTACTCACAACACCTATAACCCTACTACCAATATGCATTGTAAATACTTATAAAAAATATTCATCAACCATGATTTCATAGGAAAGACCACTCCACCGAACCACGAGAAAGGAAATGAAATATTTTTGTCTCCCTCGAGCCTCTTTATAAAAATATAGTTATTTATTAGTGAACCAAACATGGTTAATTCACAAGAAACAGAACCTTTGAATGTCCAACCTAGAATTCATAAAAATCATACATGACTTGAGGCTTCCACTAGCTCTCTATCCAACTTAATAATGCCTCAGGAAATATCCTACCTCACCTTCACAATGTCCTGTGTAGGATTTTTGAATCTGTCTATCTTTTCCCAATGCCTCCATCTTTTTTTCTTGGCCTTCCTTGGATTTCTCCTTTTGAGATCATATTTTAATCTTCAAGGAGAGAAAATATAACAAAATCTTAACTATGTGGTAAAATAATTTCATCTAGGGTTCTTTCCAGTGAATCCCAAGATCTCGTTAATTTTCTTTAGTTAGGATAAAATATAAATAAACTTCAATCATTAAGATTATCATTAGGATTTTCCACTCAGCCTACGAATCGTTAAGTCTTTGAACAGTGAAAGTAAATACATGTAATCCAACCGATGTTTACAAAACTAAGGGTGTTACATCTTCCCCCTATGAAGCATAAAACCATCCCCACTGTTATCTTGCTCTTTAAATAGGCCTAGAGAAGATTCCTACATAAAGCCCTCATCCTCCCAAGTGGCCTCCTATGGGATAAGGTGATTCCATTTCACTTTAACCTCGATGATGACTCTCTTGCGTAGAATTATTTTTCTCTAGTCGAAAATACGTTGAGGCTATACCAGGAACTCTCCATCTGGATCGACGTGCTATGAAAACATAAATTGAAATTAATAATGGATAATCATTAAGTTCATATTATTGACAAATAATTAAAATTTCCATTGACTATTACCTATATATATTTCCAATGAATCACATGCCTAGGGTTATATACATATCTCTTTAATGAAACATGGAACACATTATGAACTCTTATATGATTAGGTAGTGCTAAATCAATATTCCACTTGTCCCATTATTTCGAATATTTGGAAGGGGCCACAAAAGCGATGGGATGGTATGCAATACTAAATTGTACTTGAGTTCTTAATTTGATGAAGAGAGCATTCGAGAATGCATATGTAAATTTTACATATTTGTCAGAGATGACTACCTTAGGTATCTCATGCAAACATAATACTTCTTTAATGAAAATATCAACAATCTGGAAAATATTGTAAGTATATTTTACTGGGATAAAATGCGTCACTTTATTGAGTTTTTCTACTACTACCATGATTGAATCATTGTGTATCTTATATATGGGTAGTCTTGTTACAAATTAAAGTGTAATGAATTCCCATTTCCACTTAGGAATGCGCATTGGATGGAGGATTCCTACAAGGTGCCCGTGTTCAACTTTAACTTGGTGACATCCTAAAAATTTCATCAAATATTCAAAAATGTCTCTTCTAATTCCTATACAAAATTAATCTTTTTTATTTATTTATTTCTAAAAATAATTTTTGATAACCGAATGGGGAGCATAAGGACTTATGTGAAATTCATCCAGAATCAGATATAAAACTAAAATATTGTCGGGGACATATATTTTTCCTCTAAGACATAGAAGACGATCCTTATTAATACTATATTCATACTTGTTTCTAGAGTTTTTGGTTTGATGGGATTTGCCAAATTTTTTTTTATGTTGGGTCTTTCTTGGAAGCTTCTGTAATTTTCTCCAAAAAGATAAATTCTATTTGGTTGTAGTGAAGTTGATACACACAGTGCACCCTCTTAGTTAATGCATCTGGTACACAATTTTATTTTCCCTTTAGGCGCTTGATGTTAAATTAGAATTCACTAAGAAATTCATTCTGTCTTGCTTAATGGGTATTCAAGTTAGGCTGGCTGAAATAAATCATTAGGTTACTATGATCTGGCATCAATAATTTTTTTTTTCTAATAAATAATGTCTCCATACTTTCAATGCATTAATTACAACAGTCAACTTTGGGCTATAAGAATAATATATCTACTGACATTCCTTGATTTTTCGAGACTCGTATGCTACACCTCCCCATCCTCCATTATTAGTCCCCCTGTCCCTTCCTGACAAGCATTGGTGCAGACCACGAATTCATTGTTTGGCTCGAAAATCTTTAATACGAGGGAACTAGTTAATAATTTATTTGGTTGTTCATAACTTTGTTGGCAATCAATTTTCCACTTAAAATACCTTCTTTTATTTTTTAGGGAATAATCAAGTAAAAAATTCAAGAAGACCCCTTAATAAAAACATGATATTACCCTACCAAGCCTATTAAAGATCACATGTATGCTACATTTTTGGGTATATACCACTCCATAATGGTTATTATATTCTTAGGGTTGAAAACTATACCCTCAACTGAATGACATACCCTAAGTATTGGGTTTAGTACTTGTAAAAATCATGCTTGCTAAGTTTTTCATATAATATATGTTCTCATAAGATTGAAACACTATCCATAGATGTTATTTATGCTCCTCTATATTTATGGAATGAACCAGAATGTTATCTATGAATATCAAAACAAATTTATCTAGAAACGGGTCGAAGATAATATGCATTAAACTCATTAAGGTTGTTGGAACATTGGTGAGTCTAAATGGCAAGACAACAAACTCATATTATCCATATTGGTTTTTAAACGCTATCTTACAAATTTCCTCTTCCTTTACTTTAATTTGATGTTAACCCGATCGTAAATCAATCTTAGAAAAGACCGTGGCACCTTTGACTTGATCAAATAGATCATCAATGCGAGACAACATGCACTTATTTTTGATAGTTAGTTTGTTTATCTACTTGTAGTCAATGCAAAGGCTCAATGTGACATCATTTTTCCTTACAAACAACACCAGAGCTCCCCAAGGTGATAAATATGGGTGGATGTATCCTTTGTCTAGAAACTCTTGTAATTACATCTTGAGTTCTATTAGCTCAGGTATACTCATGTAGTAGGGATATTTGGAAATCAGACTGCTCTGAGGACTAAATTATATTGTGAAATCAAAATCCCACTTTAGGTTCAATTATCGTATGCTTTTAGGAAACACATCAACAAAATCTTGGATCACTGGTATGTGTTCTAAGGTAGTTGTTTTATATTTTGTATTAGAATACCCAACTTGGACAACATATATTGAAAAACCCTTCCTAACACATTTTCCTAATTGAGAGGTAGTAACAGGACGTAATTTTAATGGATTTTTAACCATTTATATTTCTTTCATAGAGCCATCATCAGAACGGTAAATAATAATTTTTTCCTTACAATTCACTAAGGACAAATTCCCTTCTAACCAATCCATCCCAATCAACATATCAAAAGATCCTAGGGGAAGTATATTTAAATTGAAATTAGCCTATTGTTTTCCTATTTTTACAAGACAATATGGTAGTTTAGCAATCACTCTTCTCCTTGCTCCAGTAGCTAATTGTATCGACCAGGGATTTTAAATTTATGAGTCTATAAATGACACCTTTCCACTACCTTGTGGTTGAAATAACTTAAAATTTCCCCTGAATCGACTAAAATATATATTTTCTTGTTGAATAACTTATCTTCCATTTCTATCATGATAGGCTGATAATATTATTTATGGTCTTCCAAAGCAACATTGGTCCTTGGCATGATCCTTTCTACTTCACTGACTGTAGAAGGTTCTTGTATATATTGGGATCCTATTATGAACTGGCACGATGAGGGAAGTTTTTATAGACATGAGGTTCCCCACGACCCCAACATTGTAAAGGGGGTTTTTGTGACTAACAAGTTTCCATTTTGCTTGATACTTCTGTTTGTTTGGGTTCATTTTGCAATTTCATTTTCTGCTGATTTTTCCCAAACTGTCTATTTTGTTGACCTTTGTGTGCACCTTTAAAACTTGTAGTCTTTGAATTTCTTGTATTTTGGAAGCTATTTTGTCCTTTCTTTTATGCCCAAAATTTTCTTCCACCCCCCTTTTGTCTCATTTTCTAGTATCAAATTTGGGCCTTCCAAATTGCCTCATCCATTATTTTGGGATTATCAAATTCTAAAATTTCCTTCATAAATGTAGGCATACTGGTAATGAAACGTTGAACTCTAGACTTCTCCTTACGTATATAAGGAACATATATTAACAAGAACATAAAATTGGTTACAAATTTGTCGATATTCAGTTGTCTCAGTTTCAAGTCATTAAACCCTTTTTCCTTTTCATCATATAACCATTCTATCAGATATTTATTTTTAAAATGCTTCTGGAACTCATCCCAAGTCACCTCCTGCTCCTTGATTCCTTGCATTGTCTTCACATATTCTCACCATAGGTTGGCCTTTCCTTGAAGCTGGAATATAAATATCTTGGCCATAAGGTTATTATCATAGTCATAAATTTGGAAGTATTTATTCATATTAATAATTTAGGCTTCTGCAACTTCCTTCCATTTCCCCATCGAATGTTGGCGGTATGATATTTTTAAATTCCCCCTGTAATTTAATTTCTTGCTTCTATGTTTTCCTTTCATTAGAAAAATTGCTAGATTCCTCTTTGTTCTCATCCCCACCCCCCTCAATTATTTTGGTATGACTTCCTTTTGGCATGTTACCATTCCTCTATCTAGGTTCCTCATTCTTGGCCCCATTATTAGGGAAGGGTATGGGACTCATATTATTCATCCTATTCGAAAGAATATTCAAAATTAATTCTTGGTCCTACATCAACCTTTCATTATTAATGTTCTTAAACGAGCCATTTCAGATTGTAACTATTACATAGTTTCCAACAACAAAATTATTGGGTTTTGGCATTCTTCCCCCAACTGTACCCACATTCCAGGATTCACATCTGAGATTGGTATAGGAACAGACCCTACAATTGGCCTCACTAGGTGTAAACTTCTAGCTCCCCTCCTAATCACGATTCTCCTCTTTATGCATATCAACACACTTGCTATCACTTCAATTTCCTAATAGGCTATAAAGTTAAAATTTGTCTTTGATACCACCTATAACATACATAGTGATACTAACACAAAAAAATATTACCACCTTTACTTTATTCCACCATATATTAAAGCCTTTAATATATTTCAATAAATGTATTAATGGAGTTAAATGTGCTTTCATGTTAATATATATGAACTTACAAATTTTCCAAAGTTTCTTTCACTTGTATGTGATTAGTTTTATAAATGTTGATCTTAATGGTTAATGGTGGTTCATTAATACCAAGGTGCATTTTTCATGTGTCCCACTATGTACTAGGATTAATTGTCGCAAGGTTGTTGACCCTTCTCATTGTTAACAGATTTGATAGGTGGGATAAGAATCACCATAGATCTCCTTAGGGTTCTAATCATACATTTTTGTCATTTTTCTATGGCTTATGATGGAACTACCCAGTTTTCAATCGGGTTTGCATGTCATTTTCAAAGGAGGAATGGTTGGGGAAGCTCTGCCTCCCGACCCACTTAATCAAAGCTACCCAACACCCTCTACAGACCTAAATTCTCTTTTGAAATTGCACCCAGGAAAGGTAATATTCGTCGGTTGATGTATTCAACGCAATTTCATGCTTTTATTCCCAGTTTGAGGATTTTGTTAGGTTTTAGCAGGTAATTCGACTCCAATTTCTCACTTTTTTTTTGTGCATCTAGGTTATTGCATAGTACGGTTTTATATTTAACTCATGTTACTTGGGTTCCATGTAGTGTTGTATTGGCACAAAGGCCTCTCCATATATTATGGCAAGGTGAGATTCTAATTTCCAATCCCAAGTTATAGATCTTAGACGGAATAATTGATGGTTATTCTAACTCTTTGATCTTTGTTTGCATGCAGGTACTGTCAGGTAGCATTCTCTTGAAGTCAATTGGTTTAACTTCTAGGATTACAGTTAGGTTATTTCGACACACACACTAATGCAAGATTCTGCTTTTCCAAGTGCATCATTCAACTTTTTCGACTTTGTTTAATATCTATGCTTCCATTTTATAAATCTTGTGAAAGGTTTTCCTATGGATATGTATTTTAGACCCTAAAGGAGAGTTTCTCAATTTTTTCAGAAAGAATAACTACTTAAGGTCATAACCGAAACTATTTTTGTACTGTATGTTTTCTTGATTTAGTGACCTATTTTGGGTTCCTTGAAAAGTTACATATGCTAGAAGACTATTACGACCATTGGAATTTTTTTTTCCTTTCAATCTCTGAGATGACCCTTGTGAATCTTAATCTTTCCATTTATAATGGACTATTAACTATCAAATTTCCATTGTATCTTGTTATTAAGTGATGAAAAGTGTGTATATCTATGTTTGTGCGTGTGTATGTGTGTTCCCTTAACATTCCCTTCAAATATTCAGTTGTAAGAGATACGAATGTTGACTGTTACTTGGTATAATTTTTTTTAGAGAATGGTGTCACATGGAAGACACAACTTATGAGGGTTTCAGTTTAGTTTTTTGGGTTTGGTTCACTGTTTATTAATGCATTTACTAGCATAGATTCCAACAATTCTTTTTCATTTTCATAATATGAGTTAACTTGTTAAGTTTCATATAGATTGTTCAGATACATATATTATGGTTTTTTCAATTACACTCTTGAAGTTAGGGTAGAACCAATCAAATCAGTTCCAAGATTCCATCCGTGTGGCTCTTCATTTCCAACCTTGCCAGGGAGATAACCTAGACTGAGTTTTCTTGCCCCACTGCTTTCTTTCTTATTCCGCTCGAGTTGTCCACAACCGAGTCCTAGTTCTAGTTGTTGAAATCACTCCTTGTGATAATAACCTAATATTAAAGTTTAGTGTGAATATTTAATTTCAATATCAACCATTAACCCTCTTTAATTCACGCATAAGAGGAGAAGAGAGTTACGATTACAATACAACCCATAGAAATGTTATTTCATGTTTTACAAATTTTTTTTTTCTACATTTATTTATTCATTTTCTTAATAGAAAATATAAATATTAGCTACTTCAGTTCTTTAAGGACCATAACACTTTCCATAAAATTCTCTATTCACATTCATGAATTAGAGATTCTTACATTGACCCTTTCCATACAAATTTATTGTAAAATCATTCACAAATCATTTTTCATCATGGAATTATATCACAAGAGTAAAATTTCCATTCACAACACCTATAACCCTACTACCAATATGCATTGTAAATATTTATCTGCAGTATTAATAGACGAGGACTTCATAGGAAAGAACGCTCCACCCGAACATGAGAGAGGAAATTACGTCCTTTTCTCTTCCCTAAGCCTCTTTATACTAGAGAAATTATTACGAGTGAACCCAGCGGGGTTAATTCACAGGCAACATAACCTCCCAAGGTCCAACTTGGATATCATAGAACTCATATTAGATTTGAGGCTTCCACTAAATCTCTGTCCAACTCAAGAATACCTCAAGAAACATCCTATCTCACCCTCACAATGTCCTATGTTGGATTTCTAAATATGTCTACTTTTCCGAATGCCTCCAACTTTTTTTATTTCTCCTTTTGAGATTATATTTTAATCTTCAAGGAGAGGAAAGGTAACCAAATCTTCACTTTTTGGTAAAATAATGTCATCTAGGATTCTTTCTAGTGAATTTCAAGATCTCATTAATTTTCTTTACTTAGGATAAAATATAAATAAAGTTTAATCATTAAGATTCTGGTTAGGCTTCTCCACTTAGTCTTTGAATCCTTAATTCTTTGAACAATAAAAGTAAATACAAGTAGTTCAAGGGATGTTTAGAAACTTAAGGTGTTACAATTTAGTTAGTCTTCGAAAAATATTTATTTACTTTAAAATTAAATATTTAATATATTACTATATTTTCATGGTTTTAGATCTTATTTATTGATTAAAATGTATTGACATTTATCACTCTACAAACTATGTTATTAGTACTTGCTAAGGTAGGACTCTACAAATTAATTTGTCTATTAACAATTATTTGTTTAGCATTGACCAGTGAAACTTATAATGTTTAACTTTGAAAAATATTTTTTTTTTTGAATATTATTGCAAAAAATAATTTTGAAACATTTGATTGGACCATAAACTTGAAGGATTTATTGTAGCATTTGTGGCATGTTGATAATTGCCTCAAATATTTTTGTCACAATTTTTGAATTCTGTTGAAATATGTTTGTCATGAATTTTATATATTTATGTAGTGATTTTTCATTGTTAACCTTCATAACAAAACAAACCAAAATTTAAATGCTTGAAAATAATTCATACTCACGTAAATATTATCTGTTGCTACCCACCATAATTTAATTATTTGCATAAAAAATAAGTAGGAATAAGATGTAAAAAAATATACTTAACAACATTCCCTCTAAGACATTATTTATATGCTTTTTAGCAATTTAATAAGTTTAAGTAAAAATGTAAATGCCCTATTAAAAATGATACCAACCCTTGCTGCTTGGTTGTCAATTAATTTTTCCAACTTGACAAATGGCATTTGTCCAGTATGGTCAAATTAATTCTTTTACCACCATGGAAATGTTTCATTGTTTTCCCTCATGCACTATTTATTTTTGAAGAATATTATGGACAGTAAACTGACATTCAGAAGAAGTTAAATGGATGTCAGATATCTTTCACAGTAGACTTCCAGCTTCAGATACGGTTTAAATCAGCTAGTATACTTGTTGGATATGGAAGGCTCAAAAGGATGAGACGAAGAATTAAGTATACACAGGTTTAAATCAGCTAGTATACACATGGCAGAATACCGCAAAAGGATGAAAGCCACCAGCAGCATCCCCAAATGAGGAGAGCCACCAACAGCTCTGACCTTTCATATGACAATGTTTCCATCCATCCCAAAAACAAATGCTTAAAAAACTGCAATCTGTACGTGGTCACGCCCTTTTATTTTTGGATGAGTTAACATCTTCCAAACGCTTAATCCTTACACCATTCTACAATTGAATTTTTGCTTCATCCATTTCCAGCAACTTCAAAACATTAAACTCATCTCCTATCAACCTTAACAGATCAACAGGCCACATTATGATTGCTCTGTACATATTGTTCTAAGTTCATTTCAGTCGATCATAAATTATTTTCGTTGTGCTTAGTTGTTTTCTACAAATTACTATAAAGATGATGTGTGGTTTTGAGTTTACACGTGTCATTTTTAATATAAAACTAAAATATTTTCTAATGTTTGTTAAAAAAAATAAAAAATAAATATATATATTTGATAGATTTAATTAAAAACATTATAAATATCAATAATTTCATTCTCACTATATTTATTTAGTTATATTTAGTTAATTGTTGTTATTGGTGTTATAATAGAATATGAATATGTGGTAAAAATAAATATTTTAATGTACATATTAAGTAATATAACTTTATATAAACTTTATATAATTAAAAATGACAATCATAGAAATGTATAAAAAATTATTTTATTGATGATTATAATGAAATGTTTCAATATCAAAGAGAATAAATAATTGGTAAAAAAATATCAGTAATAATAAGGAAAATTCATTGTAATTTATATATAAATATTTTAATATACAATGTTAAATAATATTGAAGTGTATTTAAAAATATATTAATAAGAAAAAATATTTTAATATGGTAAATGTCATTAAATGTTTTTATTTCCATATTAATTAAAATATTTCATTATCAACTTTATATAGATTATATAATTAATTAAAAAAAACTTTTAAAATTATCTAATTTTGGTGTATAAATTTTGGTTTGTTCGTTTAAAAGTGCCATGTGGCCACCCAATGTTTATGAACCGCCATTAAAAAAAAAAAAATTTAATATGCAAAGTTAAATAAAACCTTTTAATATGAAAAATGTAATTTATAAATAATTATAATTCTATTTCAATATTAATTAAACTATTTCAATATCAACTATATAAAATATATAATTAATTAAGAAAAAAAAACAAAACTAAATTTTTTAAAATTATCGAACTTAAGTGAAATAAATATTCTTTTATTCTACCTATATGAATTAGGCTCTCCATCATTAAATATGGTAAACATTATTGGGTTCTCCAAAATAAAAATTTAACTACTTTATATCTTTACAAATATCATATATATATATATATATATAACATCATTAACAATCTTTTTTTCATATGAATTACCCTTGAAATTTCTTTGCTAAGTACTAGTCTCTAAATAAATTTGTTTATGAATAATTATTTTACCGTAAACATCAATTCTTTGTAAAGAATTTTTTTATTAGATCTTCCATATTATTATTTTTTTACATGGCATGTCTTAGATATATTTCTAGTATAAGCATTAAATATGTTAGTTATATTTTTGACTTTCTAAGAATATTGATTTCTTTCTCATTTAAAGGTTTAATGTGTATTAAGTAGGGAAGATAGAAATAGAGTTGTTTTTAATGTTATTTTTAGACTTTCCCAATTTTGTGAAAAAAATTGAGGTGAAATATTGATTTATGTTATTTAAACTTGTTTTTTTTTATTGTATATATATATTTAGCACCTTGAAAAATCTTAAGAAACTTCTATTATGTAAAAAGTTACTTATCAAAATTATGAGCTCAATAAATTTATGCTAAATTTTAGAGAAATTAAACTAAAAAAATATACCAGAAAAACTTCCAAAACATCTCACTAAAAATAACTAATATATACCAATTCTCTCACTATATATACAACTAATAAATTGTCTCGCTATATATACAAGTGCGAGGCCGACAATGTGCATTTATCCAGTAGACAAAAAGACATTAAATGAACGCCATGTAGGAAAACACAGGACACTTACAAATAAGTAATAAACAGGAAAAGTGATTACGTTGGAAGCTCAATAGCTCATCAATATACAGTGACACTTTTGCATTTAATATCCATACTACTGCAGGTAGTGGTCCGTGATTGACAGTGGATGCTGCCCAACCCCACGGCGGCGCAGCAGCAGACGTAGTCGCAGCATTTGGCAGGATGAATCGATTGCAGCTACCCACAAAATGATTGCGATCGTGATGAAGGGGGCCATGAGTCAAGAGGTGGCTATCCTTATTTTAGGGGATGCCACATGACTTGTGGACTTTGTCTATGCTCCTTTCTTTAGGGGATGCCACATGACTTGTGGACTTTGTGTATGCTTCTATCTTTGGACATTGCAATCACAACAGGTACCACATTAACATCATCATTGGAAGCATATTAACATTATTAGTGCGTTTATGTCGCTTGTTATTATGGTGTTCTGTCTTGGATATTTCAAGCTTCGAACTTTATTATCACATATATCCGACATCCTTTTAAATATTTCACGCTTGTTATTATGGTGTCCAGTCTTGGAAGTTTATTATCACATATATCCGACATCCTTTTAAATATCTCAACCTTATCGTTCTCAACAAAGTTCACGGAGAAGCTTTTCTTCTTTTTCATATAGAACATTCGAATGGCCCTGCTCGGACAACCAAAAAGACACTACCTGAGAGAGTTACATACGTACCTAAATACCAATCACCTTTGAAAAAACACTAATGCTATCTAGATAACCCGATTTGATATGTTATTGTTTGGTTTCGCGAAGTATGCAAATTACAGCAGAGCAACTTATTCTTCTCTCAGCGTGGATTTATATGAGGGAACATATGACAATATCAATATTTATAACCATTTATTAGAGCTTACCATATTTTATTTTGATTGACTTTGGCTAGGGATGGTTAAGTATTTTAAGATAATATTTAAATGGTTAATTTATATTGAATTTCCATTGTTTTTAAATGGTTATGTTGAATTGTTATATTTTTAAATGGTTAGGTTTGAATGATATTTCATATTACAATATTTGTAAATGTTTATTTGGATTATGTTTTTATACAATTATGTTATATTACAACAATTTTCAAAGCAATGTTTGATTGGGAAGTTAATTATTACATTATATATTATTATAAGGCAATCATGATTATAAGTGATAGATTTATGGTTCATCCATTTTATCAAAATAGATAATTTATTTAAAAATAATTATTTCTCTAATTTTATTTAGTTATAATATTTTTAACTTAATTTATTTACTATTTACTAAAATTTTGTTCACCACAGTTTAGAGTACTTTATTTTAACCTATATTAAACAAACATTTATACTTCAAATTAAATTTAGACACAAAAACTCCTAACCTTACTGATAAACTTTTTTTAATTATCTAAATTAAATTCAAACACACTAGCTCATATCTATACAATGAAAAGCTATTTGCGAACTATAAGGAAACAATTTTGAACTCTGAAGCTTCAATATTTAACTTCCATTCGCTATCCGCACGAATTGAATAAATATTCTACCTTCCCTTCTTTTACTTTCCTAAGAAATGTTATTGGAAATCGAATCATAAAAACCTGGAAACTGTTTTAATTTACTATATTTTGGTTATATTGACCTCAAAAAACGCTCAATCTTGGCTGTAACAATCGCTAACGCTTATGGGTTTTATGAGAGACAAGGATGGTTATACTGACCTCCAAAAGGCTCAATTTTGGATATAACAATCATTAGTAGTTATGGATTTGTGAGATTTAAGAATTGGAGAGCAGCAAACAACTCATGTGATTCAAGAATCAATCTTTTTATACTAACATAGATCTCCTAAAAGGCTAAATTTTGGCTATAATAATCATTAATATTTGTGGCTTTCGTGAGATTTAAGGATTGTAGAGCAGCAAACAAGTCACGTGATTCAGGAATCAATCTTATTATACTAACATAGAATCAATTTTATTATACTAACATAGATATTTATATTGAATATAGATCTAGTATGTATAGATTTATGTTGATTATAAATCTAGCAAATTATTATTATAGTTTAAAACTTGAAATTTTTTTGTCTTTAAGATATGTTTTATTTTGTGTTTGATATAGTGTGTGTGATGTGAAATTTATTATTATTTAAATTTTATTTTTGAATGCATAAATAAATTTAATGCCTTGAAATTTCCCTTAGAAACTTGGGTTGTGTAATCTAAATAACTTAAACTTGCAATCTGAACACATATTTGCTAGATTTTAGACAAATTTGAACAAACAATATACCCTAAAATGAGCTATAATATAAAATTATGAGATTATTTAAATGATTTAACCAAAAAACTTATTTTTTTCAATTTCTCTCTCTCTCTCTATATATAGATATAACATTAAAATTTTCTACTAGTAAAATATTTTATTGTAAATTACATTCTACCTCCTTTTTTTACATTGAAATATTTTACTATGATACTTTTTCTCTATCTTTCCCTTAATTTTAAAATAAATTAATGGATATTGATATCGATCCAAGAACTGGCAGACACAAAATGTATATTTTTAATATTTAAAAGAAAAATATAGTACATTTTTTTAAACTAGTGTATTTTTCTCTAAATTTGATATAAAATTATGTTGCTTCATATGGATATAATTTATTTATTTATTTATGAGTGAGAGTGAGAGTGAAGGGTTTTTACATATCCTTCATACTAGGTGGTAATATCAAATAACCAAGCAATCTTAGTGAGATAATTAAAAGTAACCAAACATGTATATTCGTTTTTATTTTTTATTATAGCTCACTTCCTATTTTTATTTAGAGAATATTCTATTTTTTTTAAAGAGATACTTGTCAACTCGAAGGTGAGAATGTACAAAATCTCACATCACCTTCATATTGGGCTATATAATACCCCTATCTATGCTAAAATAAATTAGACCAACATTCCTTAATTTTCTATGAATCTGATAAAGAATCCACCATAGATAAGCCTCCACCCTATTGATGAGTGGAGCTTTTAAGCTTCATTTTCAACACCCTCAAATCTCATTGGGCTCATGAGATAGTGGGAATCACCTTCATATTGGGCTATCTAATTCCCTTATCGACACTAAAATAAATTAGACCAACATTCCTAATTTTATATCAATATGATAAATAATCCACCATAGATAAGCCTCCACCCTATTGATGATTAGAGCTTTTAAGCTTCATTTTCAACACCCTCAAATCTCATGGGGCTCGTGAGATAGTGCGAATAGGCCCTGGGTTTAATATACATGGCAAATATGTATAACAAAATTTAAGAAAAATTAATTACAAGGTACAATACATATACTTACTTTGCATGAAATTGTATAGGTGAACTCACTTTACTCCTTGTCACCCTTGAAAATATTTATTTCATCACAAAAATGAGTAAAATATAGTACTCTTTAAAGAATAAATAAGAGAAATAAATGAAAACTTTTAAAATTTATGCATATTTTTCCTTGCCTTTTTATTTTTTCCTTCCTTTGGTGGACACCTTTTAATATTATCAAACTCCATGGAACTAATATATTTATTTTATTCTTTTTATCATTCGACATGGTTTGGTTCTCCAAATAAAAATTTGACAATTTTATGTATTTTTCTTCATTTTTTCTTTTTATGACATTATTAAGTTTCTCTTTATTTGTATTTTGAATATTAAAATTATTATTACTAGAGGCACTGTACAACTTAGTATGGGGGGATGTGATGTGTAGGTGTGAGATGTGTAAGAGTTAGATATTAGATATGTAGAAGTTAAATATGTTAATATTTTCTAAAATTTATGTTATGTAAGCATTGTGACTTGGTAAAATTACATAAAAAAATAAAATTAAAAATAAAATCAATATTTTGGGTTCCCATGGTTTTTCCCATGATATTCTTCTATAATGGTTAAATTACATAATAAAATAAATTTAAACTAAAATTTTAAATAATTATAAAAAATAAAAAATAAAATAATAATGAACAATTAAATTAAAATTGAGATAAAATAAAAAATTTATGGACGGAGGTTTTTGGGTTTCAAGTTTTCTCTACCTTCATATTTTCCCATGGTATTCTTCTTTAATGGTTAAATTAGATAAATAAATAAAACTTTAATAAATTTACTAATTAAAGTAAAATTGTGATAAAATAATAAATTTACTAATATAAGTTTTTGGACTCTAGGATTTCAAAACCAATGGTTTTTCCCATGGTATTGTTCTTTAATGTAGTCTATTTAAAGGTGTTCTTCGGTATTATTCACTAATATGATATATTCATTTGAACAAAAACTTTTATCTAGATCAAAATATATTGTAATTTCCACCACAAATATCATATCCATAAACAATTTTCATATCCGATAGCAAAAATACCCACTCAATAAAATTATAGTACACAAAACATTATATCTATATAAATACTCTAACTAAAACTTAGAAAAAAATAGACATAATCACTTTGTTACATAACTTTCATGTTTGAAATTTTACTTTGAGTATGAAGAAAAATGCTAAGAATGTTAATTTTTCTTAAATAAATTTTTTAATAACACAAATGGATTATATAATTCTTTATATAATATCCTTTTATTACAACATTTTCTGTTATTTAAATTAAATTTTATCCTTTTATTACAACATTTTCTGTCCTTTAGATTAAATTTTATCCTCTTTAAGGCATTATTAGGAAGTCTTAAAAAGATTTTAAATTATACTCGTTAAAATATACATGTTATATTTCTTGGTCAAAATATTATATGATATGAGGTACCCGTAAATTCCATGCATATTGAATTCATTTCCCAATATAGAATACTAATATGCATTATATATTGAAGATAGAAACAACGTTTAACTTATAACGTTGGTTTTCATGCCAAGAAAATATATAATAAAGTTTAAGTAACAATATAATTAGGTTATGTATCCTAAGATTTTAGTTTTTATACCATTTTTTTAATGCTAACAATATGATATTTATATATCATATATTTATTTGGATTTAATATATGTTTTTTTTTCTTAAACATATATATTATCATATTTTATCATTTTAGTTTTAATTATGTTATGAGTACAAATATAGCAATTAATTCGGGAAAGGAATTTATTTTATTTAACTTCAAAACAAATATTTATTTTTGATTAGGTTTATATTTTTTTAATTTAAAATATTTATTTTTCAATATAATTGTAAAAATTTATTTTCAAACATTTTATTAAGTCTTAAATTTGCCAATTCAATTTATATTTTTTAACTTAAAAAAAATATTTATTTTTTAATATAATTGTAAAAAATAGGTTTCAAACATTTGATTGAGCCATAATATTAAAGATATTTTGATAGGATGTAAATAAATACACTTACCAAGATTACCAAAATTTACTACACACTATTGTTTATATTTTCTCTAACACTTTAATAAATTAGAGTAAAAATATAGTTGTATAGACTTCTTAATAATTACTAGCCACTAAAATTTAAACAAATCCTCATTTTTAGTTGACAATTTATTTTTCTGTTTCATATATAATTTTTAGAAACACTTGTTTTACTTACTATACTAAAATGGTTAGAAAATTTTATTTACATCACAATGAAGCATTTATCATTTAAATTTATTTACATCAAAATCAGCATTTATCATTATACAAACTATGTTATTTTACTTCACTTCATAATCGTTCCTTCAGCAGCGTAGTCAATCAATTAAACCTTACAAATGGCATTTGATTAGCATGTCGAATTATTTCCTTTATTTCTATGGAAATGTTTCTTCTCTCGTTTACTTGTTGCTTTATACGTCCACATCGTTGGATTTCTCACTCTTATTTCCTATCATATACGTATTAATGCATGCGTTTTTAGTCTTTATCGTTTTGGGTTGTGGGTGAAGCGTAATTTCAATTCTTTATGGACTCCATGCATTTTTTAATTTTGAAGGATATTATGGACAATAAACTTACATTGAGATAGAATGAAGTTACAAAGACATGGAAAAATACCATAAAATAAGGAAAGACTGAAATGATGGGTGGAAGAATTAAGTTACAAAGACATGAAAGAATACCATAAAATAAGGAAAGTCACCGACAATGCTGACCTATCACATGCTATATCCAAAATTATATTGTTGTAATTTGATATCGAAGCTTCATATCTAGGTGAAGCTCGCTAGCTAGCTTGACTGTTCAATATCCAAACAATATCCAAAATCAATTCTCTTTACCATCGTGAATGTGAGTCGTATAACACACGAATGATTGCATGCTTTCAAAAAGTTGTTGGACAAATTAGCATGCAGTGGTGATTGCAATGTGGAAACAAAAGAGGGACATGATGACATCCCTCCAAATGAGGAGAGTTGTCGGCCACCAATACCTATGTCCTTTACATGATAATGTTTTACATGAAAAATGGAGGAGGAGAAAGGGTGGATAGATTATACACAATATAATTACATTGTTTTGAAATCAACAATTATAAAATAAGAAATAAATGAATAAAATTAAATGGAAATGGCACACATATATACACAAGTAAACACATAAATTACATGGTAAAACCTTGACAGTTTGTCAAGGATACCTTCACTCGGCAAGGGATTGGAAACTTCTATTAATCAAGAATGATTCTCCATAGTTACAAGCCAATTACATGGTAAAACCTTGACAGTTTGTCAAGGATACCTCCACCCGGCAAGGGAATGGAAACTTCTATTAATCAAGAATGATTCACCATAGTTACAAGTCTCTAGGGCGATCCCAATTAATATGGGCTACTTTGTTACATAACTCCTTCTCGTTATACAACTGACTGACTGGTAATCACTGAATTTTTCCCATAATTACATTAATTACTTGTGTTGTCACATTTCAACAAACTCCACATTGACAATAGTTTTCCTAATCCCTTGCCCATGCACATTCATCACCTCTTATGCAAGCCAAGCTAAGCGAGACACCATCACAAATTCCACAAATTCTCTATTGTAACTGGCTTCATGAATATATGTGCACAATTGTTCTGTGTACAGACTTTCTTAAGAGCTACTTTTCCACCATCGATAACATGTATCACAAAGTGATACCTCAAATCAATGTGCATGGTATTGCTGTGATAAGCTGGATTTGTAGCCAAATGAATAACACTCTGACTGTCATAGAACATATTTACTTTCTCCTATGTCCTTCCAATCTCATCAAGCAGACCTTTTAAATAGATTGTCTCTTTACAAACATCTGAAGCAGCTATATACTTTGCTTCAGTAGTGGACAAATAAACTATCTCTTGAAGCTTTGGCATCCAACTAATTGCTCCAAATGCAAGAGTAAAAACATAACCTGTAGTAGACCTCCCTTTATCCAAATAACCTACATAATCAACATCCACATATTCACAGACTGATCCTTCATGACCATCAAAGATGATGCAATGGTCACTTGTGCCTCATAAATACAGAAGCACCCATTTCAGTTCTCACCAATGTTATTCCCCTGGATTTTACATGAACCTGTTGAAAACTCCAAATGCATGTGAAATGTCAGGTCTTGTAGATATCATCGCATACAGTAAGTTTCCTACCGCATTTGTATATGGTACACGAGACATATACTTATTTTCTTCATTAGTTCTAGGAATCAAAACAGAAGAAAGCTTAAAAAGGGAAGCTAATGGAACATTAACAGGTTTCACATTGTTCATACCAAACTTTTCAAGTATTTTATCCACAGACTTCTTCTATGATAACCAAATCTTACCATTCTTCCTGTATATGTGTATCTCCATGCCCAATATATGTTTTTCTGCTCCAAGATCCTTCATATCAAAATTCCTAGAGAGTTGAGACTTTAACCTATTGATTTCTTCCATGATTTTTCTTGTAATAAGCATATCGTGAACATATAAAACCAAGATAATGAATATGCCACTGAAAATTTTAAAGTATACACAATGATCATACTCACTTCTGATAAATTTTGGCTCACCATGAAGGAGTCAAACTTCTTGTACCATTTCTTGGGTGATTGCCTCATGCCATAAAATGATTTCCTGAGCTTGCAAACTAATCTTCTGCTACGACCTTGTACAAAACCTTCTGGTTGTTCCATATATATCTCTTCATCCAAATCGCCATGAAGAAATATTTTTTTAACATCTAAATGTTCTAACTCAAGGTCAAGTAATGCAATTAGTTCTAACACAGTATGAATAGAAACAAGTTTTACAACTGGTGAAAAATCTCATGAAAATCAATACCTTCGACTTAAGAATTCCATTTTTCAACCAACCTCGCCTTATACCTTTTGATACTTCCATCAATTTTCGTTTCAATTTGAAGACCCATTTTCATCCAATACCACTTCTCCCTTCAGGAAGTTCTAGAATATTCCATGTATTTTTCTTAGCTAAGGAATCCATTTCTTCTTCCATTGCCTTTTTCCATTTTTCATTGTGTGCATCATCCACTGCTACCTGATAACAAGAAGGTTCCCCATCTTTAGTAATCAATGGAAAATATGAAGTAAAATATGCATACCTTTTGGGTGTTCTTATTTCCCTTGTAGACCTTCTTAGAGTGATTAGTTGCTCAATTGGTTCTGGAACCTCTACATTTTCCTCCGCTTCTTCACATTTTTCTTCAGAAGTCTCTCCTTCCTTTTGAATTTTTGGAAAAAGTTTGGCCTCCAATTGAATTTTTTGATTTGGCGATACCTACTCATGTTAAAATTTTTCAAAATTCGATTTTAGAAGAGAAGATTCATCAAATGTTACATCTCCACTAATGACTATCTTCTGTGAAGAAGGATCCCACAACCTGTATCCTTTCACTACATAATCATACCAAAAAAAGACATAACATTTCTATTTTGGATCTAACTTTGAGCGTTGATTCCTAGGAATAAGAGCATATGCATCACAACCAAAAATCTTCAAATGTTGTTGGAAACTAATCCTAAGGGATTGGGTGAGATTGTATATTATTGTAATTTAGTAAATATGGAAGGCCAAGAGACATTGGGAGGTGAATCCCAATAGTATCACCTCCATGTATAAGTACACACACAATATCCATCTAATGCCTCTTCATTTTTGCGGAGTTACCTCCTGGTCTGAAATGGTATCAAAGCCATTCTCTTTTTTGGCATTGCTGCCATTGGTGTAACTCCCTTCTGTCTATGTTCTGCATTTTTTAAGACTGTCATTGTGCATTATGATTTTTACTACTCCTATTGCATTCAATTTTTATGCTACATTATGGTCATTAGCATTCAATTTTTCTGCAGCATTTTGGTTTCTCCTGGCAGAATTTCTCCTTCTCCAATTCTAAAAATTCTGCCTCAATTTTTTTGCACACCACTGTGAAAATTCAACTCATTTTTTTTTACAGCTCTCTCATTCTCTCATGCACTCTGCTCACTTCGTTCGCTCTCCCCATCACTTGCACTCACTCTCACCATTCCCTCACACACTCCTCGCCTCACTCTCCATTGCCTGCACTCTCCACCCCCTCGCTGCTCCCCAACCTGATCACCTCACATCCCTCTCCCTCTCCTCCCATGCATCCCCTGTCTCCCTCATACCCCATCCCCCTTCCCACCCCCCTCCCTCATGACCTGTCCCCCTTCCCACTCCCCTCCCTCATGACCCACGACCCATCCCCTCCCCTCGCCCCTCCCTCTCCCTCGTCCCTCCCCTCCCATCCACCTCCCTCCCGTTGTCAGTCTCCCTCAAACTCCCCGTCCCTCCCCTCCCATTTGCCTCCCTCCTGCCGTTGGCCTCCCTCAGCCTCTCTGTCCCTCTCCTCCCTCGACCTCCTCTTTTTATTTTTACACAGTTCAGCCTCCCCCAGAAAACGCCTCCCCAGAACCCCCCCCAGAAAATGTCTCCCCTAGAAAATACCCCCCTAGAAAACACCTCCCTAGTAAATACCCCCTAGAAAATGCCTCCCCTAGTAAATACCTCCCCCAAAAAATAGCTTCCCCAAATAAACCCTCCCTCAGATAATACCTCTATTTTTTCCCCAAATTTTCTTACAATTTTTTAATTTTAATTTTACTTTTATTTTTTTTGCAAAATTTAAACAAGAATTGATATTTTTTTACTATGACAGCAAAGTGATTTCTTTTCAAAATAATGCATTCTCTCATATACATTGTGGGAGTTTTTCTCTCGGGCAAGGAGAAATATCCTGAATGGTCTTGAAAAATCAAGCACACATCCATTTTTAATGAGTTGTGGAGAGGAATTTGTGAAGGAGAAGGAGACCATCCACTAGCAAAGCCCACTTTAGATAAGGATATCGCCATTTGGGAAAACAAGAACTGCAAGGTGAGTCGCCATATTACACCGTTTTCGAAACGCCTATGAAGCCTTCAACAAACTAAAAGAACTCTATGAATCACATTCAGAACTTTAAATTGTTCAATTAATGATTAAGTTGTTCAGCCTTGAATTGAAAAATGATGACCCTCTTGCTTTAGCTTCAATAGTAAGATCTACCATGCATGACATTAAGAATACTAGTGTAGAAGTTGACATACCTCTCATAACACATGTTAAGGCATTGTATCCCACTTACTCACATTACCTTGAGTCATTGCAAGCAAGTGGAAACCTCATGGAAATCACCTTTGATTCCCTTGAGAAAAATTTTGCATAAAGAGAGAAGGCTTTTAGAAAGATGACAACCCCTCTGTCTTCTGAAGAGGCTGTATGTTTGGCACATAGAGAAAAGAGTCATGCTCAAGATTCTTCCAGAGGAAGAGGTGGCCGAAGAGGAAGAGAAAGAAGAAATTTCAGAGGAAGGGGGGGCAGACAAACTCAAACTGAAAGATCTGATCTTCATTGCATACGCTACAATAAAAAATGGCATGATGCATCTACATGTAAGCTGCCTTGGGATAAATTTGAGTAGAAAATAAATCAAGAAAAAGGTAAAACTCATGACAGAGACAAAGGTAAAGCACCTGAATCCGCTCATCATGTTGTAGCACATTGTGTCAATGGAGTAACTGAAGACTTGTTTAATGTTTCATTTACTTCTTGGAGAAATTATTGGTTGCTAGATCCAGGAGAAACATGCCACATGGAATTTAGAAAATATTTTTTTGAAGAATTTACTGACAAAGTTTATGGAGCAGTATATGTTGCAGATAAATCCAAACTCAAGCCATTAGGGCTTGACACAATAAAGCTTAAGTTGCTTGGTCTTCCAGTTCATCTTCTAGATGGGGTTCTATACCTCCCTGAGTTGAGGAGAAAATTGTTGTCCTTTGTCCACATTCGCCAGCAAGGAAACTCCATTCACATGTTTGATGGCAAGGTTGAGGTCAGAAAAGCATCAAATCGCTCACTTGTCATGGAGGGAATAGAAGAAGGAAGACTTCTAAAGCTGCAAGGTTCCTCTACTCATGCAAAAAACTTTGCATTCAGTTCACATCATGATGAAGGTACACTCCCATCAAGTATTTTATGGCATGCTATATTTGGACACTTAAACTATGAAAACCTTCGATTGTTGAAGAAAAATGGTGTTACTCAACTGCCTACAATTCCTAGGAAAATTAAGCAATGCGATGCCTATATTCTAGGAAAGCATAGCAAACAACCATTTCATGATTCACATTCCAGAGTGCATAGGAAAACTGAGCTTATTCATTCAGATTTATGTGGCCCTATGCATGTTGCTTCTGCAAATGGAAATAAATATATTATGACATTTGTTGATGATTACACCAAAATGTGTTGGGTTTACTTATTGAAGAACAAATCTAATGCTTTTCAAACATTTAAGAATTTTCATGCATGGATTGAAAATTATGCACAAACTCATATTGGATCATTGCAAACTAATAATGGAAAAGAATACACTTCAAATTAATTTGAAAACTATCTTCGTCAACATGGGATCAAACATCAAACAAATGTGCCCTATAATCCCCAACAGAACGATGTAGCTGAAAGAATGAACATGACAATTTTAATGGTTCGCTCCATGATGTTTTTTAAGAATGTAAAATTGATGTTTTGGGCTGATGCAGTTCTATGTGTTCTATATATAAAGAATAGGTGTCCTTCAAACTCAATCATAAATAAAACCCCTTATGAAATGTGGCATGGCCACATTCCTTCGGTAAAGCATTTCAGGGTCTTTGGTTCCACCTGTTATGCTAGAAGTCGAAAATGTATCTTCTTGGGGTATTCCAATACCTCCAAAGGATATCGTCTCTATGATGAAGTCAATAACAAGTTTGTAGTGGAAAGAGATGTCATATTCCTTGAATCTTCCAAGACTAACAATGTTGTTGAGCGGCAACTTGATCACATGTATAGATTCACTCATACAAAGTCTTTCCAAGAATTTGATAATCAGATTCCACATATTGAAGGAGGGATTCCCATACTGAATCAATCCGTGGAATCATTTTCCAAATCACTCTCTCCCCCACATGAAGCACCAACCACGGATGACACCTTTAACGGTGTCATTGACAGAATTTAGAGATTGAATCTTTATTCAATTCCAACTCAGTCAAATGAGAAGCCTGAGCCATTTCAGAAAGGTCCCCCAAAATGGCTGACAAATACACTAGAAAATTTTCATCTCGATGAGGTTGGAAATACAGGAACAAGAAGTTCCACCAGACAAAATGGAGGTGACATAGATAATTCTGATTCAGATATTGATATGGATATTTCTTATAAATGTGAATTGAATTTGTCTATAGATCATGAACCAAAATCCTTCAAATGATCTGCTTCTCATGTTGAATGGAATGAAGCGAGGCAATAGGAGTATGATGCCTTAATAAAGAATGGCACTTGGAAGCTCATTGATCCTCCTTTGGGAACCAAACCAATTGGTTGCAAGTGGGTCTACAAGAACAAGTACAAAGCAGATGGCTCACTTGACAAGCACAAATCCAGGCTTGTGGAAAAAGGTTTTGCATAGAAAGAAGGGGTCGATTATGATGAAAATTTTTCCCCCACAGCAAAATGGGCCACCATCCAGACACTCTTTTCCATAACAGCTTAGAAGGGATGGAAATTCTATCAGATGGATGTAAAAACCACCTTTTTGAATGGAGATCTAAAGAATAAAGTTTTTATGTCCCAGCCAGAAGGATTTGTTGTGAGGGGCCAAGAACACAAAGTATGCAAAGTTATAAAATCCTTATATGGCCTCAAGCAAGCACTACGAGCTTGGTATGAGAAATTAACTGAGCATCTTCTGAAACTTGAATTCAAACATTTTGATCTTGATGATGTAACTTTGTTTGTTAAAAAAGTTGGAAAAACAATTGTATATCTTGTGGTGTATGTAGATGATATTTTGATGATAGTGAACAATGAGAGTTATATTGCATCCATAAAGAAAGAATGGAACAAAGGTTTTGAAATGACTGATTTGGGCTATGTTCATTACTATCTAGGTATTGAAGTAACTCAACATCCTAAATTTATATTCCTTTCTCAAAAGAAGTACATTGGAGATCTTTTGAACAAGTTTGGCATGGATGTATGCAATCCGTTAACCACTCCAATGGAACAAAAATTGAAGCTGACATCCATTGAAGGGAAGGAATTCGAGGATGCAACAAAGTATAGACATCTTGTAGGAAGTATTATCTACTTGACTACCACCAGACCAGGCATCTCATTTTCTGTTGGAATCCTCTCCAAGTTTATGAAACAACCTTTTGAAGGACATTGGTTTGTTGCAAAAAGAGTTCTAAAGTACTTGAAGGGGACTCAAGACTTTGGACTAAAATATACACAGGTAGGTGACTTCAGCTTGACCAGATACTCTGATTGAGACTTTTATGGGGACAAAGAAACTGGGGTGTCTACTTCTAGTTATACCATGATTCTTGGATTAGGAGTTGTCTCATGGAGATCATGCAAACAGTCAGTTCCAACAGATTCCACAACTGAGGCAGAATATGTGGCAGCAGATGAAGCAACAAAGGAAATTGTGTGGCTCAGGAAAATCCTAGAATATTTGTAGATGAAACAAATGCATTCAACACGACTCATGATCGACAACACTTCTACAATAAAGTTGTTCAAGGACCCAAAGTTCCATGATTGAACAAAGCACATCAATATAAAATACCATCTCATTCGACATCACGTTGAGGCCAAAACTATCCATCTATGTCATTGTTCCAAAAATGAGCAGACTATAGACATATTCACGAAAGCACTTGGAAGAGAAAAGTTTGAAAAGCTCAGAATGATGCTTGGACTCACCAACATCCCTTCAGATTAAAGGGGGGAATGTTGACACCTAATCCTAAGGGATTGGGTGAGATTTTATATTATTGTAATTTTGTAAATAAGGAAGGCGAAGAGACATTGGGAAGTGAATCCCAATAGTCTCACCTCCATGTATAAGTACACACACAATCTCCATCTAATGCATCTTCAGTTTTGCGGAGTTACCTCTTGGCCTGAAAAATGTGAATAATCACAAGACTGACCCGACCAAACTTCTTCAGAAATTTTACAATTTATGACAATAGAAGGTGATATTTTAACTAAATAATAAGTAGTTAAGAATCAATAGATACTGCTTCTTCCCACAAATATTTTTGCAGGTTAGCATTGTTGATCATGCTTCCAGATATTTCCATAAGAGTCTTATTCATATGTTTAACAATGCCATTTTGCTGAGTATAAACAACATTTTTATGTCTAGCAATACCTTCATCCTTACAATATTGTTCAAATTCTAAATAATTAAATTCACCTCCATTGTCAGTTCTTAAAAGTTTAATTGATTTTCCCGTTTTCTATTCCACGATAGTTTTAAATTATTTAAAAACATTAAATACATCAACTTTTTTTTCAACATATAGACCCAAAATTTCCAAGAGAAAGCATCAATAAATGTTAAGAAATATAATGCACCTCCATATTATAAAGTAGGAGATGGTCCCCAAAGATCATAATGGATATAGTCCAAAATTTATTTACTATTATGAATTCTAGTTTTAAATATCTATTTACATTGTTTTCCATACACACAATGTTTACAAAAATCCAACTTCAAGGGTTTCAAATTAGGAAGAAACTTGTAGTTCATCAGTACCTGAAGACCTTTCTCGCTCATGTGACCCAACCGCTGATGCCATAGGCGAGAATCTTCTTCTTATTTTTTTTGATACAATAGCTGCCTCACTGACTCTAGTACTTCCTTTGAGTCTGTAAATATTTCCAACCTTTTTTTCCTTCATAACATCCAAGGCACATTTTGAGACTTTCAACACTCTATTCTAACATGTAAACTTATAACCATCCGAGTCCAAAACTCCCAAAGAAATCAAAATTTTCCTTAATTCAAGTACATGTCTAACCTTAGTTAATGTTCTAACTATATCATCATACATCTTAATTTTTAAATTTCCCATCCCAACTATCTGACAAGGAAAATTATTTCCCATAAACAAAGAACTACCATTCACAAATTCATATGAAGTAAACCAATTTTTATGTGGACTCATGTGATGATAATCACTAGAGTCTAACAACCAGCTTTCAACATTTGAGAGACATTACAAATAGGTAAAAATTCATCTAATCTTCCTACTTCAGCAGATAAAACTTCATCAACCATACCTTAATCGACTTGATTTGCTTCCTTCTTCTAGTTTTCAAACTCCTTCCATTTATAAAAATATTTCTTGAGGTGTCTAATTTTGTTGCAGTACCAACATTTAGCTTTACACTTCTTTCCCTTTGATTTTGATCTGGAAGAACCATTGATTTCTTCCCTCTTTCCTTTGAACGACCTCTAGCTAGCATGGCTTCTGGTGTAGATGTTTCAATATTGGATCTCCTCTATATTGATTTAGATAACAAAGTTCCAACAATTGATTCAAATTTCAATGAATCAATAGTTATCAAACTGATTGAAGTTACGAAGTGGTCCCACCATTCGAGAAAAGAATGCAACAAGGTTATAACTTTGCATTCTTCTTGAATTTTAACTTCCATATGAAAATTGGAAAATAAGTATATTAAAAACATTTAAATGCTCTGTAAATTTTGTATCCTCCTTCATCTAAAGAATGTACAATTTTATTTTCAAATAATTTGTTTTTGGTCAATGGTTTGGCCATATACAAAGTTTTGAGTTTTTCCCACAAATCTTCAGTTGTACTCTCTTCAATGATATTGAAGAGAAATTCATCTGCCAGGGATAACCTATTGGTATTGAGAGCTAGGGAATCCAAGTCCTCCTAGTTTGAATATGCCATGCTTGCAGGTTTTTTCTTCACCCCATCTAATGCTTTGTGCAACTCTTGTTGCACAAGCAAGTCCCTAACTTTCAATTTCCACAATGAAAATTTTTTCTTTCTGGTGAACTTCTCCACCCAAAAATTTCATTCGTCACTTTGGCCATTTCTTCCTCCAAATATTTCTATTATGGTTTCCTGGTTTCCCTTATTTATTAAATTTTTTACTAGGGTTTTTTTCCCAAATTTTTAGCTAGCTAGAGTTTCAAGAAATTTAAATTTGGTTGTTTTCTTTAAACTTTCTAGAATTAAACCCTATTCAAATATTTTTGTATCCCTTTCAGTTTAGAATTTCATAATAAACTTCCAATTTCTTCTGTATTCTTTTTAATTCAGAATTTCAGAAAGAATTTCCATTTTTTTTTATTAAATAAAAATAATTTCCCTTTTCTATTTTACTAAATTTTCTTTTTTTCTGACAATCTGAGTTCTTTAAATCCGCTTAAAAAATCCCCAAGAAATATTAACTGTTTATCTATTCTCCAAGAAACCAATTTCTCCTCTTTTTAACAGTTCAGAAACATTCAATCTAAATGCATTCTTTTTAAACATGAAAATTACTTGAACTGGGTTAGGAGCTTGTTTCCATGGAAATTAGATAGATCTTACTAGCTCTGTCAGCTTCTTTTCTTCGACAGGTGACACCTTGGCTTTGTCGGATTATTTTCTTCCATAGGTGACAACTCCGCTCTTTCGACTTCTTTTCTTCCATAGGTGACAACTTGATAGACTTACTGGCTTTGTCGTTCTCCTTCAAATTGTTGTGGCTTACAATATTTTCATTGATACTATACCTCCCTACAACAATGATTCTTCATTTCTCAGTGGGCATGATAAACAATCACACCTCTCCTTTCTCGACGATAGAGACTATACCTTTTTGGATCTTCCTTTCTCTATTGGGGTCGACGACTTCAGGCAACAACTTCCTCTATAGAATCGGAGGGCTCCCTCAGGCAGCAGAAAACTAAGCTTTCTCTGCGGAAGAGATAATGGCCAACGATCATTCTCTACAACATCGACGACTTGGTATTTTATACAACATCACTTGGTGTGCTCTCAGCCTTGAAAACAACATCTCTCTCCAATGATGGTAGGTCGGCAAAGACTCCCATCAATTCATTAATCTGCTACGACTTCAACTACCAAGCAAGCGTGCAGACTCCCTTAACCCAACTCAAAAAATCTCCGATATCACTTATTGAACTCAATAGTTATAAAACAAGAAATAAATGAATTAAACTGAATGGTAACTGACACACACATACACAAGTAAACACACAAATTTATGTGGTAAAACCTTGACAATGTAAACACAATCAAACTAATGACGTGTTCAAGGGTTTTTCGAGCGCCAAGAACCACTAATTAGAATTATGAAACATTATTCATTTATTAGTTCTACACCTTTTTTAAAACAACAAAAAATATACAAATAATTGTTTGATAACTGATTTAAAAAAATATGAGAGATTCATCATTCATGTGTCTAGACCAAATTCCATTGATATTAGTTTTGGATCTCCATCTAGCCATCACATATCAAGCCTAGCTCGTAAATTTTTCATTGTGAGGTCTCACTCATAGCATGCTAAGGAACAAAATCAAAACTAATAGTAGCAACACTTAAATAAATATATTACCACCATTTTTTCATTTTACCACCACTATAAAAAAAACTTAATAACAAAATAAAATATGAGTCCCATCAAACATGTTTCGTCCTAGGACATTTTAAACACAATTTCAATTTCCACTTCCAAGCTCATTCACAACCGCTGAATGAAGTAATTATTGTCGAAGATTGGCCCATCGTCTCTACATGAACGAGAAATAAAATTGATTCTCTCTAGTTGTAGATCTATTGATCGATGGTGCAGATGACCATGAAGCGAGGTCAATGCTAATTCTAGATCGATGCAACTACAAAAAAAAAAAAAAAACAAACAAATAAATAAATAAATAAATAAATAAATAAAAAATAAATAAATAAATAATAATAATAAATAAATAAATAATAAAAATAAAAATAAAAACATAAATAAATAAATAAATAAATAAACATTTTCTGCAAAGGCACAATGTTTCTCTTCTATGTACAATTTGGCCTAAAGGAAGTCATCTGATTGAAATTGCCCCATTTAAAGTCTCTTCCAAAATAGTTGGCTGATAATGTTGTCTTAATTGGAACTCGAGGCTTGCTTAAAAGAGCAGAAAACATGGTATTCACTTCTCCCAAGCTAGAGAGATCCAATTCTAATTCCTGATTCTCATTTTCAATTGCCTAAAAATCGGTCACATCATATTGATGACACTTTACTAGATTCTACAAAATACCATAACAATAAGTTATTTCCTTTATCCGTTCAACTAATTCAGGGCGGTTGGAATTCTTATCTGGTTGAACATTTAAAGCCTTATTACGGTAAGAGGTCTTATCTTCTAATCAAATGCATCACCAGAGATACCCAACACCTCAAACATGAATTGGAGAAAATAAATCCAGGCTAGCACAACTAAGGAATTCCATCTCCTTCATCCTTTTGAACCCTTGCATAAGGGAGTTAAGCTTAGACATGTTCAGATACCAACAAGAAAAATGGAGCAAACATGGTGGACAAATTACACAAAATAATTCGTATTTACACAATACAAATCACATGGATACATCACATATTTATGGTGCTTGTGCGATTCAACCAATTCCAAATATGAATAGGGAGGTTGGTATATTCTCTCAACATCCACATACAAATATGCAACCAATTCTAAACTGAGCATGGAAGAATTATCTTCCAAGTGTTTCCACCCATCCCAAAAACAAATGATATGTTATGCCGACAAAATTGTAATCTGCACATGGTCACACCCTTTTAATTTTGTATGAGTCAACATCTTCCAAACCCTTAATCCCAACCCCATTCTATAATTCAATTTTTGCTTCATCCATTTCTAGCAACTTCAAACCATTAAATGCATCTCCTATCCACCTTAAAAAATCAACAAACCACATTATGAATGCTCGGTACATATTATTTTAATTTCATTTCAGTCCATCCAGCTGGATGATGGTGCAAGGTTCATGCTTCCCACCACATTATGGATGCTTGGCACGCATTCTTCTTAGTTACATTTGAGAGACCATCCAGCGAAACGATGGCGCAAGGTTTAACATTGTTGGCCACATTATGAATACTTAATTCACATTCTTCTAACGTATGTTTAAGTCCACCGATCTAAATGATGATACAAATATTCAAGATTCTTGGCCACTGCACATCATGCATGTTGAGTGCACATTCTTGAAGTTAAATGCCTTCATATAATTAACAATCAAATCATCGTATGGAAGTGGGTCGCTTGTCCAACAAACAAAAGGGTGGCATACACCAATTTGGTGTTTGGCTTGGCCCTGACCTTAAAATTAGATAGTAATAATAATATCTACAATATGAATAACATGGTGACAATTATTCACAAGATGAATAAAGTACACATTGTTTTATATTTGTTAAAGAATTATGTTGAAGTTTCACAATTAGGGTTTTACTTTTATTGGAAACAAAATCCAGTTAGAAATTTGCATGTACTCTTTATTTCTATTTCAATTACAGTAAAAAAAACTTTTTCTTTTTAATTTTCTAATAAGATTTTATTTTTAATTTCTTTTTTTTTTAATTATAAGAACATTTGTTTCTAATTTTTTAATAATAGTTCAATTTTTAAAATATTATTAAAAATTTAAAATCAATACTATTTATATAGTTGGATAATTTATTTATTTAACATTTTATTAAAAAAAAAAAAACATATAATTATTATGAAATTTAATTTCCTAAAGGATTCACATGAAAATAATAAAACATTATACGGGCACAATTAAAAAATAATAAATTTATTTAATTCAATTTGTTGTACTTAAAAACTGAACATACAAGCTACGTTCTATTACTCAAATAGAGTTACATATATACATGAGGTATTGTCTCAAGATAGGTAAGCTATCTTGGACACACAATAAGTTGGTTGAGAGAATATCTCAACCACACAACAAACAAGGAACCTAGATTTAGCTAACACCTATAGACTAGGAACAAACTCTATACATAGAAAGTCACAACTGAAGACAAGTAGGAATTACACATTCCAACACACCCCCTTAATGACTACTTGTGTCAATATCCATCTGCAAAATCTACATCTGGTCCTGTTTGGTAATTACACTAGTTTTTTTTGGTAATTTGTTAGGTCCCTATATCACTAGTATAGCCCCTTATTATTGTTAGTGTAAACCCCTTATTGTTATTATTGTACCCTTGTAACCCCCATTTTGTTATTATTGTGCCCTTAAATTATTATTGTTAGGTCGGCTAGGATTATATTGTGGCCCACTAGGATTACATTATGGCCCCATGGACTCCTATATATAGAAAGGAGGTTTTTTGAATTGTATCATCCAATAATTGTTCATTTATGTAATGTATTGGAGGTTGCCCCCTCGAAGTGGCTCATTTCTAAGGCGTTTACATCTCTTTTCTTCTATTTATGGAGCTGGTTACACAACATTTGGTATCAGAGCTTTGGATTCTAGGGTTTCGCTGCTCCAAACAGGTCATCGTGGAATTTTCGCTATAACTTTTTTTCTACGAAGTTTCAGAAGCTGAAATTTTTAGGGTGCGAAGAAAAACTCCTGAGGAATCTTGTATAAAAATTTCAGAGTTTGGTGTTGCTGAATATAATTTCGAATATAATGCACCGTCGGGTATTTTCGAGGCTTCTAAACGAATTCATAGGTAAATTTGCCTTTCTCAGTTTTTTTCTACGAAGGTTCAGAATCTGAAATTAATATGGTGCGAAGCTAAAATCCCGAGGAAATTCATCAAAAAATTTCAGAGCTTGGTTCGCAATATTTTTGTGGAATATGATACGTAGGTAGGTGCTTTTCGGGCTCTAAGATTTCATCTCAAATAGGTGATCGTGGGAAAATTTCAATAACTCTCTCTCTAGGGATTGAATTGGAGTGCCGTTAAAATTCGTTGCAAGTACATGGACTGTAGTTTCTTGTCTATCAATTTCAGAGACAAAGGACGAAACAGTGACACGTGGCAAGTCCTACAAGTTTGCTCTACTGAACCAATCCAGAATTAGGTCATTGTGGGAGATTGGACACAACTTTGTCTTGGGGAATCCAAATTAGATCAGACCTGTGGCATTTGAAAGAAGCTTCAGAGGGCTACTACAAGGCTGAATTTCAGATATTGAAGATTTTCAATTACAGAGATAATCCAATTTCAATATCGAGCTCCTCAAAAGAAAGAAAAAGGTGTGTATTTTTTTCCGAAGTGCATAAGTCTTGTTTGAAGAATCAATTTGAATTGATTCCAAGGGCATATTGTAGAATAGATATCAGTATTGGGTTCTAAAAAATGCCCCGTAAAAATAATTCAACACCCATTAAGCCTTCAGAAGGCTCTACTATGACTCATGAAGATGAAGAATTGCAACATGATCTATCAAAATTACAAGAGCAAGTGCAACAAATTTCACTCTCGCAAAGAGCAACAAAAAATGAAATGGAAGTTTTGAAGAAAAGCGTGGAAGCTAAGATGGATGGCATGGAAGCTGGCATGGAAGCTAAGATGGATGACATGAAAGACAACATGGAAAACATGAAGAATGATCTAAAAGCAGACATCAAAGGTTTGACAAAGTTGATACAAGAAATGTTTCCTAATGGTGAAAAGATAGTAGAAGAACCTCATGATGAGAACAAAATAAATGTCAATCATGATTTCATAAACTCTAATGTTGGTGGGAAGAACCACCATATTCCAAAAATGGATATGAGGAAGTTTGATGGAAATGATCTTGTAACATGGATACTACAGATGGAGCAATATTTTGATCTCCATAATGTGCAAAACACACAAAAGGTACGCATTGCAACTTTACATTTAGAACAAAATACATTTGTATGGTATCAATGGCTTTGCTCCCGTAAAAAAATTGTCACTTGGTCGATTTTTACGGAGGAAATGATAGCACATTATGAGGATACAAAGAGCAACACCTTCTTTACCCAATTGATAAATCTCAAACAAAAGGGTTTAGTGGGGCGGCACATTGAGGACTTCCAAAAATTGAATATAAGGGTAACTGATCTTACAGAGGAACACAGGATTGATCTCTTCCTAGGCACTTTAAAGGATAACATCCAACATGAAGTTCGCGTTTTGGAACCCGATTCATTGGAGAAGGCATTCAGGTTGGCAAGAAAAGTTGAATGTAAAATTATGGTGACAAGGAAACCTACCACTCAATTCTATAAAGAAGGAAGTGTTGCTACACCTAGATTTCCACAACCTACAAGGTTGACACCACAACAATTGGAAGAAAAAAGAGCAAAAGGGCTTTGCTACAGTTGTGATAGCAAATACACTAAGGTCATAAGTGTGCTGAGAAGAAATTATTTTACATAGATTGTGAAGAGGAAGAAGAAAATGAACAAGAAGAGGATATACACCAGGAACCAGCCCTAGAAGTGGAAGAAATGAATCCAACCATATCGTGTAATGCACTGGCAGGAATTACCACTCCTGAAACTCTCAAGATAGAAGGACATATCAAGAAGAAAAAGGTAATAGTGTTGATTGATTCAGGTAGCACCCATAATTTTATTCATTGTAAGGTAGCCAAGGAATTGAATTTTTTCCTATACCCAACACCAGAATGTCAAGTGATGGTTGCAAATGGAGGAACTATAAATTTCTCTGGAAAATGCCATAATATCAAGCTAACCATGGGGGAATATGTATTGAATAGTCCAATGCTTTCCATTCCTATTGGGAGAGTGCTGATGTTGTACTAGGAGTACAATGGTTACAATCTTTGGGGACGGTAGCTTTTAATTTTCAAGAACTTTTCTTGAAATTTTTTTCGGAAGGAAAGGAAGTCGAATTACGGGGTATTGCGGGGGAAGCCGGGAGAGGATAATAAGCTCTAATGTCATGACAAAGCTTCTAAAGAAAGAACAGCGAGGCGTAATTGCACAATTATGCTCACTAGAAGTTCCAACATCAAAATCATCTATTTCTGCAGATCTCCAACAAGTCTTGGACAATCACTTCCAAAGGTGTTTGAAACTCCCAAAGGACTCCCACCTATTCGTGATCATGATCATGCTATTCATTTGATTCAGGAAGTGTTCCTCCAAACATCGGGCCTTATAGATATCCTTACTTCCAAAGAGCGAAATTGAACATGCATGATTGCAGAAATGTTAGAGGCGGGTATAATTCAACCCAGTCAAAGTTCTTTCTCACTCTGCTAGTATTGGTACACAAGAAGGATGGATCATGGCGAATGTGTAAACCGGATTATAGGGGAGCTCAATAAGCTCACCATTAAAGACAAATTTTCCATTCTGTGATTGATGAATTATTGGATGAATTACATGGAGAAATTTATTTTACCAAGTTGGATCTTCGTTCGGGATATCATCAAATTAGAATGAAGAGTGAAGATATTCCAAAAAACAACATTTCGAACTCATGAGGGTCATTATGAATTTTTGGTCATGCCTTTTGGCTCTTACCAATGCACCTTCTACATTTCAAGGGTTGATGAATTCCATTTTCAAACCCTTCCTTAGAAAATTTGTGCTAGTATTTTTTGATGATATACTAATCTACAGCGAGGTCTTGGAAGGATCATGTTGAACATGTTGACAGGGGTGCTCAAACTATTTGCAGGAGAAACAATTATATGTAAAAAGTCCAAATGTTTCTTTGGAGTACAAGAGGTGGAATATCTCGGGTCATATTGTATCTCACGAGGGTGTTAAAAGTGGACCCTAACAAAATTAAAGCCATTAAGGAATGGAAAGTTCCCACAACCATAAAGCGATTGCGAGGATTTCTCGGGTTAACGGGGTATTATCGCAAGTTTGTTAAGAATTATGGGAGAATAGCAGCACCTCCAACAACATTATTGAAGAAAGATGCATTTTCATAGACTCCTCGAAGCAACTAAGGCCTTTGAACGTCTTAAAGAGGCAATGTGCCTAGCACCGAGTCTTAGCTACACCGGACTTCACAAAAACCTTTATTGTGGAATGTGATGCCTCGGAAATGGAATTGGTGCGATTTTAATGCGGGGAAGGAAGACCCATTGCTTTTGAAAGTCGTCCAATCAAAGGAAAGTATTTACGAAACCTATTTATGAGAAGGAAATGTTAGCAATACTACATGCACTAAAGAAATGGCGAACTTACCTAATGGGAAGACACTTCAAGGTAAAAAAATGATCATGATAGTCTTAAACACTTTTTTGGAACAAAGACTATCGTCGGAAGAACAACAAAAATGGGTCACAAAGATGTTGGGTTATGACTTTGAAATAATCTACAAAAAAAGGAAAGCTGAATGTTGTTGCGGATGCACTCTCAAGAAAGAATGAAGAGGTGGAAGCATTTCTTTGTGCCATTTCTATTATCCAACCAGATTGGATAGCTGAAGCAAGAGATGAATGGAAGAAGGACAAAGATGTATGGACACTCATTCAAAAGTTGCAGCAAGATCCTAGTACATCCGATACATTTAGTTGGAAAAATGATTCCTTATGGTACAAAGATGCTTATATCTTTGTAATAATTCCCAACTAAAACAAAAGATTCTTTTGGAATTGCACACTTCTCCTTTAGGAGGACACTCAGGATTTTTAAAAACTTACCACGGGGTGAAGAAAGACTTTTTTTGGGATGGCCTTAAATCTGATATTCAAAATTTTGTGGCGGAATGTTTGGTTTTCCGAGCGAGAATAAAGTGGAAACAATTAAGACCCCAGGGACTTCTACAACCTTTATCCATTCCAAGTCAACGTTGGGAGGAGATTTCAATGGATTTTATCACAGTTTACCTAAGTCCCGAAGGAAAGAGTGTCATCATGGTGGTAGTTGATAGGCTTACCAAGTATGCACACTTTTGTGCATTATCTCATCCATTTAAAGCAAGTGCGGTTGCTACTACATTTATGGGACGAATTCAGCTACATGGAAGCCCAAAGGGTTATTGTGAGCGACAGAGATCCCATTTTCTTTGGAAATTTTTGGACGGAGTTATTTTCTTGTTTGGGTACTCAATTAGCTCATAGCTCATCTTATCATCCTCAATCGATGGTCAAGCCGAGATAGTAAATAAATGTTTGGAAGGATATCTTCGTTGTTTTGTATCACGATAAACAAACACAATGGGTCAAGTGGTTACCTCTTCCTTTGAATGGTGGTATAACACTTCCTTCCATACTGCAGCAAAAATGACCCCATTTATGGCACTTTATGGATATCATCCACCATCCATCACATCATCTTTAAGGGAAAATTCGAAGGTTCAGGCAGTGGAAGATCACATCGAGCATCAGCAAGAAGTTCTCCAACTCTTAAAGGATAACCTGAATTTGGCACAAAATCGAATGAAACAACAGGCAGATCAACATCGTAGCAAGAGAAGTTTTGATGTAGGAGATTGGGTATTTTTACGGCTACAACCATATAAACAAATGTCCCTCAAGCAAGCTAAGAAGGATAATAAATTATCGCCAAAGTACTATGGTCCTTACAAGGTGTTGCAAAAGATTGGTACTATGGCATACAAATTGGAGCTTCCTGCTTCTTCGCGAGTACATCCGGTTTTCCATGTTTCATGCTTAAAGAAGGTTATAGGTGAAGATCTTCCAGTTCAAACAATTGCCAGAACTTGGTGGGGAAGGGAAAATCATATTGGAACCTGAAGCAGTCATGGAAAAAAGAACTCGACAACTACGGAATCGATCAATTTCAGAGTATCTCATCAAGTGGAAGAACTTACCCACTGAAGATTCTACATGGGAGGATGAGAATTTTATACAGAAGCACCCGGAGCTACTCAAGTGTTGAGGACAACACTTTTTTTTTGAAGGAGAGGGGCATGTTAGGTCCCTATATCACTAGTATAGCCCCTTATTATTGTTAGTGTAAACCCCTTATTGTTATTATTGTACCCTTGTAACCCCATTTTGTTATTATTGTGCCCTTAAATTATTATTGTTAGGTCGGCTAGGATTACATTGTGGCCCACTAGGATTACATTATGGCCCCATGGACTCCTATATATAGAAAGGAGGTTTTTTGAATTGTATCATCCAAGAATTGTTCATTTATGTAATGTATTGGAGGTTGCCCCCTCGAAGTGGCTCATTTCTAAGGCGTTTACATCTCTTTTCTTCTATTTTTGGAGCTGGTTACACAACATAATTACATGTTGTATCTTGTTCATCCTATTGTCGATGTCCATATAAAGGAGCAACCATCCACCGGAATGCATGGGTGCTAACCACTGCAACCGCTAGTCTACTAGGAAGTCCTTCACATACATGGTTCATCCAACCTCTCGATGAACTCCCCATAGATATAAAATTTCACCTCATGGAGTCTAAAACCAATATGGCTATGGCCCACCCAAGTGTATCCTTCCCCCATGACACACTCTTCCAGGGTGTTAAAACTCTCTAACAGAGAGAACATATAACAAAGGGTATGCATGCCTCTCTAGGTCTTACAACATGTACATAAAACATTTAAAAGACCACAACTAACAATATGTGACATGTAGATTTGCTCCAATTACAATGCGTGACTCATACTTTACCATGATCATAAGTCTATTCCACAAGCTCACAAAAACTCGATTGTTGTCCATCACAATAATTGTCGCTTCTCCTTTTCTCCATCTTTTGAAATTTTCTTCCACTGCTTCAATCAATTTCTTCTAAAAACATATCCAAGCTGGGCATCTTCATATTGAATCTTTCCATCTTCAATTCGTTGTTGTTAGAGTGATCAGTTCTAACAAATAGAATTTACATGCTAAGTTGATCAGGCTCAACATGCTTCAAAAAATAATTCAAGAAAACAATTCCATTCACCAAGCATTATGGAAGTAGAACATGATAAATCGCAACACTCCATAGCAAGCTCTTTGAACTGCAAGACCTACAAGCAGCTTGTAGTGCAAAGATCCAGCTTGAGAAATTGCAAAAAGCCCTCTGTTGTTCACATTCTCGGTGTAAAGCTCAATTTTTCACCTTCTCGGCGTAAAGCTTGACAGAGCCCTCATATGAGTTGCCAGGAATGTGCTAGGTATGAGTCACCCGAATGATGGCCTCCACGCCAGAGTATCCATCCTTCGCAAGCTCACGAGTAAGCTCCCTCAATGTTAATTTCATAAAGGAAAAATAAGCATTTTTCTTCTTGTCGAAGCTTAGAGATGACAGCTTCCCTGTCTCCACAGATTCAAGTTGATTCATGGTGCTCTCCCTGCCCACACATATCAGCAAGCTGACCACTTGACTATAATCTGCCAACTCTGTTTTTTTTTTTTATGCAGTGTTTTGGAAGAGATGGCCCTCCTGTTGAGCGTGCATACCAAAGAAGAAGGTAGGCAGCGTACCTCTCTTCTGCTGCGGGCATAGCCTTAGAAACGATAGCCACACCTTCTTCGAAACTCAGCACTCACACCTAAATGCATGCGTAGCAAATCAGTTGAGTAGCAAATCGATCCAACTCGGGCTGGAGCTGTAGCTTGAATCATATTCTATAGTCTGAGATGGGTTTCAGGCACGGGTGGCAGCATTTCCATCAACATCCACGACCGTGTTGTCCGCAAATGGCACTGTTCTGTCTGCTGGAAAAAAAAAGACGTGGAGCAGTGTTGGTTTGTTGTCTCAATGGCTTTGCTTTCTTCATAGGAAGCCCTATAGTTGCATGATCCATGTGACAATGCTGCAAGCCTTTCTCCATTATCCTTAAAAAAAAAAAACGAGGGCAACACATCTGGAAAAGGTTTTTTTTTCACACCAGGACCTTCTCAATCGCTCAACAAGTGCCCGCAGGCCATAATGACAAGATCACGATGCCTACTCCAGCTATCTGTCGATGTGAAATTCTTCCACAGTTCCCTTAATTTCTTCCTGGGCTTGCAACGATCCAAAAATCCAACACCCAGTCTCCTACTAAGCACAACTTCTATGCATGCTTCAAATACACAGAGTGAACGACACATATTACACCACCCTTTTACTTTGTAACGCCAAATTGAAACAACAAAGAACACGCTGAGTTTAAACAATGACAACGCGTCTTACACACAAGTCTAATATGAAACGCAATTGATCGCAACTCTATTTCTCTTGAATTAACTCCACAGACATTTGAACAATCTAATGGACAGACAACACATTCACCAAAATCTTTATTTTCCTTGACCCAGAAGGGGCTAAGGCCATGCCCAGGCCCAAATGGGCTCCAATACCAACTTAAAAACTGAACATACAAGCTACGTTCTATTACTCAAATAGAGTTACATATATACGTGAGGTATTGTCTCAAGATAGGTAAGCTATCTTGGACGCACAATAAGTTGGCTGAGAGAATATCTCAACCACACACTAAACAAGGAACCTAGATTTAGCTAACATCTATAGACTAGGAACATACTCTATACATAGAAAGTCACAATTGAAGACAAGTAGGAATTACACATTCCAACAGTTGTATTTGTCATTTTAATTTTTAATAAAATTTAAAATTCCAAAATATACATATCACATTAGAATAAATTTAAATGATAATTATTGATATCATAACTATAGTATTTCAAAACATTTAATTAATAATTATATAAATACCTAGTAAATATAATTAATAAACATATCAAAGGTTTAATAAATTTAATGAATAAACATATCAAACCTTAATAATTACAATAAAATACTTTTATAATATGATGATGATTAATGTTCACTATGACCATATGATATCTCAGCTCTTAAGAAAGAAATATTAACTGAGATCCCTTAACATTTTATTTTTGTAATAAAAATGAAGGGAGAGAAGCTTACACAAAGATCACCATAGTTTTGTTGACTTAGCAAGAGAAGAAGGTTGGTATTGTGGCAAATATTTCTAAAATTAGAAGTAATTTGGAAAATATTTAGAAAATTAGAACAAATGTGTGTAAGAGCTAGGCAATCCAAGTGAAAATACTTTTTATCTCCAACCATTTTAACAACGCAAAGGTAAAAATCTTTTTTCTACCAAGGCTTTTTGAGAATGGATCAATGTGAGGTTTCATTTTGAAACTCATGAAAATTAGTTCTTATCTTGGCAATGTTCAATTTATTTTTAGCACTAGTCAAGACAAAAAGATAATTCTAGTTTTTGAGATTGGGTTTGGTCACATCCTTATAATAACTTAGCTTCATTTTCCCCTCTAACTCCTTATCATCCTACAACTTATACTTAAATTTGGAAAGAATAATATTTTTAATATTATTCATAATTTTCAAAACGATCTCCTCCTTTGTCTACTAGGTGATATACATGATGATGATGTAATCCCAAAAATCTTACAAAAAAAAATGATCTGCCCCCGATCATCTAGCTAAGTCTGGACTGGATATACTTATCTCAGCCTGACTTGAGCCGGAAATGGAGGCTTTGGCTTGAGTTAGAAGTAATTTTAGGATACCTCTTGGTTTCCATTTTGTACAGATCCTTCTTAAACATGAGATACCAAATCATAGCCATGTTTTCAGTTTGGGTAAAGGCTAGCTTCAATCAAGAGAATAATATAGGGATTATTTCCTTTAATCTTGAGGTTGTAGGTTATAAATTGCTTTTGGATCAACTCAAATTTTCTCCAAGATTATCTAGATATACTAATACTCCAAGATATACTACTACTCCAAACCTCACATTCATAAAGATATGGGTTACAATTCTTTTCAATCCCATAATAAGCTTTCTAGCCTCCAATTATTCTTTTCTCAAAGTTATAATTCCAATTGAGTTGATGATAAATGTCAATTCCCAAAATATTTATGCTATTAAAATTACATTAAAAAAATTAAACCAAAAACTTATAAAACATATCAAAATACAAATTTCAAACATATATATACTAAAAATTAGTATAAATATATTTTAACTATGAATTTACTAAATATTTAAATAAAATAAATTTTCCTTAATATAAAGGTTTTCTCAAATTTTATACTAAAAAATTTACAACTTTCCTAAAAATCTAATTTATCTATATACCTAAAATAAATCTATTAAAATTTCATATTAATAATAACATAACAAAATTTCCTAAAAATCTTAAACGGCACCATTACAATCACAAAATCAGCTTTTCCAACCATTTCTTTTAATCCACCATCCACGCGATGCATTCTTATACACCATGTCATATAATCCACCATTCTCTCTCTCTCTCTCTCTCTTTTTTTAAATTTTTTTGGTTTGAATTACTATTACTATGCTTTGAACTTTTATGTTTATTTATAAACATAGTGAATATGTTAAGGATATATATTTTTTTCTATGTAATTTTTTTTTAATTATATGATAATTGTATATGTTGGTATAAATATGATGTGTGGTTTTGTTTATTTTTAAAATAAAGGTCATACGTATCATTTTTAAAATAAAAAATAAAAATTTTCTAAATAAAAAATAATATTAGTTATAATAAAATAATAAAATTGAATATATATTTGGCTGATTTTAATTAAAAGCATTATGAATATCAATAATCTCATTTTCACTATATTCACTCAATTAGTCGTTGATGTTTCAATCTAGTATTAACATGTGGTAAAAATATATATTTCAATGTACATATTGTACAAATCCATATGTAACAATTATTATTAAACTTTACCACATATAAGATTTTTTTTACTGCATACTATAAGGTTAAACTATATTGTTCACAACATGGTTTTTAATTACATCCCTATAATTTGGACAGAGACTTGTTTTACATCACACTTAATGTTTTTACATATAATTATATAGTTGCAAGAGTTTGTGTCTCAAACTATATTACATTTCATTATTTTTTTGAATATGACTTAACCTATCCAACCATAAACTTTATGCAAAAAATCTAATTTATAACTGCTTTGGAATTTCGCCTTTAATATGAGTCCTATCTAGACGCATTGATTCAAGGTTCTCATCTTGGTCATGTCGGGCACTATTAAATTCACAACGAGCTGTAGGATTTGTCGTGCAATTGTGTTTATTGAACTTAGGACCCCTGCTCCTCTACCCACCATTGGATGGCGACGAAGATCTATGGTAGGTATGCAGGCAGGAAAATCCTTGGTATTACCCCACAACCTTATCCTATCGATTCATTCACTCAACGACTGAGCTCTTCTTGTTCTGCTGTCTTAGGGTTTAGTTTTCTTTTATGGCTCGGCTTCTTGATCTGCCCCAATGTTTTTGCGATGAACTTTAAACTCGCCTTGACACGGAAGCTCATCCAGCTAGTGCTTAAATGGAGAAAAGAGTTGTTTCATGGGTTACAACAACTGTGATAGAAAGAAGGATTCAGGGTTTTTAGCCAGGTAAGACTTCCAGATTTCGCAAATTAGTCCTCGATTCTCCTTCAAATTTCTTTCCGAAACTTGTCTTATACTCTGGGTTTTAATTACTTCAATCTACTTATGAGTCTCTCATTGATTCTTCCATGGGTTTTCAGGTTTGCGCTCGGAGTTTCGTTTGGGAATTTGGTATAACATGTATATATATCAATCTCAAACTTCTTTTTCGTTTCTACTGGAACGTTCACTACAGTTTTTATGTTAAAGGGCCAATGCTTATTCATCAGAATTGTTTTGTCTTCACAGGTACCTATCCATTAAAACTGAACCTGTTCTTCAATCCTTCACCAGTCGAGATTCATGCTGCTAAAGGATCTTATTGCTCCTCCAGGTACTTTGCATACTTTGTTTGCTCGTTTCTAGGCCTTGTCCTCGGCCTGTTGCGCTGGTGGAATCACTTAATGGTAACTTCCGACATTTGATAGTCGGAGTCTCTTTTCATAACGTTTTTACTGAGATTATTTTTTTGTATAAATAAACAATGTAACTCACACAATAGTGCTATTTTCTGCTGAGAGAGGGTTTTTTCTCCAGACCTATTCCTTCTAGTTCACGGTGGATTTTCCCAAACTTAGCTAATCTTTGTAATGTGAAAATACTTTATATATATATATATATATATATATATATATATATATATATATATATTAATCTATTCGTAAGACGCTTTTGGTCTTATTTCTCAGGAAGTCCTCCAAGGACTTACCTTATTTCAATGAAAAATTATGTATTTCTCTTTTACTGTTGTTCATATATATATGCATAATGAGATATTCCAGATTTTCTTGAATGTTCTTGATTATTTGTATAATTCTTGGTTACGGTCTGAGCCCTAGGATGACCTCTACAATTCAATGATATAATTCATTTGCGTTATAAAATGTTTGGTTATGTGTATTTATCCAAAGATTATATATATACATTGAGTACTATGTAGTTGAATTTCAGTTAGATATTATTTACTGGTTTTCTACCCTTCTTAGTAATATTCTCAGTAATATCATTCTAGAATTTGTTAGTTAAGTTTTGTGACTGGTGTTTTATTCAAGTGACCAGAGCACCTTATTTGTTTATCCGAGTTTAGCTGCGCTTGAGGGACAATGTCTCTTGGGTTAGGGTTTCACCTTTTACCCTCGACCGAAAGTCCGCTCTAGAATATTTTGTCATTAAGAAATTTTCTATATATATATATATATATTTTACCTTTACAGCTTTATAGTTTATGTTATAAGCTTGAATATTGGTTTACTATCTTTTCCTTATGGCACAATTTACAATACTATTTTCAATCTTTCAGTATAGTTCTCCAACGAAATTCTACTGTAAAATATATATAACCCAAATATTGTTTTCCACTGTTCCTACACAACACAATCACTGTTGTATAATTCATACATAGTTATTCTATATTTCTTTCTTTGCTATTATCTTAAATACTGAACTTGTACATTATAAATTCTACACTTAATTTACAAAACTCAAACATAACTTGCTAGGTTCATAAATAAATACAAATCTCATTCTTTTTAACGTACTGTTCATAAGAATGTTGTTCTTGCCTCTAACTAGATAACATATGTATATGAAAACTAGTTCACATCACAATTCACTGTAATGTACAGATAATTATCTGAACAATACAATTTTTTCTGTTGAGGTCCTCCCAACCTTCAAGAGAGGCGATTACATCCTCCTCTTGGCCCCGTGCTCCACTCCTGGAAAGGTACGGGTTGACAGTCGTTTCTGTTGTGACCTCAAGACTCCCATTCTAGTCAGTACCATAAATTTTCTCAGGAATGTTGAGTGATTTCCATTGGTATCTACCAGCTCAGGAAAATCCAACTCTCTTCCCTAGAAAATGAACAAAACCTCCATTCCTTATTGAGATCAGTCTCTTATCCAGAGAGGAACAGGTAACTATTTCAAAATTTCTCAAACCACCTTCCAGTTCTTGGAATACTTTTACCATCAGCTTTTGAATTTTTATGGAACTACTTCCCATAAACAATTTCTGTTTTTCAAAATAATAAAAATAAAAAAAATAAAATTTTCCAGAAAATATTAAGTGTCTCAGTTTTTTTTTTTTAAATAATAAAATGTCATTTAACTAGTTATTAACTAGTTAACATTAAATTTAGCTGTCACAACTTCCCCCCTGGAAGTAACACCGTCCTCGGTGTTTCACTCCAGTTCAAGAAGTAACTCTCGGTAAGCCTCACGTACAAATCCCTCGTCCTCCCAAGTAGCCTCATCCGAGGTGAAGTGCTTCCACTGCACTTTAACCTGGGTGATGACTTGCTTCCAGAGCATAATTTCTCTCCTCTCGAGTATGCGCTAAGGCTCGACCAGAAACTCGCCGTCCAGTTCTACCTGAAAAAAACAAAGTTTCACGGTCAATTTTTCATAAAAAATCATGCTTCAAGTTAGGATTTTTTTTTTTTTTTTTTTAAATTTCTATCCTACCTGAATATTATGCTAATGAATTATGTGTTTCAGATCATGCACATATCGCTTTAACAGGGACACATGAAGCCCATTGTGTACCTGGATGTGGCTGGGTAAAGCCAACCGATATGCTACAGGTCCTATCCTTTCCAAAATTTGGAAGGGTCCAAGGAACCTGAGGGCTAACTTGGCACAAGAGGTACACCTCAAGGTAATCCTCTTGGGTTTGATCCTCACATACACATGATCACCCACTTCAAATTCTCGATAAGTCCTCTTTTTATCTACATAAATCTTCTGCCGATCCTGTGCAACTTTTAAGTTTTGCCTGATCTTCTTTAGCTCTGATTCCATTTCAGCCAACATTTTTGGCCCTAGCATTAACTTAGTTTCGTGGCCTCTCCAATTAATGGGAGTGCGTCATTGCCACCCATATAGAGCCTCGAAAGCACTCATCTTAAGGTATTCTTGGTAACCATTGTTGTAAGGAAATTCAACTAGGTGCAGGTAATATTCCCACTTGGTTGGTTGCTGCATCACGTATATGTTTAACATGTCTTCGAAAATTTGTTTTACCCGCTTTGTTTGAACATTCATCTGGGGATGATAAGCAGTGCTAAAGTTTATTTGGGTCCCCAGACCTATAAACACAGTTTTCTAGAATGTTGAAGTAAACTTCACATCTTTGTCCAAAATAACAATCTTTGGGATGTCGTGTAGTCTGAATATTTCTCTCATGAAAATATCTGCTATCTGTACAATCTTGTAGGTAGAATGTACAGGTATAAAATGTGAACATTTACTCAATCTTTCGATTACCACCACAATGGAGTCATTTTGCCTCTTTGACTGCGGTAAACCCGTAATTAAGTCTAGGGATATGACCTCCCACTTCCATTTAGGTATCGATATGGGCTGCAACAATCCTGCGGGATGTTGATGCTCCACCTTGACCCGTTGACACTCCAAACATTTATTTAAATATTCAACAATGTTTTTACGCATACCAGGCCATAAATATACTTTTCTAATAATGGTTAACATTTTCTGGTAGCCTGGGTGTCCTGCATAATTACTCCGATGATATTCATTCATAATTAGCTCCTTTAGGTCCACACGGTTTGGTACATATAGCTTTCCTCTAAAGGTTAGCATTTTTTCTTTATTAACTCCATATTCAGAAGTGTTTGCTTGCTTTTTGGCTTCTTCCATTTTCTGCCATAGGAATTGGTATTCATGATCCTTATGTGCTTCTTCTTTCACTTGATCCGAGAATTTTCATTAAGTTGATTATAGTAAAGCTCATAAACACAATTCAGCTTCCTACTTAAGGCGCCCTCCACTCTATTTTCCTTAACTTTTACGTGCTGGATGTCCATATCAAACTCACTTAAGAAGGAATTCCATCTTGCCTATTGGGAGTTCAAATCATCTTGCTTGAAATAACCGGTTAGGCTGCTATGATCTGTCTTTAGTACAAATTTCTTACCCAGCAAGTAGTGTCTCCATACACGGAGTGCATGTACTACTGCTGCTAACTCTAGATCATAGGCTGAATATATTTGTTCATGTTCCTTCAACTTTCTTGATCATAAGCCACTACCTTCACTTCCTGAGATAAAACTGCCCCAACTCCTTCTTTACATGCGTCTGTACAAACTTAAAATTCTTTATTAGGATCAAATACACTCAGCACTGGTGCAATGGTTAATAGCTGAGCTTCAAATTCTCAAAACTGTCTTGGCACCCAATAGTCCATTTAAAGACTTTTCCTTTTCTCTGCAAGGAGGTAATTGGAAAAGAAATTCTGGAAAATCTTTCAATAAATCTTCGATAGTACCCAGCCAATCCCATAAAGGATCGAATATATGCCACATTTTGGGGTACCCGCCATTCCATGACTGTCTTAATTTTCTTTGGATCAACAACAATCCCTTCTGCTGAAATAACATGGCCTAAGTACTGGATTTATGTTTCGAAGAAATCACACTTGCTGAACTTAGTGTACAACTAGCGTTTCCTTAACATCTCCAGCACAATTCTTAGATTTTCTCTATGTTATTCTTGGTTCTTGGAATATATTAGAATATCATCAATAAATATGAGTACAAAGTTATCCAGGAAAGGATGAAATATACCATGCATTAACCTCATAAATGTTGCTGGTGCATTTGTTAACCCAAAGGGTAACACCACAAACTCATAATGCCCGTACCTGGTACAGAAAGCAGTCTTATGAATTTCCTCATCCTCAATTCAGATCTGGTGATATCGAGATCTTAAATACATTTTAGAGAACAATGTGGCCCCCTTCACCGAATCAAACAGATCATCAATCCTTGGTAAAGGATATTTATTTTTTACTATTAACTTGTTGAGCTGTCTATAGTCCATGCAAATTCACATGGTTCCATCCTTTTTCTTAACAAACAACACTGGTGCTCCCCAAGGGGACACACTTGGATGAATATATCCTTTGTCCAACAGTTCTTGTAATTGAATTTTTATTTCACTTAATTCTAAAACACTCATTCTATAAGGAGCCCTGACACAGGTGATGCTCCCGGTATTAATTCAATGGTAAAATCAATATCTCTTCTTGATGGTAATCCAAGTATATTTTCCGGAAATACATCCATAAAATCTTGTACCACTGGTATGTTTTCCATCATAGGAGACTTCTCCTTGGAGTTAGCATATCCCACATGGATAGCATAAATCTGACATCCCTTCCTCATACATTTATTCATTTGGGATGCTGTAATTGGACGTAGTTGTAGCGGCTTATTGATTCCCTGAATCTCCTTGCTTGTTCCATCTTGCATTATGTAATAAATGATATTTTCTTTGAAATCCATCAAGGTCCAATGTTTTGACAACCAATCCATGCCCAACAAAACATCATAGGACCCTAATGGAAATATGTTCAGGTCCACGTTTAATTGTTGGTTTGAAATTTCCAAAGTGCAATTTGGAATTTTGGCAGTTACTTTTCCTTTTGCCCCTGTGGCTAGCTGTACTAGCCAAGGATTTTTAAATTTTTTCCCTTTTAATTTACATACATCTACTATTTTTGGGTTAACATAACTTAGACTTGCACCTGGGTCTACCAAAATAGAAATAGATTGAGACAGTAACTTACCCTCCAACTCTATCATTGTTGGCTGATAATCTGTCTGTCGATCCTCCAGCACTGTGTTGATACGAGGCATGTTTCAAGCCACATCACCTATCTTAGAAGCCTCCTGCAGATTTGCAATTGTTTCACTTCTCGCTCGCTATGGGAAGTTTTTATAATAATGCGCTTCACCACACCCCCAACACTGTAGAGGCGGTTTTCTCACTTTCCCTTGCTCAGGTTTGCTAGATGCTTCTGTAGGCCTTTCCTTATCTACCTACCGGGTTCTTTGATGATTTCTGCCAAACTGATTGCTTACAGAACTTCGTGCAAAATTTTTAAAATTATTATTTTTGGTGCCCTTGAAGTTTGAGCTTATTTTTTGTCCTTTTCTTGGCTGCCAAATTTTTCCCACTTCTCCTTTTGCCTTGGACTACTGGTAGCACATTCATGCCTTACGAATGGCTTCATCCATGGTTATGGGAATTATGAATTCAATTCGCTCCTTCATATGTGTTGGCAGACTACTTAGAAATATTTGAACCTTAGCCTTTACATCTCTAAGGTATGGAACATATCTTAATAAAGAGGTGAAATTGGTAATTTACTTGTCCATGGTCATCTATCCCAACTTCAAATCATGAAATTCTTTAGATTTCTCATCGTAGAAACATTCTGTTAAATACTTATCTTTAAAGTATTGCTCGAACAATTCTTAGGTGAAATATTGGTCCTCAATGCTACAACATTCTTTACTTCTTCCCACCACAGAGTGGCTTTTTCCCTTAACTGATATATGGCCAATCTGTCTTTTAGGTTGCTGCTATACTCGTACACTTGAAAATATTTATTCATATTTATCAACCAAGCCTCTACCACTTCCTCAGCTTCACCATCAAATGTTGGTGGTTTTATTTTTCGAAACTCACCCTGAAGCTCCAATTTTTGCTTCTTAACTTCTTGTTGATCTGAAAAATAGCCAGACTCTGCTTCATTATAGTTTTTTTTCTTGTTGCTTTGCTGGGAAGGGATTCTTTCCACTATGTCAGTGGTGTGTTCCCTTGTTTGTCACTCATTACCCTCTTGCATGTCTCTATCAACACTGGGTTGTTCCATTCTCTGATTATTCTTGTCTGACATGCTCTTGAGTATCTTTTCTTTCTCTTTCATCAAGCGCTCGTTATCACTTCGAACCTGCACCATTTCTTCCTTTAAATTCTGCACTGTATTTGATAAAATTTTAGTTTGGTGCTGCTGTTCCTCCAACATTCTACTTGTTTGCTGGTGCTAGTCCACATTCAGCTGAACCCACATCTTAGGGCTCACTTCTGGTTGTTTTTGGGGTTCCCCGGTGTTAAGGGGTGGTTGTTGCGTTGAACCCCTTCTTATGATATTTCCTGTTATGCTTCTTTTCTATGCATCAATATATACACATCTTAAAATGTTAGTTGACCCTTAGGGTCCTATCGTACGAATGCTGCTTTGATACCAATTGTAAGAATTATCATTAAACTTTACCACATACAATTTTTTTAACTCCATACTATAAGGTTAAAATATATTGTTCACAACATGGTTTTTAATTACACCCCTATAATTTGGACAGTGACTTGTTTTACATCACACTTAATTTTTTTACATATAATTATATAGTTGCAAGAGTTTGGGTCTCAAAATATATTACATTTCATTATTTTTTTGAATATGAATTAACCTATCCAACCATAACCTTTATGCGAAAAATGTAATTTATATGTAACACCCTTAGTTTTATGTTTTTTTTTCCAAGTTAGACATTTGAACTTCAGTCCAAAGGGGAGTGGACCCCAATGGATAATTATTGTGTGGATGTAATTAATGAATTATTTAATTATGAAAAATAAATAAAATCATCCTGTGCATATTGACCAAATGAGATTTTCGAGATCACTTGCCCCATCCATGAGGTATGGAAAGAGGCTAAGAATTTCCCCAAAAATATTTTAAAAAGCCTTGAAAGAATTTATTTCTAATTTATATTTTTCAGGAAAAATCTAAATTTACCCAATGATGTGGAGAGTAGTTGGGAAGAGGTAAAAATATGGAAAAGAAGAAAGCAGCTTTAAAGTCCCTAAATAAGGGAAGCCTAGGCAAACAGGAATAAAAGCATCCTGTAATTCTGGACGCAGAATTAGAAACAAGATTTGGGGAGAGCATAAGCTTAAATAAGCTATTCCAGAACAGATTGAGGTTGGTCTGTTCTGGGAGGGGATCTCAGCTAGGGGGTGAGTTCGGGAGACAAAGGAACTCTAAGGTTGGGAGGATTGGTCATCTGCAGAATTGGTATGCTCACAATTTTATGAATGGTTAAAATATATGCTGTAGTATTATACTGGTAAATGCTGTAGCTATTATTTTGTTTTAAGTTGAGATTACTATTCCCTACATTTAACATAACAAAATAGGAGAAATAAATCATCTACAGTCTGTATAGTTGTAGGAATATAAATTATGGAAATATTATCATCCAAAGTCTCTAAACCATGGTAAGGTCTAAATCTGGAGATATGTATCGTTTCCATACAAACTTTGAATATTATAATTTTAAATGTTACTTCTGGAATGTATAATTGCATGATGATAAATTTAGGTAGAAGCTATCAATCTATAGTAACTTAGCAATTCTACTAAATTAAGTGAAATAGCAAGTTACTCTACTGAATATAATGGATAGATAGGTTAAGGAAAAAGTGAATTATGAAACATATAATTTTATACTATTGAGAATGATTAAATGTTATAACAGAAAGATAGATGTCATTGATACATCGATAAAAGAATTAGTCTAACCTATATATATATATATATATATATATATATATATATATATATATATATATATATATATAGGAAAATTTAAAAATAAATTGATTAATTTTATCCTGAATATAGATGGTATTGCCTGAAGTAAAGTGAAGATTCAATAGACATAACTATTATCTTCCTGCACAGTATAAAACAAAATTTCCTCTCTAATCTGAAAAAAAAGTATATATATTAGAAGTAGTGCTGAAGTATTTAAATAATATATTCAGCCTAAATGGAAAACATGTTGAGTTAGAGAGAAACCATTGCAACTATTCTTCATTAACAGAGGTAACGAGAGAAAAACTTAAATAAGAGAAAGTCATTAAATTGTTCTAGGAAATACAAACATGCTGATATAAGATAACTTATGCTAGCTGAAAAAAGAAAATAAATTTAAAAGGAATTTTATGTATATGCATTTATGAAATGTAAAAATGCTGGAGGAATCTCTACTTTGAGAAGAGAAATGAAGTGATTTCCGTTTAAATGTAAAGCAAGAAGATTGAAGTAGTTATGGTATAAATATGTATATTATCTTTCTGAAATTGTACCGAAAGGAAAACAAATCAATTTTATACATAAAGGCCTCACTGCAAGTGTTAGGAAAACATGAATGAATTATAAACAAACCATTAAATGTATAGGAAAACATATCTTAACATTGAGTTAACTCATTGATTAACATTCATAACACCGAATGGGAAATCGACTTAAATAACAGGGTAAATGGAATGAAACCACGAAATTCAACCATGAAGTAAATTGTGGACTATTATTAGTCAACGTCAATAAAACAAAACAAAAATAATTTTATATGTGCATTGTATAAATTACATCTGAGGAAAATTGGAGATAAAAACCCTAAATCGTTTAATCAAAGACATCCCCAACACATTCTGGGATAATAGAAATATCATATTTGCCCTGAGGCCATCGAAGATTCAACCTGTATATAAATAAAGATTTATGATGTTAAAAAGCCGAGAATTATCGGTGACTCCAATGTTATATAAAATAAAATTCCATAACCAAGTTAAGTCTCTTACTGAGGAAAACGATGGCAAATGAATTTAAAACTCCTGCAATAACATTGTTCATAAGGGAATGAGACCCTGATATTAATAAGGCTAGCGTTTAGAGAATAAATACAACATATGATAATAATAAACAAATTTTCCATGGAATTTACAGAGCAATGTACTTACAAAGAGACGAAAATGGGAAGAATGCCTTGACGTCTTGATAACCAGAGCCAACTGAGTCAAATTATTGAGATGAACGATGCGTTCATCCTAGAGATATTGCGAATTAAATTAGTAACAGATTGATAAGGGAACGAAAGATGAAAATCTATTACCAGAAAATTTTTATATGGATCCAGAAAAGAAATCGAAATTCTTAGATAAAACGCAAATCAAGTGTTGAATGAAAAAAATCCAGTGGGACTTACAATGTAAGTAGTGGAAAACTAAGTGAACGAGATGATTATAAGAGCAGTAAGGAGACTCATACGAAGAATCAAAACAGGCCATATGATTCTAATTAAACCCCAACATGTATTCACGACTAGCTATGGAATTCATAAGCAAAAATATGATTCCGACCGATAACCAAACTTTTCATTTTAATCTCGCGCAGATAAGTAATGAGAAAATGAATCTTTAGAGAGAAGAACCAACAGAGAGCTCAATATACCCTCGTAAGATCGTAAGCCAAAAACACGGCCACTATAAATTACAAAATCTCAATGCATTCAACAGATAGAGGCAAAGGGAATATGTATTACCTGTGAGCGTATGGAAGAGGACGTAAGTCCGGATGTGTGATACGCCATAACAAAACCCAGGCCGCATGATTTGTTTGAGCCAAAATGCTTTGAGAAAGACTAGAGAAAATGAACAATAGGAGAAGTGGAATGAAATTGAAGCCACAGATTTAATAGGGAACAACTGCTAAACCCTAATCAATCATCCAGCCTTACAAGTGTCGAAAATCCGTCGGCTCTCCCATAAATTGAAACACATTCAATTGATAGGACCAAACACCGTAACTCCATTAATTGTTACATGTACAAGTACAGATGCGAGAGTAAATGCATGTTCAGAATGGTGGTAAGGGAAGATAAACCACGATTTTGTTGTGGGGCTCGAGAAACCAAACATAGAGATCATATTGAGGCAAAGAGTACATGTCTCAATTGACGAGAAGGCCATAGTAAATGTGTCGATTGATACATTATAAGTGAAATAAAATAAGTCTTAGACGATTTTATTCATAGTTCTTATGTTAACAATACGCTTAGAATGTGTTTTGAATTCGTAATTTGAACACGAATTAATGAATATAGTTAAGTATGTAATAACCCACATGTGAATTGTCTTAACATAGATTTAATATATATATGTACCTTGTCAAAATAAATTGGCATAGGTGATGTCACAAACCAAAAGTATATATATTAGTAGTGAACCTTTGGAAGTATTAAATTGGATTAAGAATGTATAAGGTGAAAAAATCCTTAAAGGTTCATGAAAAGTTGTTATGAAGGATATTATGTTAGGAGATAAGACCATGTTGTGGTATTAATCGTATATAGAGTAATTGTTGTATAAAGAAAATAAGTTGAAGCCCTGTTTTCAACTGTACTCGGAAACAAAAAAATATGAAGAGTATAGTAAATATTTTTAGTTAAATTTTAATCTGGTTTCCCTATAGGGAATAATCTGAAGGTAAGAGTTAGAATAGTGTTGCCAGGAAAGTTAAGTAGAGTACTGGAGAAGAAAAAAAATTTTGAGGAAAAGAGGAACATTACAAATGGTATCAGAGCTCATGTTAGAAAAAACTGGGTTGTTGTTGTGCTCACTGTATAAATTATTTTTTTGAGATTTTTTTTTTTTGTTACTGATGTTGTTTTGTTTAGTGTACAATGGTACTAGAACTGAAAGGTCAATGGCTGAAGGAGATGAAATTTATGTTGATCTGGGTGATGGAGATAACATGCCAGATCCCAATTCTCCTCTGATGGCTATGTTGCATAGGTTGCAACGGGATATGGCCAAGCTAAGAAGCCAGAATGATAGGCTGTCAGTAGCCAGTGAGGAGCAGGAAAATCTGATAAGAGAACTGACCTTGCGGAACATCCAAGAAGGTGAAGGTTCCGGAAAGAAGAGGAGAGGCAAGTTCTCAGATGATTCTGAGGAAGATGACACTACTAGACATCAGTCTAAACAAAATAAGGAATTATAGGGTGAATTCCGAAAAATTAAACCTCCCTCCTATTATGGGGAGAAGGAGGAAGATGCTGAGGCATGGCTGTTAAATATGATTAAGTATTTTTAGGTCTATGAATATGAAAGCAATCTGAAGGCCAGATTAGCTATCTACCAGTTGCAAGGTAAGGCTACCTTGTGGTGGGAGGAGACAAAAATGGTTCATGCCATTGATGAAAAAATAGTGACTTGGGAAGATTTCCAAGTCAAGTTTAAAAATTGCTATTTGAACGAACACTATTATGATGATAAAGCAAAGGAGTTCCACAAACTCAGGTTGGGACAGCTCACCATAGATGAGTTTGTCACCAAGTTTACAAATCTGTTAAGGTATGTTCCTTATATTCGTGAAGAGAAAGCAAAGGTGCAAAGGTTTTTGAAATGTTTGCCCACTGTGTACAAGGAGAAAATAGAGTTCGATAATCCAAAAAATATGGACGAAGTGGTGAGGAAAGCTATATTATGCTACCAGCAGTTTAAAGGAAATAATGAACATGGGAAAAGCTGGATAAAAAAGGGTGAATTCAAAGGAAAGAAATAGAAACCAGCTTACTTGAAGAACTTTGGTAGGGATCATCAGCGGAAGAAATTTAAAAAACCAAAGGAAAGTCAAACTGCTCAGTCCCAAATTGGTTCAAAACAAATAGATGGAGATAATAAGAAGGAAGGAACAATTAAAATGTGAGAGCCTTTGAAATGTTGGGGTTGTGGAGAACCTCATCTGTTGAGGGATTGTCCACACAGAAATATTCAGATGATTATGAAAGATAGAGAAGCTACCACAATGAATAATATAGCCAGGAACATATCCACTATCAGTGCAGCCTTGGAGAACCGACAAGCAGAACACTAGGCTACTATGGTCAAGATGGAAGGTAAGATTGATGACCAATCTGTTACAGTTTTGATTGATCCGGGTGCTTCTTTGAGTTACATTAGTCCACAAGTTGTAGAGAAATACAATCTCAAAACTAAAAAATTTCAACGGTCTTGGTTGGTCTAGTTAGCCACTGGCACCAAACGAAAAGTAACTCATAAGTTACCTCAAACAAAAATTAAATTAAATGATTTTCAGACATAAGTAAATTTAAATATTCTGCCCTTAGGTTCATATGATTTGCTGATAGAAATGGACTGGTTAGAAAAAAGAAAGGCTATGATGAAATGTTGGGATAAAACTCTGCATTGCATAGATGAGGAAGGGAGACCCTTTATACTTAAAAGAAAACCAAAACCAATCTCTGTAAGACAAATATTAGCTCTGCAATTAAAAAGAACAGCTAGAAAAGGATATCAAGTATATGCTATACATGTTGAAGAATTAGGACAACAACTTGAAGAAAACCTGCTAGACACTTTACCAGTGGTAAGAGAATTTAAGGATTTTTTTCCAAATGACATTCCTCATCTTTCCCCCAAAAGAGAGATTGATTTTTAAATCGATTTGGTGCCAGAAGCAACACCCATTTCTAGAGCTCCTTACCAGATGAGCCCCCCTGAACTCATCGAGTTAAAAATGCAATTACAATAATTGCTGGATAAAGGTTACATCAGACCGAGTGTATCCGCTTGGGGAGAACCAGTGATGTTCATGAAAAAGAAGGATGGAACCTTTAGACTGTGCATTGATTACCGTCAAATTAATAAGTTGACAATCAAGAACAGGTACCCATAGCCCAGAATATATGATCTTTTTGATCAGGTGAGAGGAGCTTCAGCATTTTCTAAGATTGATTTGAGGACTGGTTATCACCAACTCAGAATTAAGGAGGAAGATATTAGTAAAACAGTTTTTCGAACCAGGTATGGTCAGTACGAATTTGTAGTCCTACCTTTTGGTTTGACAAATGCCCCTGCCACTTTTATGTGCTTAATGAACATCGTTTTGAACAAGTACTTAGATAAATTCGTACTAGTGTTCATACATGATATTATAGTCTATTCAAAAAGTGAGGAAGAGCACAAAGAACACTTAAGGATAGTTTTGCAGACTTTGAAAGAAAACCAGTTATATGCCAAATTCAGTAAATGTGAATTTTATAAAGACAAGATTCAATATTTGGGGCATATTATTTCTGAACAAGGATTGGCTGTTGACCCTGAGAAAATAAAGGCTATTAGAGAATGGCCGGTGCCGACTGATGTTTCAGCAGTAAGATCATTTATGGGGATTGCAGGTTATTATCGAAGGTTTGTGGAAAGGTTTTCTGCAATATCATATCCCATAACTTCACTACAGAGAAAATGCACCAAATTTGAGTGGACTGAAAAATGCCAAAACAACTTTGAACAACTAAAATTAAAACTTACTACAACCCCTATATTGAAAATTGCAGATCCTGACAAGGAGCTTGTTGTGTGTACGGATGCATGTAGAGAGGGATTGGGAGGAGTCCTATTGCAAGAAAATTCTGTTATTGCATATGAGTCCAGAAAACTTAAGAAACATGAACATAATTACAGTGTATATGATCTGGAATTGGCTGCTGTAATTCATGCCTTGAAGATGTGGCGACACAATCTTCTTGGAAAAAAATTTACATTGATGACAGATCATATTAGTCTCAAGTACTTCTTCTCTCAAACAGATTTGAATGCTCGACAAGCCAGATGGTTGTCTTTTCTGAGTGAATTTGATATGGACATAAAACATATTAAAGGGAAAGAAAACAAAATCGCTGATGCTCTAAGCAGAAATGCTTGCCAAAACATAAGCAGTGTTGGGAGTAGTGCTAGTTTTGATCTAGAAGAATTAGTTAAAAATGTAGCAGGTCAAGATCCCAACTATGAATATCTGCAATTGAAAATGCTGAAAAACGAAATGGCTGAATACACTCAAAATGAGAAAGGGATGATCTGCTATAAAACAGATTGTACATACCCAATGTGGATTCTTTGAAAAAATAAATCCTAGATGAATATCATAAACAACCATATTTAGGAAATCCTGGATATCAGAAAATGATTATAGCCTTGAAAAAGAAATTGTTTTGGCCAGGAATGAAAAAGGATGTAGCAAACTATTTAGCTAGATGCATGGAGTGTCAACTAGTCAAAGTTGAACATCAGCATCCATCTGGTCTTTTAAATCCCTTGCCAATTGCAGAATGGAAATAGGACATTGTTTCTATATATTTCATAACTGGGTTACCCAGAACAAAGTACCAGCATGACTCAGTGATGGTAGTGGTAGACACTTTAACAAAGGCTACACATTTCATACCTGTAAAATCTACTTTTGGGATAGCCCAAGTGGCAAATGTGTTCCTAAAAGAAACATTAAGGCTACAAGGGGTCCCAAAGATGATTATTTCAGATAGAGACGCTAAGTTCATAACCACCTTCTGGAAAGGTCTGTTTGGGGGGATGGGCACTAAATTGAATTTTAGTACTGCTTATCACCTTCAGACGGATGGTGAAACAGAGAGAACAAATCAAATTTTGGAGGATATGCTGAGAATGTATGTGATGGATAGGCCATCAAAATGGGAAGACTACTTGCATTTAGTCGAATTTTCTTACAACAACAGCTATCAATCCTCCATCAAAATGAGTCCATTTGAAGCACTCTATGGAAGAAAGTGTCGTACTCCTTTAAGTTGGAGCCAACCTAAAGATAAGCTAGTATGGGGGCCAGATACTCTACAAGAAATGGAAAGGATTGTCAAACAAATACAGAGAAACATAAAAACAACAAAATATCGACAGAAAAACTATGCTGATAGGAAGAGAGTCCATCGAGAGTTCAAAGTGGGTGATCATGTGTATTTGCGTATTAAACCCAAAAAGAGCACACTTTATGCTGGAAGTTGTGCAAAATTGGGTCCTAGATATTGTGGGTCTTTTGAGGTGTTAGAAAGGGTGGGACCAGTGGCTTATAAGATGGCCTTACCGCCCCATGTTAAAGTTCATGATGTGTTTCATGTTTCATTATTAAAAAGATATGTACATGATTCTTCTCACATTGTTGATTGGAATGTGATACAGGTGGAACTAGAAGGGGAGTTCCTTCCAGAGCCACTTCAAATATTGGAGCGGGAAGAAATTGAATTGAGAAATCGAACAGTAGCCAGATTAAAGGTGCAGTGGAAGCACTTTATTGCTGAAGAAGCTACGTGGGAAAGAGAAGCTGAGATGATGGAAAAATATCCATATCTATTTTCAAACTAAACTCTAGTAGTTAGCTTTTAACACCGAGGACGGTGTTTGTTTTCAGAGGGGGAATATGTAACACCCCTAGTTTTGTGTTTTTTTTTCCAAGTTAGACATTTGAACTTCAGTCCAAAGGGGAGTGGACCCCAATGGATAATTATTGTGTGGATGTAATTAATGAATTATTTAATTATGAAAAATAAATAAAATCATTCTGTGCATATTGACCAAATGAGATTTTTGAGATCACTTGCCTCATCCATGAGGTATGGAAAGAGGCTAAGACTTTCCCCAAAAATATTTCAAAAAGCCTTGAAAGAATTTATTTCTAATTTATATTTTTGAGGAAAAATATAAATTTCCCCAATGATGTGGAGAGTAGTTGGGAAGAGGTAAAAAGTTGGAAAAGCAGAAAGCAGCTTTAAAGTCCCTAAATAAGGGAAGCCTAGGCAAACAGGAATAAAAGCATCCTGTAATTCTGGACGCAGAATTAGAAGCAGGCTTTGGGGAGAGCATAAGATTAAATAAGCTATTCCAGAACAGATTGAGGTTGTTCTGTTCTGGGAGGGGATCTCAGCTAGGGGGTGAGTTCGGGAGACAAAGGAACTCTAAGGTTGGGAGGATTGATCATCTGCAGAATTGGTATGCTCACAAAATTTTATGAATGGTTAAAATATATGCTGTAGTATTATATTGGTAAATGCTGTAGCAATTATTTTGTTTTAAGTTGAGATTACTATTCCCTACATTTAACAGAACAAAATAGGAGAAATAAATCTTCTACAGTCTGTATAGTTGTAGGAATATAAATTATGGAAATATTATCATCCAGAGTCTCTAAACCATGGTAAGGTCTAAATCTGGAGATATGTATCATTTCCATACAAACTTTGAATATTATAATTTTAAATGTTACTTCTGGAATGTATAATTTCATGATGAGAAATTTAGGTAGAAGCTATCAATCTATAGTAACTCAGCAATTCTACTAAATTAAGTGAAACAACAAGTTACTCTATTGCATATAATGGATAGACAGGTTAAGGAAAAAGTGAATTCTGAAACATATAATTTTATGCTACTGAGAATGATTAAATGTTATAACAAAAAGATAGATGTCATTGATACATCTATAAAAGAATTAGTCTATCCTATATATATATATATATATATATATATATATATATATATATATATATATATATATATATATATATATATATATATATATATAGGAAAATTTAAAAATAAATTGATTAATTTTATCTTGAATATAGATGGTATTGCCTAGAGTAAAGTGAAGATTCAATAGACATAACTATTATCTGCCTGCACAGTATAAAACAAAATTTCCTCTCTAATCTGAACAAAGTATATATATTAGAAGTAGTGCTGAAGTATTTAAATAATATATTCAGCCTAAATGGAAAACATGTTGAGTTATAGAGAAACCATTGCAACTATTCTTCATTAACAGAGGTAACGAGAGAAAAACTTAAATAAGAGAAAGTCATTAAACTGTTCTAGGAAATACAAACATGATGATGTAAGATAACTTCTGCTAGCTGAAAAAAGAAAATAAATTTAAAAGGAATTTTATGTATATGCATTTATGAAATGTAAAAATGATGGAGGAATCTCTACTTTGAGAAGAGAAATGAAGTGATTTCCATTTAAATGTAAAGCAAGAAGATTGAAGTAGTTATGGTATAAATATGTATATTATCTTTCTGAAATTGTACTGAAAGGAAAAAAAATCAATTTTATACATAAAGGCCTCACTGCAAGTGTTAGGCAAACAGGAATGAATTATAAACAAACCATTAAATGTATAGGCAAACATATCTTAACATTTAGTTAACTCACTGATCAACATTCATAACAACCGAATGGAAAGTCGACTTAAATAACAGGGTAAATGGAATGAAACCGCGAAATTTAGCCAGGAAGTAAATTGTGGACTATTATTAGTCAACGTCAATAAAACAAAACAAAAATAATTTTATATGTGCATTGTATAAATTACATCTAAGGAAAATTGGAGATAAAAACCCTAAATCGTTTAAACAAAGACATCCCCAACACATTATGGGATAATAGAAATATCATATTCGCCCTGAGGCCATCGTAGATTCAACCTGTATATAAATATAGAATGATGATGTTAAAAATACGAGAGTTATCAGTGACTCCAATGCTATATAAAACAAAATTCCATAACCAAGTTAAGTCTCTTACCGAGGAAAACGATGGCAAACGAATTTAAAACTCCTACAATAACATCGTTCATAAGGGAATGAGACCCTGATATTAATAAGGCTAGCGTTTAGAGAAGAAATACAACATATGATAATAATAAACAAATTTTCCACAGAAGTTACAGAGCAATGTACTTACAGAGAGGCTAAACTGGGAAGAATGCCTTGACGTCTTGATAACCAGAGCCAACTGAGTCAAATTCTTGAGATGAACGACACGTTCACCCCAGAGATATTGCAAAGTAAATTAGTAACGGATTGATAAGGGAACGAAAGATGCAAATCTATTCCCAGAAATTTTTTATATGGATCCAGAAAAGAAATCGAAAACCTCAGATAAAACACAAATCAGGTATTGAATGAAAAAAATCCAGTGGGACTTACAATTTAAGTAGTGGAAAACTAAGTGAATGAGATGATTATAAGAGCAGTAAGGAGACTCATACGAAGAATCAAAATAGGCCATATGATTCTAATTAAACCCCAATACATATTCACGGCTAGCTATGGAATTCATAAGCAAAAAGATGATTCCGACCAAGTAACCAAACTTTTCATTTTAATCTCGCGCAGATAAGTAATGAGAAAATGAATATTTAGAGAGAAGAACCAACAGAGATCTCAATATACCCTCGTAAGATCGTAAGCCAAAAACACAGCCACTATAAATTACAAAATCTCAATGCATTCAATAGATAGAGGCAAAGGGAATACGTATTACCTATGAGCGTATGGAAGAGGACGTAAGTCCGGATGTGTGATATGTCATAACAAAACCCAGGCCGCATGATTTGTCTGAGCCACAATGCTTTGAGAAAGACCAGAGAAAATGAATGATAGGAGAAGTGGAATGAAATTGAAGCCACAGATTTAATAGGGAACAACTGCTAAACCCTAATCAATCATTCAGCTTTACAAGTGTCGAAAATCCATCAGCTCTTCCATAAATCGAAAGGCATTCAATTGATAGGACCAAACACCATAACTCCATTAATTGTTACATGTACAAGTACAGATGCAAGAGTAAATGCGAGTTCAGAATGGTTGTAAGGGAAGATAAACCACAATTTTGTTGTGGGGCTCGAGAAATCAAACATAGAGATCGTATTAAGGCAAAGAGTACATGTCTCAATTGACAAGAAGGCCATAGTAAATGTGTCGATTGATACATTATAAGTGAAATAAAATAAGTCTTAGACGATTTTATTCATAGTTCTTATGTTAACAATACGCTTAGAATGTGTTTTGAATTTGTAATTCGAACACAAATTAATGAATATAGTTAAGTATGTAATAACCCACATGTGAATTGTCTTAACATAGATTTAATATATATATGTACCCTGTCAAAATAAATTGGCATAGGTGATGTCACAAACCAAAAGTATATATATTAGTAGTGAACCTTTGGAAGTATTAAATTGGATTAAGAATGTATAAGGTGACAAAATCCTTAAAGGTTCATGAAAAGTTGTTATGAAGGATATCATGTTAGGAGATAAGACCATGTTGTGGTATTAATCGTATATAGAGTAATTGTTGTATAAAGCAAATAAGTTGAAGCCCTGTTTTCAACTGTACTCGGAAACAAAAAAATGTGAAGAGTATAGTAAATATTTTTAGTTAAATTTTAATCTGGTTTCCCTATAGGGAATAATCTGAAGGTAAGAGTCAGAATAGTGTCGCCAGGAAAGTTACGTAGAGTACTGGAGAAGAATTTTTTTTTGAGGAAAAGAGGAACATTACATTATATTTGCTTTGGATTTTCGCATTTAATATGAGTCCTATCTAGACGCATCGATTCAGGGTTCTTGTCTTGGTCATGTCGGGCACTATTAAATTCACAACGAGCTATAGGATTTTTCGTGCGATTGTGTTTATTGAACTGAGGACACTTGCTCCTCTACCCACCGTTGGATGGTGACGAAGATCTATGGTAGGAATTCTAGCAGGAAAACCCTTGGTATTACCCCGCAACCTTATCCTATCAATTCATTCACTCACCGACTGAGCACCGCTTGTTCTGCTGTCATAGGGTTTAGTTTTCTCTAATGGCTCGAATTCTTGATTTGCCCGAATGGTTCTGCGATGAACTTTAAACTCACCTTGACACGGAATCTCATCGAGATAGTGCTTAAATGGATAAAATATTTGTTTCATGGGTTACGGCAGCTATGGCAGAAAGAATTATTTAGGGTTTTTATCCAGGTAAGACTTCCAGATTTCGAAAACCAGTCCTCAATACTCCTTCGAATTTCTTTCTGAAGCTTGTCTTCTACTCTAGGTTTTAATTACTTCAATCTAATTATGAGTTTCTCATTGATTCTTCCACGGGTTTTCAGGTTTGCGCTCGGAGTTTAGTTTGGAAATTTGGTATAACAGGTATATATATCAACCTCAGACTTCTTTTCCGTTTCTACTGGAACGTTCACTACAATTTTTATGTTAAAGGGCCGATACTTATTCATCAGAATTGTTTTCTCTTCGCAGGTACCTATCCCTTAAAACTGAACCTGTTCTTCAATATTTCACCAGTCGAGATTCATGCTACTAAAGGATCTTATTGCTCTTCCAAGTACTTCGCATACTTTGTTTTCTCATTTCTAGGCCTTGTCCTCGGCCTGCCGCGTTGGCCGAATCACTCAATGATCCCTTCTAGCATTTTATAGTCAGAGTCTCTTTTCATAAATTTTTTACTGAGATTATTGATTTGTATAAATAATAAATTTAACTCGCACAACAGTGCTATTTTCTATTGAGAGAGGGTTTTTCCTTCGGACCTGTTCCTTCTAGTTTACGGTGGATTTTCCCAAACTTAGCTAATATTTATGCTGTGCAATTACTTTATATATTTTTTTTGTTTAATCTATCCATAAGATGCTTATGGTCTTGTTTCTTAGGAAGTCCTCCACGAAATTACCCTATTTCAATGAAAAATTACGTATTTCTCTTTTAATGTTGTTCATATATGTATGCATAATGAGATATTCCAGATTTTCTTGAATGTTCTTGATTATTTGTATAATTCTTGGTTACGGTTTGAGCCTTAGGCCAACCTTTGAAATTCAATGATATAATTCATTTGCATTATAAAATGTTTGGTTACGAGTCTTTCTCCAAAGATTATATATATATACATTGAGTACTATGTAGTTGAATTACAGTTAGATATTATTTACTGGTTTTCTACCCTTCTCAGTAATATTCTAAGTAATATCATTCCATAATTTGTTAGTTAAGTTTTGTGACTGGTGTTTTATTCAGGTGACCAGACCACCTTACTTTTTTGTCCGTGTTTAGCTGCACTTGAGGGACAATGTGTCTTGGGTTAGGGTTTCACCTTTTACCCTCGACCGATAGTCTGCTCTACAATATTTTGTCATTAAGAATTTTTCTACAGATTATATATATATATATATATATATATATATATATATATATATATATATATATATATATATATATATATATATATATATATATAATTTACCTTTACAGCTTTATAGTTTATGCTATAAGCTTGAATACTGGTTTACTATCTTTCTCGTTGGCACAATTTACAATACAATTTTCAATCTTTTAGTACATTTCTCCAAAAAAATTCTATTGTTTATTGTTATAAGATATTCACTGTAAAATATATATAACCCAAATATTGTTTTCCACTATTCCTGCACAACACAGTCACTGTTGTATAATTCAGACATAATTATTCTATATTTCTTTCTTTGCTATTATCTTAAATACTGAACTTAAAATACATTATAACTTCTACACTTAATTTACAGAACTCAAACATAACTTGCTGGGTTTATAAATAAATACAAATCTAATTCTTTTTAACGTACTGTTCTTAAGAATGTTGTTCTTGCCTCTAACTAGATAACACCTGTATATGAAAACTAGTTCACATCATAATTCACTGTAATGTACAGATACTTATATGAACAATACAATTTTTGCTGCTGAGATCCTCCCAACCTTCAAGAGAGGCAATTACGTCCTCCTATTGCCCCCGTGCTCCACTCTTGGAAAGATACGAGTTGACAGTCGTTTCTGCTGTGACCTCAGGACTCCTAGTCCAATCAATACCAGAAATTTTCTCAGGAATGCTGAGTGATTTCCACTGGTCTCTACCAACTTAGGAAAATCCAACTCTCTTCCTTAGACAATGAACAGAACCCCCATTCTTCACTGGGATAATTCTCTTATCCACAGAGGAACATGTAACCATTTCAAAACTGTCCCAACCACCTTCTAGTTCTTGGAATAATTTTACCATCAGCTATTTACTTTTTATGGAACTACTTCCCATAACCAATTTCTTTTTTCAAAATAATAAAAATAAAAAAATAAACTTTTCCAGAAAATATTAAGTGTTTCAGTCTTTTTTTTTTTTTTTTTAAATAATAAAATGTCATTTAACTAGTTAACAACTAGTTAATATTAAATGCAGCTATCACACCATAAAAGTATATAAAAATTTATTTTAACAATGATCATAATGAAATGTTTCAATATCAAAGAGAGCAAATACTTGGTGAGAAAATATCACTAATAATAAAAAAAATTCAATCTAACTTATAAATAAATATTTTAATATACAAGATTAAATAATATTGAAGTGTATTTAAAAATATATTAATAATAATAAAATATTTTAATTTGGAAAATGTGATTTATACATAAATATATTTCTATTTCCATATTAATTAAAATATTTCAATGTCAAAATTATATATATTATATAATTAATTAAAAAAAACTTTTGAAATTATGTTATTTTGGTGAAATTAATATTTTTTTTTTACCTATCTGAATTAGGTTTTCCATCATTAGACATGGCTTTCTCCTCCAAAATAAAATTTGACCATGTTCGTCTTTCATTAATATGAAACCCTTAACATTCCTTTTATTTGCAATATCAAGTTTACAAAAGAGTGTTTTAATTGATAAGATTAAAAAAGAGTGTTTTAATTGATAATTGGTTGAGTTCCAACAAATTGGGAGGTAATAAAGTTAGTCTTCCTCATAGCCTTGGGGTTAAACCATGTAGCCATCCGTATTCGTGAGCAACCAACCAATAAATAAATAAATATTAATATAACTTATAAATAAATATTTTAATATGTAAGGTAAAATAATATTAAAATATATTTAAAAATATATTAATAATAAAAAAATGTGATTTATAAATAAATATATTTCTATTTTTATGTTAATTAACCTATTTCAATATCATTTATATAATTAAAAAAAAAAAAAAAATCAACTTTTCTAACATTATAAACTTTAGTTTAATAAAACTAGTATTCTTTTATTCTATCTATATGAATTAGGATCTCTATTTACAAATATCAATATCAATGTTTACTTTATATTTATTTTATTTATTTGTCATGACATCATTAACATTTCATTTACTGGCATATCAATTAACCATCGGTCTTTTACTAAGTAATCGTTTTATATGTTAATTTGTTTTTAAATAATTATAATAAACATCAATTATTTGTAAACTAGCAATTGTACCATCACCAAATGTTGTAAAGGAAAAGCAGTAAGATTCTTAAAGAGATCCAATAGGTTACTTCCCTAAATAAATTAAATAATTAAATAAAGTAAGATATTTTTTCAATAGAGAAAGTTCATAATTAAATTCTATAAATTATTTTATTTCCTACCTATCTATTAAGATTAGTGAAAAGAATAACCACATAACACAGAGAAATTTGTTGGATGAAATTCCAACAACTGTTCTCAATAGTATTTCATTTTATTATTGATTCAAAAGACTAAAAAGGCAATAACAACATGTAGTATTGATCACATTGCATATTTTTTTGCTCTAGACAGAATTTATCCTCTGAAGAATTGACAAATTTAACCTCTAAAAAAATTAGTAATCCCAAATACAACAACATATTTTTTCACCTCACTCTTATTCAACTCTAATTATAACCCCACAACACTATTAAAAAATGGTGTCGAGAGCTCAATTGCTCAATGACTTTATTCCCTGACTCATATCCCAAAACGAACCATACTGAAATGTCAGTCAGCTCAGAGATCCAAGCTTGGCCCAACCATAGTCTCCACTTCCATCAACATGTGCAATACGAATTAGTGTCACTGATCCATATAGATAAGCTACAACTGACCCATCACTGATCATTCTTTTGCCCTGAACTTTCCATCACCCTAACAATCAATGTAATTGATCAATTCATCTGATAGTTAACTATGGAAATGACTAGTGGAGGACCGGCATGGATGTACACAAAATCAAAACTTTGGCGAGGAGACAGAGACTTCAACCATTTAGGAAATGAATACAACTTGTTGGCATTTGGTTTGGAGACACCCCATACAAGACCATACAGATTCTGGATAGAGAATTGGAGAGATGTAATTGTCTAGTGTGGAGATTTATTAGTGATGGACACAGCATATCTGGAATAGGTTTTTCCTTTGTTATTCCAAGAACTTGTCTACTTATACCAGATGGTCAGCACATTATTCTCTCCAGATTGTGAGAAAAAACCATAATCAACACTGTGTTTTGTTGTTTGGACATGATTGAGTTTGTTCATTCTATGTCACACTAAAATGTTAAAGTTTTAACAACATTTTGGTAGCCAAAATTTAATCTTTGGGAATCTTACCTTGTGGGGAAGTTGCTATTGGAGAGCTCTATTTAGGTGCAAGAGAGGGCTTTGGTTCGGATTTGGCTTTTGAGTTAGATCTTGAGTTGGAGCAGGGGATCCTAAATCTGATCTAGGCTTAGGCACAACAACTTACATAAGAAACCATCAGAACACCAACAACAACATCACTGGAAAAAACTAAAACAAACTAATTGCATCCCATATGAGAAGCCTACCTAGAATGCTTTGGTCGATGCAATGCCAACAACAATTTTCAATAGTCTTTCATTTTATTATTGATTCAAAAGAGAAATTCGCTGGATGCAATGCCAATAATAGTTTTCAAGATTCTTTCATTTTATTATTGATTCAAAAGACTAAAAAGGCAATAACAAAATGTAGTACTGATCACATTGCATAATTTCTTGCTCTGGACAGATTTGTCCTCTGAAGAATTGACAAATGTATCCTCTGAACAAATTAGTAATCCCAAATACAATAACAGATTGATTCACCTCTTACTCTTATTTGAATCTAATTATAACCCCACAAAATTATTAAAAAATGGTGTCAAGAGCTAAATTTCTCCATGAATTTATTCCCTGACTCATATCCCAAAACAAACCATACTGAAATTTCAGTCAGCTCAGATATCCAAGCTTGTCCCAACCATAGTCTCCACTTCCGTCAACATGTGCAATACAAATTAGTGTCATTGGTCCATATAGATAAGCTCTGACTGACCCATCACTAATCATTCTTTTCCCCTGAACTTTCCATCACCCTAAAAATAAATGTAATTGATCAATTCATTTGATAGTTGACTATATAAATGACTTCTGGAGGATTGACATAGAGACTTCAACCATTTAGGAAATGAATACAACTTGCTGGCATTTGGTTTGGAGAGACCCCATACAGGACCATACAGATTATGGATAGAGAATTAGAGAGAAATAATTTTATGGTGTGGAGATTTATTAGTGATGGACACAACATATCTGGAGTAGGTTTTCCCTCTATTATTCCAAGAACTTGTCTGCTTTTGCTAGATGGCCAACACATTATTCTCTGCAGATTGTGAGAAAAAAATTATAATCAATATTGTCTTTTGTTGTTTGGACATGATTGAGTTTGTTCATTCTATGTCACACTAAAATGTTAAATTTTTAACAGCATTGTGGTAGCCAAAATTTAATCTTTGGGAATCTCACCTTGTGGGGGAGTTGTTACTGGAGAGCTCTTCGTAGGTATATTGTGATAATCGTGGTATTTTTTTCTTGAAATACATGCATACTCAGGGTATGATCACTCTCGTTCTTTAACGGGGGGATGCATATTTGTTGGAAATATTGTCATTGATGGCAAAGGAGCACAAAGGAGAAGCACCAAGACAAGGGAGAAAATCAGACTCAGATGGAATTGTTGCAGAGATGTCACACAGGGTTTAATGTATCAGTGGGTTGTGGATACCCATTTGGGGTTTTTACTATAATGGAAAATGATGGATAAGAACCACATAAATTAAATATAGAGGTTAAACCATAGAAGAATTGATTGTGAGGATTTTGGCCTCTGTTTTAATAAATTGCAGAATTTTTTTTATCTGTATATACTTGGAAAATTTCCCAAAGGATTCATCTCTTCGAATTCATTGAATTTATGGTCTTTCTGTGTAGATTGTTAAGTGTGTAGAATTAACTTCTGTGTAAAGGAGTGGAGGAAGATTTGAATGTGTATTAGTCTTTGTGTAAAGATGGATAAGGAAGGTTCCAGAGAAATCGAAGTTAAAACTGAAATCCAACGGAAATACGGCTTCAAACACAATTTAAACAGAGTTTGCAGGTTAAGTGGTATTGAAGGAAACCGGACACTGTTGTCGCACAACGTTTGAGTTGTAAGCGTTTTTTCCCATTTCGAATGCGATCGAATGATATTGCGACACGTCATAAGTAAAATACCACCCATTTCATGTTTCTTTTGGGTGATAAAGTTCTGGGGTCGATTGAATGCGATTGTCATCCAATTAGATCTATGGAAGATCTGACGGAGTTCGCGTTAAAAGCTGCGTGGGAGTTAAAACAAGGTATGGACCCAACGTTGTATGAAATGAAGTTTTATTAAGGGTTTGAAGTTTGGAATTATTTCCAAAGGTATAAAGATTCCGAAGGTTTTTTAATATTTCCGAAGGTTTAATGATATTTCAATGGAGTTTTATTAAAATAGTTGAAGTACGCAAACACACTGCTGAGGGGATTTTAAACTTTGTTTAAAATTAAATTAAACATTTCTGAAGGTTCTAATATTCATTCCGAAAGAGTTTAAAACATTGGGTTAAAGTGAGTTATATTGTTCCAAAGGTTAAAAAGGGGTGCCTCTGCAGTTGACTCACCCATTGGGTGCTGACCACAGATTGACGGTTGTCATTCACTATGGTAGCACAAGGCAGATGATGATTCTGTACCAAGGAGTGCCTCCGCAGTACCGTGAACCGGGACCCGCTTCCCTAAAACCCAAAAGTACAATTGTGGGCCATTAAATATTTATGTGGTTTATTTGGGGTTTAAACCATAAAGTTGAGAATCATAAGCAGAGATAATATTATGATAGTGCTTGAGTATTAATTGGAAGTGCCAGCAGCAACGAGGACCATAGATCTGGATAGATCAATGGTGATGATCGCATTGACAGAAATCAAATCATAAATCGGAAGCAAGAGTGATGCGATGTGGCGATGCGAAGGGACACGTGGCGGCACAACGCTATATTGCACATCGGCGATGCGAAGTCCATTGCATACCGGGAAGGGGTGATGTGATGAGATGAGATGCGATGCGATGAGAAGATGCGATGCGATGTGATCGCATATCACAATCAGGGCAGGAGGAAAATTGCACAAACACAGTGGTCACGGAAAATGCAAAGTGCGATATAATGACATGGCGATGACGTCGCAGCTAACGTGGACCTGACCCCACAAATCACAAATAAATCGAGATGACGTGGAAAGATGACATGGCCGTGATGTGGCGATGACATGGCAAGGTGAAGTGGCACGATGACATGGAGATGACGTGGACCTGGCCCACATATCGCAAATCGCAAGATCGGAAGGGTGAAGATCGTAAGAGCAAGGTTGAATCGCCGAAATGTGAAATGCGATAAGAGTTCCGGATGCGATGCAAATTCAAAGAAAAAGTCTAAAGGATTTCAAATCCGAAGGTATAAGGTTTCCATTTGAGAAATCGCATCGACAGTTGGAAGAGCTATGCATAGCCAGAAACACATGGGAACACTGAAAAGCGAAATAGCGATAGAGTCAAATGGGACTCGTCGCATATCGCATATTACAATCGACGATGCTTATGTGATAAGAATTTGCAAGATTATGGAAGTTGAGATGCGAAGTAGCGATAAAGAGAGCGGACGAGATGAAGACCAAAGCTGAAACCTAAAGCATTTCAAGTCCGGAAATAAGTGGATTTCCTTTAATAAATCGTTTCAGAGAGCAAAGGAGGATTATAACGTAAAACAAAAAGAAAGTATGAACGTGGGTAGAAAGGATCGGGTAAGGAACTGACACAGAGAAAAGGGAAGAATCATGTGTTTAGAAGATTGGTGAAGGTTGATCATGGCAAGGAAAGGTTCGCGCAGTTAAAAGGACCTGTTCCTATGCAGAATAGTTAGAAATACGATAGCAGGCAGAGAAGAAAAAATAAATAGAAAAGCAAGAGGCGAAAGGGTTGAATTGAAATGGTTGATTGTAACTGTAAATGTATTATTAAATTTCTATTGTTTGTGATGTAAAGGAAAGTATCCGTAGGCAAAGAAAAACTCCACTGTAATACACAAATGTATACATTCGGTTATATTATTCTGGACAAGAAAATGAGAAGGGGGAATGCAAAGAGTCATACCTGTTCATTTCGAATTCCCTGTGGAATGAAAATAGTTATGAGGTGATCTCTATAAATAATGTTACCAACATATGCATGAGGGTGAGAGAGAGAATGGAGAAAGAGGTCAGAGAGAGTAAGAAGAAGAAGGAGCAGAGAGAGGAGGTGTGAAGATCCATAGATGACATAAAGAAAATTTGAAGGCTGGAAGGACAACATTAAAGAAGGAGAAAAATAGAGCTGATATCCAGGTAAATCAGCATATGATTTTATTGTACAGTGAGGAAGTTAGTGCTTCCATATCAAGTTTTAGCTTGATAGATGTCCAGTTGTAACGGGCTGAGGTAGGAGCCTCCTGTAGGTTGTAGCATGCACAAAATAGATGGGAGTTGGAGCTTCCTTGCAAGTTGTAGCTTGCAGAATTGAGGTAGTAGCCTCCTGTAGGTTGGAGCCTATAGAAAATCAGTGGTGAGAGGGAGTTGGAGCTTGCCTTTGCATCAAAACAACAATAAGATGTGGTTTTCTCCCTTATGGGTTTCCACTTATATCTGTTGTCTTTGTGCATGATGATTATGTGTTGATATTCTGTATTTAATCTGCTTAATACCTGTTGCTCACTTTTAAGATTGTTGTTCCATTTTATATTAAGTTGATCATGAAATGAAGATGCAAATAATTGTAAAAGAAAGTTTTACAAGACCATGTCTGCATTAAACTGATTCACCCCCCTCTTAGTTTAACCAAGGGTTCAATAATTGGTATCAGAGCCAAGTTCCTTCTGTATCAGTTTAACAATTGGAAGGAGATCCTTGGTCCCCAAGATGGCTAGTCTAGAAGGATGCTCAACAAATAAAGCCCCTTTGTTCACTGGTACAAATTATGCCTTCTGGAAAATAAGAATGAGGACGTACATAATGTCTCTAGGAATATAAGTTTGGGCTGCTGTGGAATTGGGATATGCCCCAAAGGAATCTGACTCAAAGAAAGATGCCAAACTAGATTTTGTAGCTAATGCAAAAGCCATGAATGCTCTCTTAAGTGGTTTATGTGAGGTAGAATTTATTAAAGTAATGGACAACAATACTGCTAAAGAAATATGGGATACATTAGAAAGTATCCATGAGGAAGATAAAAAGGTGAAGGCTGCCAAGCTGCAAGTCTATAGAGCTCAATATAAAAATGAATGAAGAAGAAGATGTTGCCAGCTTATTCTTAAGGGTTGCAAAAATTGTGAATAACATGAAAGCTCTAGGAGAAACCATTAGAGAATGTGTAACTGTTCAAAAGATATTGAGATCTTTACCATCCAAGTTCAACCCCAAGGTTTCTGCCATAGAAGAAACAACTGATTGGGAAACATTGACCATGAACCAGTTACTTGGAAACTTGACAGCCTATGAGATGAGACTTCCACAAAGGAAGTCAAATGTGAGGGAGGCAACCTTTAAGACAGAGAAGAGAAAATAAGAAAAATAAGATACATGCTCCTTCTCTGAGGAAGAAGAGGCCAAATTTGTCAGAATATTGGATAGAGGCTCAGGCAAGTATATAGGTAAAATTCCATTTAAATGCTTTAACTGTGGAAGAGTTGGGCACTATGAATGTAATTGTCCTCTTAAGAAAACAAATAATCAGACTCAAGAGACAGAGAAAACCAAAAAAAATAACTGGTAGAAAGGGAAGAGATTCAATAGAAGATCATTTTATGCTCAGCAAGATAGCAGTGCATCTAAAAACTTATATGAATCCTCAAATGAAGAAGGAACCTCTGAATTTGTGTTGATGGCCAAGGAAGATTCTGAAGGTTTCCTTCTAGAAGATGAGGTAGATCTTGAGGGGTAGCTAAGAAGTGCCCTCGAGGAAATAGATAGACTTAAACTCAAGTGCAGAAAATAGAAAGACATTCTCCTCAAATGTGTAAAAGAGGTACCAAATTTAGAAGACCTCATACAATTGAAAGTAGAACTTGAAGAAGCTAAGAAGGTGGAAGACATTCTGCTAAAGAAAATTAAAGATAAACATCAAGAGTAAGAGAAAGAAACTAGAAAACACCCAAAAGGATTCATCTCTTCGAATTCATTGAATTTATGGTCTTTTGTGTAGATTGTGAAGTATGTAGAATTAACTTCTGTGTAAAGGAGTGGAGGAGGCTTTTAATGTCTATTAGCCTCTGTGTAAAGATGGAGAAGGAAGGTTCCAGAGAAATTGAAGTTAAAACTGAAATCCAATGGAAATCCGGCTTGAAATGCAATTTAAACAGAGTTTGCAGGTTAAGTGGTTTTGAAGGAAACCAGACACTGTTGTCACACAACCTTTGAGTTGTGAGCGGTTTTTCCCATTTCAAATGTGATCGAATGATATTGCGACACGTCATGAGCACAATACCACCCATTTCGCATTGCTTTTGGGTGATAAAGTTCTGGGGTCGATTGAACGCGATTGCCGTCCGATTAGATCTATGGAAGATTCGACGAAGTTCGCGTTAAAAACCGCGTGGGAGTTAAAACAAGGTATGGACCCGACGTTGTATGAAATGAAGTTTTATTAAGGGTTTGAAGTCCAGAATTATTTCCAAAGGTCTAAATATTTCGAGGGTTTTTTAATATTTCTGAAGGTTTAATGATATTTCAATGGAGTTTTATTAAAATGGTTGAAGTTCAGAAATACATTGTCGAGGGGATTTTAACCTTTGCTTAAAAGTAAATTAAACATTTTTGAATGTTCTGATATTCATTCTGAAAGAGTTTAAAACATTGGGTTAAAGTGAGTTATATTGTTCCAAAGGTTAAAAATGGGGTGCCTCCGCAGTTGACACGCCCATCGGGCATTGACTGTAGATCGACGGTTTTCATTCACTATGGTAGCACAAGGTAGATGGTGATTCCGCACCAAGGAGTGCCTCCACAGTACTGTGAACCAGGACCCGCTTCCCTAAATCCCAAAAGTACAGTTGTGGGTCATTAAATATTTATGTGGTTTATTTGGGGTTTAAACCATAAAGTTGAGAATCATAAGAAGAGATAATATTATGCTAGCGCTTGAGTATTAATTGGAAGTGCCAGTAGCAATGAGGACCGTAGATCTGGACAGATCAACGGTGATGATTGCATCAGCGGAAATTAGATCATAAATTGGAAGCAAGAGCAATGCGATGTGGTGATGCGAAGAGACACGTGGCGGCACAACGCTATATCGCACATCGATGATGTGAAGTCCATCGCATACCGTGAAGGGGTGATGTGATGCGATGCGATCGCATATCGCAATCGGGGCAGGATGAAAATTGCACAAACACAGTGGTCATGGAAAATGCGAAGTGCGATATGATGACGTGGCGATGACATGGCATCTGACGTGGACTTGACCCCACAAATCTCAAATAAATCAAGATGACTTGGTGATGACATGGCACGATGACATGGAGATGACGTGGACCTGGCCCACATATCACAAATTGCAACATTAGAAGGGTGAAGATCATAAGAGCAAGGTTTAATCGTCGAAATGTGAAATGCGATAAGAGTTATGGATGCGATGCAACTTCAAAGAAAAAGTATAAAGGATTTCAAATATGAAGGTATAAGGCTTCCCTTTGATAAATCACATCGACGGTTGTAAGAGCTATGCATAGCCAGAAACACATGGGAACGCCGAAATGCGAAATAGCGATAGAGTCAAGTGGGACCCGTTGCATATCGCACATCGCAATCGGCGATGATTATGTGATAAGAATTCGCAAGATTATGGAAGTTACGATGTGAAGTAGAGATAAATAGAGTGGACACGATGAAGACCAAAGCTGAAACCTAAAGCATTTCAAGTCCGGAAATAAGTGGATTTCCTTTGATAAATAATTTCAGAGAGCAAAGGAGGATTATACCGTAAAACAAAAAGAAAGTATGAACGCGGGTTGAAAGGCTCGCGTAAGGACTCGACACAGAGAAAAGGTCAGAATCATGTGTTTATAATATTGGTGAAGGTTGATCACGGCAAGGAAAGGCTCGCACAGTTAAAAGGACCCGTTCCTATGCAGAACAGTTAGAAATACGACAACAAGTAGAGAAGACAAAATAAACAGAAAAGCAAGAGGCGAAAGGGTTGAATTGAAATGGTTGATTGTAATTGTAAATGTATTATTGAATTTCTATTTTTTGTGATGTAAAGGCAAGTCTCCGTAGGCAATGAAAAACTCCACTGTAATACACAAATTTATACATTTTGTTATATTATTCTGGATAAGAAAATGAGAAGGGGGAATGCAAAGAGTCATACCTGTTCATTATGAATTCCCTGTGGAATGCAAACAGTTATGAGGTGATCTCTATAAATAATGTTACCAGCATATGCATGAGGGTGAGAGAGAGAATGGAGAAAGAGGTCAGAGAGTGTAAGAAGAAGAAGGAGCAGAGAGAGGAGGTGTGAAGATCCAGAGATGATATAAAGAAAATTTGAAGGCTGGAAGGACAACATTAAAGAAGGAGAAAAACAGAGCTGATATCTAGGTAAATCAACATATGATTTTATTGTACAGTGAGGAAATTGGTGCTTCCATATCAAGTTGTAGCTTGATAGATGTCCAGTTGTAGCTGGCTGAGGTAGGAGCTTCCTGTAGGTTGTAGCCTGCAGAAAATAGATGGGAGTTGGAGCTTCCTTGCAAGTTGTAACTTGAAGAATTGAGGTAGTAGCCTCTTGTAGGTTGGAGCCTATAGAAAATTAGTGGTGAGAGGGAGTTGGAGCTTGCCTTTTCATCACAACAATAATAAGATGTGGTTTTCTCCCTTATTGGTTTCCACTTATATCTGTTGTCTCTGTGCATGATGATTATGTGTTGATATTCTGTATTTAATCTGCTTAATACCTGTTGCTCACTTTTAAGATTGTTGTTCCATTGTATATTAAGTTGATCACGAAATGAAGATGTAATAATTGTAAAATAAAATTTTACAAGACCATGACTGCATTAAACTGATTCACCCCCCCTCTCAGTTTAACCAAGGGTTCAACAATATTAGCACACTCAATGGCATCCAAAATTCATATAAACATTTGTTTTTCCATACGTTTGTACATTTTCTGCAACTTTTCTTGAAATTTAACCAGCTCTTCCTTGTTCACAAATGTTGAGAAAAACCTGTCGGTAAAATTGGATTAAGAAATTCATTCCATTTTATGTGTGTATTGATGGGGTCATAACATAAAAAATGAAAACGTCAGGTCATCATAGAAATAGACATATATACATGAATCATTTCAAACATTTAACACACATACTCAATTAAACCTTTCGATGGATTGTAAAGTGATAATTCGATGGCACACATAAAAAATTGTCGAGAGTCGTGAGCTAGGAAAAAGATCCCCAAAAAATCCTTTGACTTTGTTTAGTGTGGAATTGTTAATTTGGTTTTTTAATAAGAATTTGAGGTGGTGGGAGGCATGTCTATATAGACCTCCACCCACGCTAGTTGGAGGATGTGCTTACGTTCCGTCTTTCAAGAAACAAAATATTTTTGTATGTCGCCTCTTCCTTGCCCTCTGCAAGTTGCAGGACTCTTCGTTGCATAAAACCGATCTCCTCATTGTTTTCTTCTGAGAGAGAAAATGGGTTCTCGGCAGAAGAGCAGCCTACTCCTCCTTGCTATGATGATAATGATAATAAGCCTCACATTTGTGCAAGAATTGCAAGCAGTTACCCTCTCAAGTAAGTACTCCGGCCCTTGTTTTTACTTTGGGATTTGTATTATTATATTATATACAATAATGGGTTTGGATATTAGTAGTTTATAAATGCATCTTTGAATTTATGACTGAATCAGTTTTTATGATCTGTGGATTAGAATTACGGTCCTGTTCGAAATTTTGACCAACCCACTTGGTTAATTTTTGGGTCTGAATTGTTACATTAGTGCATTGGTTATCACTATGTGGTGTCAACAGCATAGATGAATTTCAATTTTGGATTATTGTCTCATGGCTATTTTTTTCCTGCAGGGACACTAAATTTGGTAGACCAGAAGGAGCAGGTAAAGAATTTTTGTCTGGTCTTCATGAATTTCATGTGAAATTTGTACTTCTATGCCTCTCGGCTTTCTAGGCCAGGATGGGTGTCTTTTTTGTCCCAATAAGGGGCCCACAAGAGACAAATATGGTCCAAAGCTTTGCCAACCCAGAAGCATGGTTCTGCATGTTAAAAGTGAATAATTTTTTCTTTGTGGCTAACCTAGAAGCATGGTCCTGCATGTTAAAAGTAAATGCTTTTAGATTTGTGGCTAACCCAGAAGCATGGTCCTACATGTTAAAAGTAAATAATTTTTAGCTTTGTGGCTAGTTTACTATAATGCTAGATCATGGGTGTATCTGTTTGGGTATCCCATCTACCATGGTATGCCCTGTCTTTGGAGGTTGACAATATGCTAGCAAGATGAAGCTACTTAAGTCTAAAGATTGTGTTTTTCTTTGCAAGCCTGCAATAGGCGTTTTGGTAATCCCCTTGGCTCAGTTCCCGACTTGTGTAATTGTAAGTCTAATTACATGGGATATGAGAGTTTATTTTTTATTCCCAGGAAAACTCTTTTCGAAAACCAAGTGATATTTTCCCGCATTTTTCCATGGAATTTCTAGCAAGCTTATCTATGTAAACAAGTGCACCTCTTCTAGGTGATTTGGGCACTTGTAAGCATGGAACTAATGAAATGTGATTTGGGCACCTGTTAGCATGGAACTAATGAAATGCTAGACTACTTTGACAACAACTGGTTAAATTATCCCCTTGTATTGGATATGAGAAACTTTTGAAGTAACCCCTTGCACTGGACATGGGAAAATTTTTAAGGACCATTCAAGCACTTTATTTTTGGATTGGCCTTGATATGGTATTGATTATGACTTCATTTTGAGCTAGCTAAGGTTGGGCCTCAAACATTAATTCCATGATTATTAGACAAGCATGTTACTGGTGGAGCTTGGGAGGTCCATATCTGCTACATACATTCCCAACTCACCTGCCCTCAAAGCCCCCATCTTATATACTTTTCGAGCTATTAAACCACTTCACATCCTCTACTGGGGTTCATTTCCATCACCCTAAAAATCAATGTAATTGATCAATTCATCTGATAGTTAACTATGGAAATGACTACTATAGGACCGACATGGATGTACACAAAATCCAAACTTTGGCCAGGAGACAGAGACTTCAACCATTTAGGAAATGAATACAATTTGTTGGAATTTGGTTTGGAGAGACCCCATACAGGACCATACAGATTCTGGATAGAGAATTAGAGAGATGTAATTGTTTGGTGTGGAGATTATTAGTGATGGACACAACATATCTCGAATAGGTTTTTCCTCTGTTATTCCAACTCGGCATAAGAGCAACCTACTCCTCCTTGCTATGATGATAATGATAATAAGCCTCACTTTTTTGCAGGAATTGCAGGCAGTTCCCCTCTGGAATAAGTACTTCGGCCCCTCTTTTTACTTTGGGATTTGTCTTATTATATTATATTCAATAATGGGTTTGGGTATTAGTAGTTTATAATGGCATCTTTGACTTTATGACTGAATCGGTTTTTATGATCTGTGGATTAGAATTGCAGTCCTTTTCAAAATTCTGACCAACCCACTTGGTTAATTTTTGGGTTTGAATTGTTACATTAGTGCATCGGTTATCACTGTGTGGAGTCAATAGCATGGCTGAATTTCAATTTTGGATTATTGTCTCATGGCTATTTTCTTCCTGCAAGGACACTAAATTTGGAAGACTAGAAGGAGCAGGTAAAGAATTTTTGTCTGGTCTTCATGAATTTCATGTGAAATTTATACTTCTATGCCTCTAGGCTTTCTAGGCCATGATGGGTGTCTTCTTTGTCCCAATAAGGGGCTCACAAGAGGATAATATGGTCCAAAGCTTTGCCAACCTAGAAGCATGGTTCTACATGTTAAAAGTGACTACTTTTTATTTGTGGCTAACCTAGAAGCATGGTCCTGCATGTTAAAAGTAAATTATTTTAACTTTGTGGCTAACCTAGAAGCATGGTCTTGCATGTTAAAAGTGAATAATTTTTAGCTTTGTGGCTAGTTTACTATAATTCTAGATCATGGGTCTACTTGTATGGGTATCCTATCTACCATGGTATGTCCTGTGTCTGGAGGTCGGCAATATGCTAGCAAGATGAAGCTTATTAAGTCTAAAGATCGTTTTTTTCTTTGCAAGCCTATAATGGGAATTTTGGTAATCCCCTTTGCTCAGTTCCTGAATTGTGTAATTATAAGTCTAATTACATGGGATATGAGACTTTCTTTTTTATTGCCAGGAAAACTCATTTGGAAAACCAAGTGATATTTTCCCACACTTTCACATGGCATTTCTAGCAAACTTATCTATGTAAACAAGTGCACCTCTTCTAGGTGATTTGGGCATTTGTCAGCATGGAACAAATGAAATGTGATTTGGGCACTTGTCAGCATGGAACTAATGAAATACTGGACTACTTTGACAACAACTGGTTAAATTATCCCGTTGTAGTGGATATGAGAAACTTTTGAACTAACCCCTTGCACTGGACATGCGAAACTTTTTAAAGACCATTTAACCACTTTATTTTTAGATTGGTGCTTATTAGGCAAGCATGTTACTAGTGTAGCTTGTGAGGTCCAGATCTGCTGCATACATTTACAACTCATCTGCCCTCAAAGCCCCCACCCTCTATACTTTTCGAGCTATTAAACCACTTCACATCCTCTACTAGGGTTCATTTCCATCACCCTAACAATCAATGTAATTGATCAATTCATCTGATAGTTAACTATGGAAATGACTATTGGAGGACCGTCATGGATGTACACAAAATCCAAACTTTGGCCAGGAGATGAGAGACTTCAACCATTTAGGAAATGAATACAACATGTTGGAATTTGGTTTGGAGAGACCCCATACAGGACCATACAGATTCTGGATAGAGAATTAGAGAGATGTAATTGTCTGGTGTGGAGATTTATTAGTGATGGACACAACATATCTGGAATAGGTTTTTCCTTTGTTATTCCAACTCAACAGAAGAGTAGACTACTCCTCCTTGTTATGATGATAATCATAATAAGCCTCCTTGCTATGATGATAATGATAATAAGCCTAGTATTTGTGCAGGAATTGTAGGCAGTTCCCCTCTCGAGTAAGTACTTCGGCCCCTGTTTTTACTTTGGGATTTGTCTTAAGAAGCAACCATCAGAACACCAACAACAACATCACTGAAACAAATTAAAACCAAAATAATTTCTATGATGATAATGATAATAAGCCTCACAATTGTGCAGGAATTGCAGGCATCTCCCCTCTCGAGTAAGTACTTCGGCCCCTGTTTTTACTTTGGGATTTGTCTTAAGAAGAAACCATAAGAACACCAACAACAACATCACTGAAACAAACTAAAACCAAACTAATTGCAACCCATAAGAGAAACCTACCTGGAAGACTCTGGTCAATGCAATGCTAAGAACAATTTTCAATAGTCTTTCATTTTATTATTGATTCAAAAGACTAAAAAGGAAATAACAAAATGTAGTATTGATCACATTGCATAATTTTTTATTCTAGATAGATTTATCCTCTGAAGAATTGACAAATTTATCCTCTGAACAAATTAGTAATCCCAAATACAACAACAGATTGATTCACCTCACTCTTATTCAGCGCTAATTATAACCCCACAACATTATTAAAAATGGTGTTGAGAGAAAAAAATCCGATTAAGAAATTCATTAGTAAAATTCGATTGTGAAATTCATTCCATTTTATGTGTGTATTGATGGGGTCATAAAATAAAAATTAAAAAGTCGGGTGATCATGGATATAGACATACATACAGGAATCATTTCAAACATTCGACACAAATACTCACCTAGAAAACTTTAAAGAGTTAATTTGACTACAACACACACATACTCACCTAGAAAAATTTGAAGAGTTAATTTGACTATAGCACATGAGGGAAATTCATGATCTTAAATAAAAAACCGTTGTCGGAGACCGCCCTTACATAGCCGAACCTATAAAATACACAATTAGGAATCACTAAATTCGTGATCTTAAATAGAAAACCATTGTCGAAGACCAGCCTTACATAGCCGGACCTATAAAATAAACAATTAGGAAGGAATCACTATAAATATATAACAGAGAAGTGTATGGTAATGAAATTTTGGAGGGGAAAAGCCTAATAGAAATTACTTGTATAGGGGTATTCTTTGCATTTGTTCCTTCAATTGCCTAGAACGACGTCGGTTCTTGCAACCATCATAGCCAAAACTCTATGTACCAACACGCTAGCATCAGACCGAATGTTTGTACCCTCATTCCTGAGAAGAAATAGAAGAAAGGAGTAGATAATGTTAATGGATAACTTCAGATATTCATACTCTTGAATATAGATCTTGAGTTGGAGCAGGGGATCCTGAACGTGATCCAGGCTTAAGCACAACAACTGTCAGAAGCAACCATCAGAACACCAACAACAACATCACTGAAACAAACTAAAACCAAACTAATTGCATCCCTTAAGAGAAGCCTACCTGGAAGACTCTGGTCATTTCCAGTGGTTCCCCCTTGTAGTCTAGCAAGAACTCCAACCATTGGGCTATTGTTGTACATTTTTTTTGCTGATAGTTGTCTCTTGCATCTACAAAGTTGTCATTGTTATCAGGTCCTCCAATAACAACACCAATCAACGAAGAATTTCCCATCAATAAAAGCCCCAAAGAAGAGGTCCTATTGTTGGTTCATATGTGGGAGATGCTTCCACTCGTCTTTCTCTACATTGTAAACAGCTGCTCCTCGCACACCATTTCCTCTCGCAACGTAAACGAGCCCTTCCGGGAAATAGAACAGGCAGCATGGACTGCTTGTAGATGAAGATGGTAGAGATGGTAGATAGTCTCTTCGGGTAGGTTGAACTCCTTCCGCCTATCAAAAAAGCTTCCGATTGACACAACCACGGTGGTAAAGGAAGTGGGGAAGGCGGGGGAGTTGTTTCCAGGTGTGTTGCAGAGGGTCACGCACAAAAGGCCAAGCTCATAACAAACTTTAATAACTAGCCTAAGTTTAAATCAATAGGCAAAGAGAATTTAATTGTCTAACAAAAGATTGAACGATGCACAGAAAGACAACAATGCAATAAGAATGTTGTTTTCAAATAGTGACACCTTACAACGTAATTATTACATCATCTTCAATATTTTAGATTTTTTTTTTTTTACATATTACTGCATCGAATATCTTAGATATATTTCTAGTATAACCGTTAAATATGTTGGTTATACTCTTTGACTTTAAATTTTTTTTTTTTTTAATAAAAGATATAACATTAGTTTTCTTAAATTTATCGGACTATGAAGAAAAGATGTACTCATGGCTAAAAAAACCATGTAACTTGGATGTAAGTTTTTATACTCCTTTTCTGAGTATGTACTCATCTCTAAGGAAACCATGTAACTAGGTTGCAAGTTTTTATACACTCCTTTTCGTACCAATAATATGATACTATGTATTATATATTTATTTAGTCTTTCCAAAATGTCTATTTACATTAAAATAAAACATTTAATATATGTTTTTTTGATGTTTTACCTCTAAATTGCCATCTTTTCATATCCTACTCATCTATTAAAAAGTTTTAACATTTATCATTTTACATAGGATTTTATTTCACTTCTTAATTAGCGGCTGCAAAGTGTTTTATCTCAAATGAAGCATTTAATATATGGTTTTTCAATATTGTAATATCTTCCCATCCTACTCGCTAGTGGAAAGTTTTGACATTTATCCTTTTACAGACTATGTTATCTCACTTCTTATTTCATAATGATTTCTTTAACGGCGTTGTCAGACAATGATACTTGACAAACGGTTAAATTAATTCATTAATTACCACCATGGAAATGTTTCTTCTCTCATTTATTTGTTGCTTTATACGTCGACATGGATGCACATTCTCATTGCGTATTCATTATTATTTGTTCGCTGTTATATACATACTAATGCATATGTTTTTAGCCTTTATCGTTTTCGGTTGTGTGTGAAGCGTCCTTTCAATGTTTTCATCTTGAGGGATGTCGAAAATTTTGGATAGTAAACATACATTCAGATAGAATTTAAATATATGTCAGATATCTCTGACTATAGGCTTTCCAGTTTCAGATACAGTTTATATCAGATAGTACCGCTGGGGAAGAATTAAATTACAGAAACATGGCAGAATACGTAAAATGAGGAAAGCCACCAGCAATGCATCAAATGCCATATCCAAAAATGTGTTGCTGATATCTGATATCGAAGCGTCCCCACAAATGAGGAGAGCCACCAACAACTCTGACCCTTCACATGACAATGTTTCCATCCCATCCCAAAAACAAATGATATGCTATGCTTACAAAACTGTAATCTGTACGTGTTTTAATTTTCTATGAGCCAACATCTCCCAAACCCTTAATCTCGACCCCATTCTACAATTGAATTTGTGCTTCATCCATTTCCATCAACTTCAAACCATTAAACTCATCCCCTATCAACTTTAACAGATCCAACTAAATGATGGTGCAAGCTTCAAGATTATTGACCTCCAGTACAAGTTCTCCTGGGCACATAATGAATGCTCAGTACATATTCTTCCATGTTACATTTCAGTCCATTCAAGAATATGACGGTGCAAGAGTCAAGATTCCTGCCCACATTTGGCGCACATTCTTCTTAGTTACAATTGAGACCATCCAACCATAACGATGGTGCAAGGTTCAAGATTCCTAGTCACATTATGAAATACTTGGCACACATTCTTCTTACTTACATTTAAGTCCACCAAACTTATAATGGTACAAGCGCTGGTTATTCTAGACCACACAGCGCACATTCTTCAAGTAACATTTGAGCGATGCTTGACTCATATCTACAATGTGAGTCACAAGGTGAGTTATTTTACAGTTATTCACAATATCAATAAAGTACACATTCATCTTATGGTTATCAAAGAATTATGGCGAAGTTTCAGTCATATATATATATATATATATATATATATATATATGTATATCTTAGAAACTTGCATATTTTTCAATTTTGTGAAAAATGGCGTTTGAAGAAAAAAAAAAAAAAAAACTACACATTTTGTTTATAAATTTTTAATCGGTTTGTTAGAAATTTTCGTATTTTTCATTTTATTGAAAAATGACGTTGAAAAAAAAGACATTTTGTTTATAATTTTTTAATGAAATATTTTTAAAATATTATTGACAAATTAAAATAATATTAATTTAATAAAAAAAAATAAACAGAAGAATTAATAAAAAAATAAATTTATTCAATTAAATTGATTATATTCTAATTTTATTTTTATTAATAAAACTAAGAAATAAAATTAATAAAACTAAAAATATGATAATGTACATATCACATTAAAATAAATTTAATAATAATTGTTTATTTTAAGAACCTTGGTATTCTAAAATATATAACTAATCAATATATAAAAAAAATAATAAATATATAAAATCTTTAATAAATTTAAACAATAAACATATAAAAACTTGATACTCACAATAAATATTTTTCAAAATTATACATATAACATAGCCAAATTCCAAGCTTTTATTTATCTAAACACACATATATCCAAGAAAATATTTAGGCAAATCCATCCAAAGAGATCACATCTCATCAACTTATAAGCAAAGCTTAACCCCGAAGGCATTGAGCCACAAACCCTGAGGATATATATATATATATATATATATATATATATATATATATATATATATATATATATATATATATATATATATATATATATATATGTCAAGTAAAAATGTTATATATATGTATGGGATTTATTCCAAAAAACCCATATATCATGATAATTAAATCCAAAAAGTTCAACCACGGTAATTTAGTCTATGATAACAATTACTTGGATCGCGTTTCTAGGTATTGACATTCATAATCAAGTTTCAACTCAACATGAACTATAGCATTGAGAAAAGGATTATGAGAGGCTCAAAACCTTATTATGAGTTTGAAAACAATTATAAGTTATTTGATCTTTGGATTTAAGTAAAAAAACAGTTCTTTTTTTAGACTCTCATCATCCTTGTTATTTTATATTGATGTGAGGATTGAGGTTGCAGTATATCCAGAAAGTCATGTAGAAAGATCAATATTATTCAAAAACAATTTATAAACTACAACTTCAATATTAAAGGAAATATTCCCTATCCCATCCTCTTGATTGAAGATAGCTTTCCCCCCATTGAAACCCTGGATATTTTTAGATATTTGATGTATACCAATAAGTTTTACAACAAATAAACAAAATTGCTTCCCGAAATTGCTTCTAACTCTAGCCAAAATCCCCACGTCTGCCTCAGACGTGGATGACATAAGGAATCCTAGTCTTCGCTCGACCACTAGGGGATAAAGGAGGGGAAAATCCTCAGGAATAAGGATAGTATAAAAATACTATTACCTCCAAATTTAAGGATAAATTGTGGGATGATAAGGAGTTGGAGGGAAAAAAGAAACTAAGTTATTAAAAGGAGGTGATCAACCCAACCCCTTCTAACCAAAATTATCTCTTTGTCGTGAGCTTCGAAGTGAAATGAGATGGTGGTCTATTCCAAAAACTCCTTAAGACAAAATAAGTTGTCTCCTTCGTGGTACTAAGAGGGTGGAAGATGAAAAACACTTTATCTTAGATTGCCCACCTCTTACTCTCAACTACTCTCATTTCTAAAACATTTTCCACACTTCCAATGTTCTTAACTTGTTAAGTCACACTAACTATAGTGATCTTGGAGCGCTTATTTCCCTTCTGTTTTATCATAGAATTAAAATTTTAAAGAGTCACATTTGATTTATTATTTTCTTAAGGTCTCATACGCCACATTGGTCCTAGTGGATGTTCATCATCATCATCATCATCAATAAAATTAAAAATAAATATATTTCTATATTTAAAGATGCCATATTTCTATAAATGTAATATACAAGCATATTCACACACACACACACACACACACACACACACACACACACACACACATATATATATTAAAATTATATAGTTTAACTATAATATAACTAGATTATCATAATACAAAAATGTTTCCAAGGGAGATTGCTACCATGTATGACACTTATGATATTAAACTCGACCATGGTATCTTCACTATTCGCTTTAAATATCAATCAAGTGGCAATTAAATTGTTTACCCAACTATTGGATTTATTTTGACGAAATTCTACTTTTGGGGTACGAATTGATACTCGCCTTCTCGTATTTACCGGTAACTGTATGTGGCATTAACGATTTATTTAATGATGGTGTTAATTCAAGAACTGTATGATCTTCGGTTTTCTATAATTAGATTTTGTGAATATTTGTTTTACCACTGGAGGCTCCGCTCCTGATACTGGCATTGAATGTGTGGCAGACAACTATGTTCTTCCACATCGTTAATCTTATGGCATCAAGATCCCATAGCTATTTGGAGTTAGGGTTTTGAACCTAAGCTAATGACCTCCTAGCTGTAACCGTTTGGGTCATTCGGCAATGTTTCTTTGCGCTCTGTCGAGGAGCTCTTGGAGTCGCTACAACTTTCTCCACAGGTTTATTCCCAGCATTTTCAGCCCTTCCGCTTGATTCCTTCACTGGTAAGTAACTCCACTACATCTGCTATTGCCTTCCTTATCATTACAGAGAGGAAAGATATACTTAAACTCATAGATTGAATTTATTTTTGGGTTCTTTCTTATGGAAATATTTATGTATTTTTTTTTCTATCTCTAAGTTTACAATCTTGTTTTCATTTGCAAGGAATGCCATGGCACACAAGTACTGTCTTACTGTTTGGCTACTCACGAAAAACAAGTTGTCGAAGGATTCTCAGTAAAGCTCTAACCCTCAACACTTGTTTTTAAGATTTTGTGGTATATAATCTTGGGGTTATTAATAATCACTACTTTGGTTGCTATCTCCCTTGGTAGCTTGGAGGTTCCACCTCTAGAAATAATTTACACAGGAAAAATTTCCATTATCAATGTGAAGTTGTTTTTTTTCTGTCTCTCTCTATTTGGAATTTACATCACGGGTATTAAATATTTTCCATGAACTAGTGCAGGTACATTATGGGTTTAGCATTGAGGTGAAAAATTATCAATAAGCTTATCTTTGGAAATACCTCTAACCTCTTAACTTGCTCCAACAGGTACTTTGCACTCAACGGGCTCTAGGGTTTTCTGGTTCTAGATGAAAATTAATTTAACACCTTATATTCTCAGATACTGTGACTTATGGAACTCTTCTCCTGGAGTATTTTTAATCTTGGGCTAGCAATAGTAGTTTATGTGTAAACATGTGTTTATTTATTTGTCTTTCGAAATCACATTCATGCGCGGTTTTCGTGTAGTCTCGAGTCAAACTCTTAACATATTCAAGCTTTTAGCTTAGACTGAAATGCTTCCTTCCGCTCTAAATGAAGCATCTCAACCATGATTATAATGGAATTTACTTGTTAAGCAATACTGTTGGTCAATAAGGGTTTTACATTTCGATTTTATGATTCCTCTTGCAGTGCCCTTTTAGTTATATCTTGCATCTAGAATCTCGTGAAATTATTCTTGCCGCACTAGTCTTTATTTTCTTTTGCTACTATCTTTTTGGTTTACAGGAAATTTTCCAGCATGTAATGTAACATTTCTTCTTCTATTTATAAAAAATATATTCTCAATATTTTAGAGTACAAAGTATAATGTTTTCCAGTTTTTCCTCATGAAAATGTATAGTTTACAATGAAAAAGTTTATTTCTAGCTTGATATGATAATGATATCCAAATTGTCTCTGTTTCTTTCTAGCACTGTCTAGTTTTTTAATGTCCTAATTCTTTATAAATCAAGAAAGAGTTATGTAGTTTATTTGTTTGGATTTTTCCAGATTTAGCATTGCACAGAAAAGTACTTTTCCTTCATACTAAAGGCTAATATCTATCTTGTTTTATACAGACAGCTTTGCACCAAGTTAAAAACATGCATCTCTAATTACAATATTTCAGACATATTTATAAAACTCCGCATGATTCTATTTGTATTCTCTTTTCTAGTTACAATTTTCTTTATCCTAAATAAAATGGATGGACCATTATGTCCGTGTAATATCATAGATACAAAGAACAATCTACACAAAACCTCGCTTGAGGCTCGTGTTAACAGTTCTCTGTCATGAAGATAGTAGTAAATGAGTTAGTTGTAATTAACCTCCTGTTTGTAAAATAAAATCACATACTATAGTTGTTTCCTACAGAATTTTACAACCTGTAATCTGCTAACTCATTTCATAATCAACTAATAATTCCAGTGACATAAAAATTATCTGTTTTTCCACTTCTGACTGATGATGTTCCTCCCTACCTCGAGAGAGGCAATCATGTCCTCATCTCTCCCCCGTGGTCCAAGCCTAAGATATGTGAGTTGACAGAAATACTGGAAGAGACCTCGGGACAATTCGGTCTAGTCTGTTATTCCAAACAATTTTCAGAAGTCAGAGTATTCCACTGGTTACACCAGCTCGGGAATTCTTCTCTGCAAATTTCCTTCTCTAGTTACTGAACATAACCCCCCTTCCTCACTGGGATAAGCCTTTATCCTCAGAGGTTGGGGTAACTGTTTGAACTAATTCTGTTCAACTAATTCTCAGTTCTTGAGTTACTTTTTACCATTAGTCTAATATTCTTTTATGGAAATCACTTCAATAATTAATTATATTTAATCAAAATTAACTCCTATTCATAATGTATTATTTCAAAACAATAACCATAAATGTTTTAGTGTCTAAAAAAATAAAAAAAAACTTGATCTTCAGTTAGCATGTGAGTAGTGAACACCATCCTCAGTGTTCTCATTCTTCTCCAACAAATAGTTTTGGATATGCTTCCTGAACGAAGCCTTCATCCTCCCAGGTAGCTTCATCCGAGCCAAAGTGCTTCCACTGCACCTTAACATGGGTGATGGCTCATTTCTGGAGCATGATTTCTCTCCAATCGATTATACATTGAGGCTCGACCAGAAAATCACCGTCTGGTTCGACCTGTAATAAACAAAATTGAATTATTTTTCTCATAAATTTTAGCATTTTTAATCAATTTTTGTATTCATGTCTTACCTGAATACTTTTCCTGTGGATTACATTCTTTAGGTCATGTACGTATCGTTTTAACAACGATACATGAAAGACGTTGTGCACCTAGATATGACTGGGAAAGGCCAATCCGTAAGCCACGAGTCCTACACTTTCCAATATTTGGAAAAGACCACAAAACCTGGGAGCCAAATTGGCACAAGAGGCCCACCTTAAAGTGATTTTCTTTGGTTTTATCCTTATGTACACATGGTCTCCCACTGCAAACTCACGATAAGTCCTTTTCTTATCTGCATACATTTTTTGTCTATCCTGAGATGCCTTCAGATTTTTTCGGATTTTATTTACCTCTGACCCCCTCTTTAAACGCATCTGTACAAACCTCAAACTCTTTATTGGGATCAATTACCCTTAACATTGGAGTTGTAGTCAATAAAAGTTTTAGCTTTTCAAAACTACCTTGAAATTCCTTCGTCCATTTAATTATTTTTCATTTCCTTTGTAAGGAAGTAATTGGGAAGGTAATTTTTGAAAAACCTTCAATGAACCGCCGACAATAACCGGCCAAACCCATAAAGGATTAGATGTCTGCCACATTTTGGGGTATCTTCAATTCCATAATCGTTCTAATATTCTCCGGGTCAACTGCAATTCCCTCAGCAGAAATAACGTGACCAAGGGGCTGTATTTCTTCCTTGAAGAAATCACACTTGCCGAATTTAGCATACAACTGATGTTTTCATAACATTTCCAGCAATATCCGTAAGTGCTCCTTATGCTCTTCTACGTTCTTGGAATAAACTAAAATGTCATCAATAAATACTAACAAAAAATTATCTAGAAAGGGGTGAAATATACCATGCATCAACCTCATAAAAGTTGTTGGTGCATTAGTCAATCCGAATGGTAACACCACAAACTTGTAGTGTTTGTACCTAGTACGAAAAGCAGTTTTATATATGTCTTCATCTTTTATCCAGATTTGATGGTATCTCGACCTTAGATCTATCTTTGAGAATACTATAGCTCCCTTCACTTGATTAAACAGATCATCAATCCGTGGTAAAGGGTATCTATTATTGACAGTCAATTTGTTGAGCTGACGATAATCCATGCACATTCGCATGGTTTTGTATTTCTTCTTCACTAATAGCACTGGTGCTCCCCAAGGGGATACACTTGGTCGGATGTACCCTTTATCCAATAGTTCTTGTAACTGCATCTTCAGTTCAGTTAATTCTGGTACGCTCATTGGGTATGGTGTCCTTGAAATTGGTGATGCTTCAGGAATCAACTCTATAGTAAAATCAATGTCCCTTCTAGGTGGCAAGCCTGGTATTTCCTCTAGAAATACGTCCATAAACTCTTGCACTATCAGAATATTTTCCATCATTGGAGATTTTTCTTTGGAATTAGTAAAGACCACTTGGATGGCATATAACTAGCATCCTTTCCTCATGCACTAACCCATTTGAGATGCTGTAATAGGACACAACTACAAAGGTTTCTTTATACCTTGAATTTCCTTATGGGTTCCATCTTGCATCCTGTAATATATAAATTTTTCCTTACAGTCTACTAATGTCCAGTGCTTTTCCAACCAGTCCATACCAAGTAGCACATCATATGATCCTAGAGGTAATATATTCAGGTCTACAGTTAGCTGTTGTTCACTAATTTCCAGTGCATAGTTCAAAATATTGGCACAAACCTTTCTCTTTTCTCTCGTGGCTAACTTTACCAGCCATGGATTTCTGAATTTCTAACTCTGCAGTTTACAAATCTCTACTATTTTTGGACTTACGTAGCTTAAACTTCCACCTAGGTCTACCAAAATAGAAACAGGTTGAGAGAGTAGTTTACCTTCCAATTCTATCATTGTCGATTGGTAATCTGCCTGTCGATCTTCCAGGGCTGCGTTAATTATGGGTATATTTCTGGCTACATCTCCTACTGTTGAGGCTTCTTATAATTTGGTAACCACCTTGCTCCTTCCTCACCGTAAACAATTTCTGTAGTAGTGTGCCTCACCACACCCCCAACACTGTAGGGGTGGCTTTTGATTTTGTGCTTGATTTGGTTTACTGGAAGCTTCCGTGGGTTTATCCTCGACAGGCCATCTTATTCTTTGATGATTCCTTCCAAACTATTTGCTAACTGAGCTTCTGGCAGCACCCTTGAAATTACTAGTTCTATTTTTCGTGAAACTAGAACTGCCCTTATGTTCTTTCTTGGTATGCCAGCTTTTACCCTGCTCTCCTTTTGCTTTATCTTGCTGATAACACATCCTTTCTTTCTGAATTATCTCGTCCATAGTTTTTGGATTCACAAACTCCATTCGCTGCTTCATATAAGTTGGAAAACTAATCAGGAACCGCTGTGCCTTTTCCTTTTCATCCATTAAATACAGAACATAACGGAGTAAGGAAGTGAACTTGGTAATGTACTCATCCATCGTCATTTTTCCCAGCTTTAAGTCATGGAACTCTCTATATTTTTCGTCATAGAAGCGTTCAGTTAAGTATTTATCTTTAAAATATTGCTAGAACGAATCCCAAGTCACGTCCTGATGATCTATACTGCGGACATTTTTCACTTCCTCCCACCATAGTGTGGCCTTCTCCCTCAATTGATAAATGGCCAATATGGCTTTAAGATTGATACTATATTCATAAAATTGAAAATAATTGTTCATATTTATCAGCCAAGCCTCAGCCACCTCTTCCTCTACTCCATCAAACGTAGGTGGTTTTATTTTTCGACATTCACCTTGTGGTTCCACTTTCTATCTCTTAACTTCTTTATGATATGACACACTATCTGACTCAACCTCATTGTAGTTTTTATTTCTATTAATCCACTGAGACTGAATTCTTTCCAGTATATCAGTGGTGTGGTCTCTTGCTTGCTATTCATGTCTTTCCTGCATGTCTCTATCAGGGCTGGGTTGTTCCATCCCATGATTCTATTTATCTAAGAGGCTTTTTAATATCCTCTCGTGTTCTTGCATCAAACGTGCATTATCACTTCAAACTCTCACCATTTCCTCTTGTATTTTCTGTACTATATTTAATAGAATTCTAGTTTGGTGTTGTTGTTCCTCCAAAAATCTACTTATTTGTTGGTGTTGATCCACACTTAGCTACACCCACATCTTCGGTTTCAATTCTGGTCGGGGTTGGGTTTCCTTGGTGTTTTGGGGTGGCTGTTGCGTTGACCCCCTTCTCATAACGTCTCGTGTTATACTTATTTTCTCTATGCATCAGTATACACACAACTTAGATCGTTAGTTGACGCTTTAGGGTCCTAGCGTGCGAACGTTGATCTGATACCACTTGTAACATACAAGCATATTTACATAATTTTTTTTTAAAACTTATATAGTTTAACTATAATATAACTAGATTATCATAACACAAAAAAGTTGACACGGAAGATTGCTACCATGTATGACACTTATGATATTAAACTCCACTATGGTATCTTGACTATTCGCTTTAAATATCAATCAAGTGGCAATTAAATTGTTTACCCAACTATTGGATTCATTTTGACGAAATTCTACTTTTTGGGTATGAGTTGATACTTGCCTTCTCGTATTTACCGGTAACTGTACGTGGCATTAAACATTTATTTAATGATGCTGTCAATTCAAGAACTGTATGATCTCTGGTTTGCTATAATTAGATTTTGTGAATATTTGTTCTACCACTAGAGGCTCCGCTCTCGATACTGGCATTGAATGTGTGGCGGAAAACTGTGTTCTTCCACACTTTAAAACTTATGGCATCGAGATCCCATGGCTATTCAGAGTTAGGGTTTCGAACCTAAGCTAATGACCTCCTAGCTGTAACTGTTTGGGTCATTCGGAAATGTTTCTTCGCACTCCTTCAGGGAGCTCTTGGAGTCTCTACAACTTTCTCCGCAGGTTTATTCCCAGCGTTGTCAGCCCTTCCGCTTGATTCTTTCACTGGTAAGTAACTCCACTACATCAGCTATTGCCTTCCTTATCATTACCATGAGGAAAGATATACTTAAACTCGCAGATTGAATTTATTTCTGGGTTCTTTCTTATGGAAATATTTATGAATTTTTTTGCTTCTGTCTCTAAGTTTACAGTTTTGTTTTCATTTGCAAGGAATTCCATGGTGCGCAAGTACTATCTTATTGTTTGGCTACTCATGACAAACAAGCCGCCAATGGATTCTCGGTAAATCTCTAACCCTCAGCACTTGTTTTTAAGATTTTGTGGTATATAATCCTGGGGTTATTAATAATCACCGCTTTGGTTTCTGTCTCCCTTGGTAGCTTGGAGGTTTCGCCTCTGGAAATAATTTACACAGGTAAAATTTCCATTATCAATGTGATGTTGTTTTGTTCTGTCTCTCTCTATTTGGCATTTACATCATGGGTATTAACTCTTTTCCATGCACTAGTGCATGTACATTCTGGGTTTAGTGTTGCGGCGAAAACATATCAATAAGCTTCTTTTCAAAAAGACCTCTAACCTCTTAACCTGCTCCAACAGGTACTTCTCACTCAATAGGCTCCAGGTTTTTCTGGTTCTAGACGAAAATTAGCTTAACGCCTTGTATTCTCAGATACTGTGACTTATGGAACTTTTCTCTTGGAGTATTTTTAAGTCTGGACTAGCAATAGTAGTTTATGTGTAAACAGGTGTTTATTTATTTGTCTTCCGAAATCACATGCATGTGCAGTTTTCGTGTAGTCTCGGGTCAAACCCTTAACATATTCAAGCTTTTAGCTTAGACTGAAATGTTTCCTTCCGCGCTGAATGAAGTGTCTCAACCATAATTATAATGGAATTTACATGTTAAGAAATACTGTTGGTGACTAAGGGTTTACATTCTGATTTTATGGTTCCTCTTGCAGTGCCCTTTCAGTTATATCTCACATCCACAATTTCGTGAAATTATTCTTACCACACTAGTCTTTATTTTCTTTTTCTACTATCTTTCTGGTTTACAGGAAATTTTCCAGCATGTAATGTAACATTTCTTCTATTTGTGAAAAAGATATTCTCAATATTTTAGAGTACAGAGTATAATGTTTTCCAGTTTTTCCTCATGAAAATGTATAGTTTACAGTGAACAAGTTTATTTCTAGCTTGATATGATAATGATATCCAAATTGTCTCTGTTTCTTTCTGGCACTGTCTAGTTTTTTAATGTCCTAATTCTTTATAAATCAAGAAAGAGTTCTGTAGATTATTTGTTTGGATTTTTCTAGATTTAGCATTGCACAACAAAGTACTTTTCCTTCATACTAAAGGCTAGTATCTATCTTGTTTTATACGGACAAATTTGCACCAATTTAAAAACATACATATCTAATTACAGTATTTCAGACATATTTATAATACTCCGCATGATTCTATTCATATTCTCTTTTCTAGTTACAATTTTTTTATCCTAAATAAAATGGCCAAACCATTATGTCCGTGTAATATCATAGATATAGAGAAGAATCCACATAGAACCTCACTTGAGGCTCGATGTTAACAGTTCTCTGTCGTGAAGATAGTTGTAAATGAGTTAGTGCTAATTAACCTCCTGTTTGTAAAATAAAATCACATATTATAGTTGTTTCCTACAGAATTTCACAACCTGTAATCTGCTAACTCATTTCATAATCAACTAATAATTACAATGACAAAAAAATTATCTATTTTTCCACTTCTGACTGATGATGTTCCTCCCTACCTTGAGAGAGGAAATCACGTCCTCGTCTCTCCCTCGTGCTCCAAGCTTGAGCTATGTGAGTTGAAAAAAATACTAGAAGAGAGCTCGGGACAATCTGGTCCAGTCTACTATTCCAAACAATTTTTAGAAGTCAGAGTATTCCACTGGTTACACCAGCTCGGGAATTCTTCTCTGCAAATTTCCTTCTCCAGTTACCGAACATAACCCCCTTACCGAACAGAACCCCCTTCCTCACTGGGATAAGCCTTTATCCTCAGAGGTTGGGGTAACTGTTTGAACTAATTTTGTTCAACTAATTCTCAGTTCTTGAGTTACTTTTTACCATCAGTCTAATATTCTTTTATGGAAATCTGAAAGCCTAAGCCCTCGGTCCGTGTTCTAATTTGATCTCAAAATAAAAAGCTGGCAACCTTATCCTAAGGTTACTCTATTCTCACCAGGCATAGATATTAATTTGGGTTAACTCTATTCATAATAAAAGTGCGGATAAGGTTTCAAAGTGGTACTTTGATCCGTAAGATTGGATCTGCTCTGTCATCAAAGTTCAATTAAGTCGATGTCCTTGTTGATTGGTATTTTGTGACACCTGTCCGCCTTGATACTCGCTCCTCCTGCCTTTCGACAAACCCTAGTCTTCGACACGGTTTCAATTAATTTCTCTCTCGGCGCTTCAGGGTTCTCTGCTCTGGTTTGTTCTTCGAGGGTTCTGTGGTTTGTGCTGCTGGTTCGATGTATTATTTTGCTCCACCCCTCCGTCGGCGCCGTGGGACTTCTCTGCATAGGTTTGTTCGTTGGTTCTGTTGCTATGCCCTGGTTCACTGTATGTTCTTGTTGCGTTTGTGTTAACGCTGTCAGTCCAACTTCGTTTGCTGTGTGGAAAAAAAAGGATTGAACTGAATCGACAATGCTCTGGTTGGTCCTTCTTGTGATTTAGTTGCAGACTTAACAATTCGCCCGTTTAACTACACTATCCCTGTTACAGGTTAAAACTTCCGGATTTGCTTCCCAATCTTTCTAACTCAGCTCGTTTTCTCGCCAAGGTATATTGAAGTTCCATGCTATACTCTGTCTCTCGTTTTCACCAGTTACTTATGTATGTTGCTCCTGGTGAGCAGGGTTTATTTCGTCCGTCTTGCCTTCTCGTTCACTGTCTCTCCTTAATATCCAGGTAAATGCTACAGGGCTTGTTCCCTGTTCCTTGTTTTGAAACTTCGCTTTCGTTTATCACTGTACTGGCAGGTTTTTAACTCTTATTTGCTTACTCCATGTGCAGGTCAACCAGTCTCGAGATATCCATGGGTTCGACCGGTCGGAAAAGAAGACAACCCAATCAAGGAACGGGTAGGGTCGTTCTGCTTTGTGACTGGTTAACTTGGAAATTATCTGTGTCTTTTCTGGTTCCCGCTCTTTCTGCGTCCTTGGTCTTTGAGGATTGTTTCAGCAAACCCTCCCTTGGAAAACTGTGCCCATCGCTATAGGGTTTCTGTCTGGTTCAATTTGTAAGTTTCCACAGTCGCCATTGAGCACTGTTCGTTCATTTATATATAAACCCTACTTTGCGTTTACTGTTACAAAACAAAGGGGTTTCTGCAAAATGTATATTGAACTATTTCTGAATGTCTCTATGACTGTTTTTACTCAGTTAATTTGAAAGACTCTTAATGCATTACCTGGTTTCTTTCTGGTGTATTACCGATGGGTAACTGGTTGCTTCTCGAATCTTCTTGCTGGAATAAGAATTGGTTATTGTTTGCTATGACTCTTCGTTCCTCGCCTGTGTGCTAACTCTTTTCGTACACTGTCGAATAGCTGCTTTTCGTGTTGTTACGTTTCTGTCTGCAAGGTTGTTAACTTCCTATACTCTGTTTACCATACATATTAAAGTTGACATTCAAAGTGCAGTAGAATAATACATATACATGTGAGATTAGCCGTAGCTGTAAATCTGGCAGATGTTTAAACAACTCTGGTTCTTATTATGCTTTTTTCTTCCTGAAAATTCCGAACCTTACATATGATTTACTTTCTGGTTTAAATACTTGTCAAAGAGGAAACGTGTAACAGTTTCTTGTTTTCAGTTGGAATTGGTAACTGAAATAGTTCTAACTGTCTAATCAGTTTCTCCTTTCTTTAAACAAAAACCAATCGAACTTCTAATTGTCTTTAAAACAAAACAGTCAGACTCCTATTTAACAAAACAGTTAATAGTCCTGAATCATATTGTTTCTGCCTAATTTCTGAGTAACAATAAATAAAAAGAAATTAAAATACAGGTTCCATAACAGGCCTACCAACACGTGCATAAGTCTTCTTTCCTGTCGAGACAGTCAACCTTCTTTTCCCTCCTCCGAGCTGGATGCTCCTGCATCAAAATCACTTCCATAATTAATTATATTTAATCAAAATTAACTTCCGTTCATAATATATTATTTCAAAACAATAACCATAAATGTTTTAGTGTATTAACAAATAAAAACAAACTTCATTAACATTTAAGTGAGCTGTTACAACAAATATAAATAAAATGATTAAAAAACAGAATAAATTCATCTTAATTATATATTAACCAAATATTAATATAAATTAAAACTTCCTCAATTCTTTACTAAAAAAATTACATCTTTGAGAAATATAATCCCTCAAAACTTTTAATAAAACTTCAATTAAAAATAAAAATAAAAATAAATAACATAATAATCTAATAATTAAAAAAATCCAAAACTTAAACTACGCCATTAATCCCGAAGTCCCACATCTATAATTACCAAATGACATTCCAACTATTAAAATCTAATGACATTGGTACTTTTCACACTAATTAAGACATTTTTTCCAACTTTGTTTTACTTCATAACCCACCACCACCTACGTGATGCACTTACTTTTTAGTCATTTTGCAACTTTTCATTTTTAGTCATTTTGCAACTTTTCATTTTTAGTCATTTTGCAACTTTTCAATTGAACTATTTACGTTTTAATTATTTTATTTATAAATATATGTCAATGATATTTGTTTTTTTAAGCCTATATAATATTTGTAAGTTTATGATATTTTATTTTCATGTAAGAGAATGCTTGATGTGATATGGAATTGATTCCAATTATTAGCCTTGCGATTCTTTAAATGAATTTAGAAGATCTTTCCTCATAGTACACTATCTAAGGTCAACGGTCTTTTGATAATGCAACATATAAAAATAATTTAATACTATACATGAGAGACTTCATTATATATGTATATATATATATATATATATATATATATAATTAATTAATTGAATTGGTGTTAGAAAATAGATATATTGACATTAGAATAAATATTGATAAAAATAATATTTAACATGATTATATTTGAATATTGTTATAATAATGTTTATAAGTATTTATCTTCACATAATTATATTGGAATATCTAAAATCTTCATTTGTTTATAAGTGTCTATCCTCGCATAATTATATCTTCATTTTTATCTCAATATCATTTCCAAATCATACTTTATGCACATTAGAATATCTAGCCCATTAGAAGAAACCATGTAATAACAAGAGTGCCATGTGATGCACATGTGACCTCCACTTGGCCTTGGTGGCACAAACACATAATCATTGGAGGGCCCATCAGGAACTTATGTAGTGGATATTTAGGTCCATGTCACAGTGGAGCAATTTTGTCTTACGTGCTCGCCTCTATAGGTTAGTAGGTTATAAAATCTAGTAGTGGTAGTCTCTTGGTAGCCAGGTTCCACAACTAGAACCATAGCGAGACAAGCTCATCCTTGTTCATCTGTTCATCTTCACAAGGTTAAAACAACACCAGTGGAAAATGGTAAGAATAGGATTCCATGCTAGAACCACAGCCAAATCAGTTTGACCTTGTCGACACACCCATTACAAAGTTAACATGGTGTTGGTGGTGAGTAGTAGGCAGTGAGAGGGTTCCACAGTAGGACCATTGACCAAGGTCCAACATATCCATGTCATCTCAATGTGAGGTTATTGGCCCTCTCTTTAATTAATCCTTTTGAAAATATTAGTGGCATGAAGGTCCATGAACTTGGTAGGGTCCATCCCCAAGCTACATCATCTTAGTATCATGTTCTTGATCTTTCCACAAAACTACTCCTTCTGGAAGGCTTAAGATCCTGATAGGACCACTCCTAACACATCACAACACTAGTACATTCATCCACTTTTTTTCCTATCGCATTCTAATGCTATGAAAGCCTAAAGCCCAAGAACCAAATGACCCAAAGGGGCCAGTGATCCAGAAACTAGGTTCTACAGGGATAGGTTTTGTCATTGGCCTAATTCTCTCATTCCCTTTGAGTGCATTCTATAAATAGAAACCTGATCGATAGGCTCATGTATGAGAGCCTCATGTGGGTTGATTGGGATGGTTCCATTAGGATAAGGTTCCACCTATAGACCCAGAGTATTAGGCTCTTACCTATACACTTAAGTGTTAGGTCTTATCGCTTTGTTGATCTAGACAAATTCCCACCATGACGTGTTCACAAAACATAGAGGGGTGGCTATCCTAAGCTATATCTTACGTGTATTTTGTTTTGTGACCCTAAGGTCTAGAGACCTCAATCTCTAATTGACATACATAATAGCATATGGAATGATAAAGTTATACTACATGACAACACACTTGTTAAACTCATTTAAAAACATGGGATTTATTGGTTTGCCAACAGGAAAACCATTAATTTGAATAATTTCACAAACATAAATACACTATGTCTATCAAAAATCACAGATACACTAATCAAGATAAACTATATTTATTCCTATACCTTAGAAACTATCTAAATGGGCATAAACACAAAATTTCTCACACACATCATGAACATAACATTAGACAACATATTCTAGACATCTATTAAATTAATATCTAATATATCATGCAACTCATGAGCATAACAATGATATTCACAATTTATCCATTCATTAACATTAATGAATATATAAGAGATCATACAGACATATGCAATTCATGAAACATCACAGTTCATAATGCAATATATCAATGCATTTGACTTATATGAGTATGTAAATATAGCTAAAAGCTAAAGGATGGACTTCCACTCTTCACCCAACCATAGGCTAGCTACTTTGCAGCTTTCTTGTAGTTGAATACCCTTGCTATGAATCCAAAACCTGAGGGGATTCTTACTTAGGAAAAATTCACATGAAGGATAAGTAGACACTAAAGAAATGGAGTCTGTTGTCTAGGTGGTTTCTCAACTTCCCTATAGTAATAAGCACAATAATGACTTACTTAATCCTTTGATTTCGATCATAGGTCTTAACCCAGGGTTCATATGGGGTATTTATTTGTCTAAGACGTTGAATCCATATTCCAATTGAACTCTCAGCTGTATTTTCATAGGAAGAACCACCAAGGTTTTCAATCAGTTATCCAAGTGGTTAAAAATCCAAAAGCACCGTGGTGACTCAAATTTCCCTCGCTAGGTGGTTAACATATAGACAACTAACACCACAGTGATTCGGTAATCAATTAATCCTCCCACTAACTAGTCATGCTTCGATAGACACAATAAAATGGCCTCAAACACATAAATAAAAGGAATAACACCCCAATTTCGAAAAACATGGCTCAATCACAACTCCATCATTTCTCGATGCACTTTATTCCCTATATAGGGATTTATATTTGTTTATCTCTAGTTATGTTATCCTTTTAGAAACATTCATTTCAACTACTACCCTTCCAATTCTTCCTCTATTTTCTCTTTTCCTCTACTTTCAACCTTTCCATATTATTTCCCTCTTTGTTTCTCTTCGTGTACATGGGAGAGTGTCGGCCACCTTCTTCCACCTCACCAAGGATAGAAAACAATGGGCACTCCCTCACATCCAATCACATATCTTGTTATGTCTCACGTAGTGGTTTGATCAAAAGCGCTACTAACTCCATGTACGAGGGCGATGGGCATTGTCCCCTGATTCTCCACTCTCCATGCCTCCATTATCTCCATGAATTATATATGTGTGTCCATCGCTTGAAGCCAATATTCCATTTTTAAAATTATTTTGATGAAAAAATTAACATGTCTTTTTATTTTTATTTTTATTATATATATATATAGAGAGATATAATTTGTCTCAAGCATTCATGGATTCTACATTGGCTTTTATAGTTATGATCACACATATACAAACATGGGTAAAATGGTTGGATTGTTACAAACCCACCTCCTAAAGGAACCTCATCCTTCATGTTATGTAACCATAAAGAAAAATAAATAAATATTTGCAATCAAAGTTCTTAAATCTACTTAATCATCAAACAAAAATGGGTATAGTACCCTCGTTTGTTCTTTCATCTCCCAATTTTTTTCATCGAGTCAAAATTACTTCCATTTCTCTTAGATTAATTTATTTTGGAACATGATTTGTCTCTGATTCAGGATGCATAGTGGTTCTAGCTAGAATTATTCTTCATATTCCACCTATATCATATACCAACCAATTACATGATTACTATTACATATATAATTTTTAAGAAAATAAATATGAAATAAATTGTGTGATTTTACTACACGTGGTAAGGTAAATATGTAAGCTATTGGTTCCACTCTTTCCATGATATAAAATGGTCCATAAATTATGGGTGCTAATTTAGTACAAGACCCAACTTTTATTGAGCTCTTCCTTATTATGATTTGGATATTTACATGCTCTCTCACTTGCAAATATTTATGTGTTCTCTGATGGTCTACATAGCTATTTCATCTATCTTGGGTTGTTTTTAATTTTTATGTTACATTGATTACTTCCTTCTCCATTTATATTAACATGTCAAGTCCAAGAACCTCTATGCTCATGAGATCATCCCAACTAATAACAATGTTGCATTTTTGGCCATGTAATGCCTAAAAATGACTCGTTATACCCATAGTTGTGTGAAAACTCCACTAATTGTATGGATTCTTCCCACCTATTTGGTTGATGCATAATGTATATCCTCGTCATATTCTCTATAACCCTATTTTCCCTTTCAGTTTGACCATCTATTTCAGTATGATATGTTGTACTAAAAACTTGACGGGTTCCAAACCGAGAAAAACATTCCTTCCAAAAATTGGAAGTAAAATTGACATCCCAATATGGGAGGGTTTTGTTAGGTATACAATGTAATTTGAATGTGTCTTTCATGAAAATATGATCTATGTCAATGGCCTTGTGGATGGACTTAACAAGTATAAAATGAGCTTCCTTACTCAATTTTTCTACTACTACCATGATGTCATCATGTTGTTTGATTTTATTCATTAATACCATAATTAAGTCCATAAATATGACTTCCCATTTCCACTCGGGATTAGTATTAGCTATATAATCCCTTCTAGATGTCTACATTCCACTTTGACTGGTTGGAATTCCAAGAACTTGACCATGTACTCACCAAATTCCATGACCAATAGTTTGATCTATTTACAGTTTTGATCATTTTATGATAGCCAATGTGACCTAAATAAGGTATTTTATGAAACTCATCCATTATGAGCTTCTTCAAGGAATTAACATAGCACATGTATTTGAATAGAAACATACCATTATCAATAGATTTATAGCTCTTGCTCATTGATCCCTATAGTTATTTCTATAAGCATTTCTTCACATATTTGAAATTGTCATCATGCATCAATTCCTCTTTGATCCTTTCCTGGGTTTCAAACTCACAAGTGCTTATAATGACCAAGTGTGCTAATTATATACTCTTATTGAGTGCATTCGCTACTAGGTTTCCCTATCCCTTAATATGTTTTATTTCAATATAAAACTAACTGATTGAATACAACGATTTGACAAACCTTTCATTTAACTTGGGATGACCAAACAAATATCTCAATCATCTATGATATGGCATCAATACAAATATTCTTTCAGGAAAGTAGTGTCTCCACATCTTCAAAGAATGGATAATTGCTTCCAACTCCAAGTCATAAGTGGCATCGATATTCTGATGCTCATTTAATTTCCTTGAGTTGTAAAAATCACATGCCCCTCTTGCATCGAGGCTCCACCTAATCCTTCCTTACAAGCTTATATGTAGACCAGGAAGTCCTTTTTTGGATCTTATATCCTTAATATAGTTGCACATGTGAGCAATTTCTCTATTTTTTAAAAAATTACCATGCACTTTGATGTCCATTGAAATTTTACTCCTTTCCTATGTGGGTCTATCATTGGTTTCCAAATATTGAAAAAATATTGAATGAACCATTGGTAATATTCGGTCACTCCCATAAATGATTTAACCTCTGTAACACTTTCGGGAGGGGGCCATTCCATTATGGGCTTAATATTTTTGGTATCGACATCAACTCCTTCTCTTGAAATTACATGTCCTAAATATTGTACTTGTGATTGGAAAAAGTTACATTTTTTTAGTTTGGCCTAAATCCTATGTTCCCTCAACAAATTTAACTAAACATTAGAATTCTCTTTATGTTCTTCCTGAGTTTTAAAATAAACTAGAATGTCATCCAAAAAAACTAATAAAAACTTATCCAAATATGAATTGACAATGTTGTTCATTGGGTGCTTAAATGTGGTTGGTGAATTTGTGATCCCAAATGCTACCACCATAAACATGTAGTGTCCATATCTCTTCCCGAATGTTATCTTATGAATTTATTTGGCATTAATTCAGACCCAATGATAACTAGATGTCAACTCTATTTTAGAGAATATTTTAACCCCTCTCATCTAATCGAATAGATCATCAATTTTAGGTATAAGATACTTGTTTTTCACTATAGATTTATTTAGCTATTGGTAGTCAATGCAAATTCATAGTGTGTCACCCTTCTTCTTTAAAAATACTTTTGGGTCTCCAAAGGGTGACACATTAGGTTTGATATACCTCTTATCAAAAATCTCTTTCAACTACAACATTAATTCTACTAATTTTAATGTGCTCATACGATACATATATTTTGAAACTAGTACTACAATAAGAATCAACTAAATGCATAATTCAATTCCCCTCTTGGGTGCTAATTTGAGCACTTCATCAAAAAATTCATCACTATATTTCTTTAGGAGATGGTCCTATTCAATTTGATTTCATTGTTTTTGTCACATTGGTTACTTGGATCATGAATAGAGAACAACCTTTTCAACTACCGTTATTTACTTGTAGTGATGAAATTGATTTGATTGAGACATAATTTATCTTTACTTACAACATCCTTTTCTCACCTTCATCGCTGACTCAGTCTATCGATTTATTCTAGCAATCCACCTTGGTTCTATGGGTTGTCATCCAATACATGCTAATTAAAGCATCATATGATCCCAAAGATAGTAGATTAAGGGTATTTTTGTGGTCATGTAGTTGGGAATCACGCTTTCCATTAGACAAAAACCCGCAGGTGTTAGTAATGATCGCATCGCCAGAGATAAGGATCCACGAGAGGTGGTTAGTGCATGTCACGAAACACACGGTGAGAATTGGTTTATCCAATGTCCAACAATCTCCCCCCCAGCATGAGCCAAGTGTGTATCAAACTTGTGACCTACATTCTGATACCAATTATTAGGAATCATGATTTCCATTAGACCAAAACCCGTAGGTATTAGTCAACGATCACATTGCCAGAGATAAGGATCCACGAGAGGTGGTTAGTCCATGTCAAGAAACACACTGGGAGCATTGGTTTATCCAATATCCAATACATGTCCCCTAATTTGAGGGGTAATTATTCCACTAACTCTATTAATCTCTTTTTGGCTTCTATAGCTAGTTGGACCAACCATGACTTTTCATGGGGCTTCCTTTTTAAGTTACACATATATGCAACCTTTGGGATAAAATAACTATAATTAGAACCCAAATAAATTAACATTTAAATATGCTCATTGGTAATCATTTGTTCCATCTTGAGCACTAAGGTTTGATTATTTACTTTCTTATGGTCCAATGCCTCATAAATGCAAGGTACACACTAAGCTACATCATTCATTGTCACTACCAGAGACCTCTTGGAAATTATATATCTTCTTTTTGTTTGTTTATTGGAGGGTACAACCCCCATGCTTGTGGTTCTCTCCACATCGCCAACACTGTAATGGCCTTCTCTTCATCTCCTTGTTCTACTCTCTCATTGATTTAGAAGGTTGGTCTCTACCGGTAGTAATGAAATTATGCTGGAATTCACCCTTTTCATGAGTGGTGAGCTTAAAATTTTTCCCTTATTGCTTGTGTCCTAGGTATTTTTATCATTTTCCTTTGAATATGATTCCATCCTTCTTCTTCTAGATTGATAGAAATTCAACCCTATGTTTAAAATGATCATAATAATACTTAGAATTTTGGATGGTGTCCTATAACATCCTTGGATCATCAAACACAATCATATCTTTGTAGGAATACGGTAACCAAAAAAGGTATCTCTTGATATTCACCTTCTCATCCTTTAGGTATGGCACACACCTTAAAAACTCCAAATATCTATTGGTATAAGCATCTGAGGTAAGTTTCCCTAATTTATTTTCATGGAACTCAATTTGGTTTTCATAGTACCTCTCAAATAGGTATTTCTCACAGAAATGTTTTTGAAATTTTGTCACTTTTTTTTTGTTCCATCGAAGTCGTTGCATAGTAGGGTTTTCTAGTAACTCGTGCTACCTGGGTTCTAGATAGTGTTATATTGGTTTGAAGGCCTCTATTAATATTATGACAAGGTGAGATTATAATTTCCAAGCCCAGGCTACAGATATTAGACACAAAAATTGAGGGTTATTCTAGCTCTTCGATATTTTTTTGCATGAAAGTACTATCAGGTAGAATTATTTTGAAACCGACTAGTTTTCCTTCAAGGATTATAGTTGGGTTATGTTGGCATGCACACTAATACAAGATTCTTCTTCTCCAGGTGCACCCTTTGACTTTTTCAACTTTATTTAATATCTTTGATTCCAGTGTTTTATGTCTTGTGAAGGCTTTTCCTATGGTTGTGTATTTCAGACCCCAAAGGGTATTTTCTCAGTTTTTTCTGAAAATAATAACTACTTAAGGTCATAGTTGGAACAATATTTTTACCGTATGTTTTCTTGATTCAGTGACCCATTTTGGGTGCCTTGAAAAGTTAATGGAATATTAACTATGCCATTTCCAGTGTATTCTATTATTAAGTGATGAAAACCGATATAAATACACACACACACACACATGCACACACACAAACACACACACACACATTAGTTCCCTTGACTTTTCCTTCAAATATTTCGTTTGAGCAATATATTTGAATGTTGAATACTGCTTGGTATAATATTTTTTTTTGGGAGAATGGTGTCGCATGGTAGACAAAAATTATGAGGGTTTCAGTTTAGTTCTCTCGGTTTGGTTCATTTTTTATTAATGAATTTGCTGGCATGGTTTCCAAAAATTCTTCTTCAGTTTCATAATATGATGTAACTTGTCCAGTTTCATATAAATTGTTCAGATATATATATTATTTTTTTCTAGTTACACTCTTGAAGTTATATTAATAACCAATGAACTTAGTTCCAGGACTGCATTTGGGTGGCTGGTCAATTACATCCTTGCCAGGGAGCTAAACTAGACTAATATTTTTAGCCCCACTTATTTCTTTCTTATTTCACTTGAGTTTTACACACTTGAGTCCTTGTTCTGGTTGTATAAATCACTCGTTGTGATAATAATCTAATATTAAAGTTATGTGTGAATAATTTTTTTAAATATAAACCATTGAACCTCTTTAATTCATTCATAAGAGGAGGAGAGAGTTACGATTAATATACAAGGTTACGTCGATGTTATTTTTGATTCTACAGTTCTGTTTTCTACATTTATTTATTCTTCAGTTTCTTAATAAAATGCATACAAACTAGCTACTTCAGTTCTTTAAGAACTATAACACTTTCCATAAAATTCTCTATTCACATTCATGAACTCGATAATCTTAAGTGGGCCCTTTCCATAAAAATTTACTGTAGAATTATTCACAAATCATATTTCATAATGGAATTATATCACAAGAGTACCACTACTACTCACAATAGCTATAACGCTACTATCAATATGCATTGTAAATACTTATATACAATATTCATTGACCATAATTTCATAGGAAATACCGCTCCACCAAACCACGAGATTACATCCTTTTGTCTCCCTCGAGCCTCTTTATATAAAAAAAGTTATTTATTAGTGAACCAAGCATGGTTAATTCACAAGCAACATAACCTCCCAATGTCCAACCTGGAATTCATAAAAATCATATATGACTTGAGGCTTCCACTAGCTCTCTGTCCAACTTAAGAATACCCCAGGCAACATCCTACCTCACCCTCACAGCATCCTGTGTAGGATTTATGAATTCGGCTGTCTTTTCCCAATGCCTCCATATTTTTTTCTTAGCCTTCCTGGATTTCTACTTTTGAGATCATCTTTTAATATTTAAGGAGAGAAGAGGTAGCAGACTCTTAACTATCTGGTAAAAGAATTTCATCTAGGGTTATTTCTAGTGAATTCCAAGATCATGTTAATTTTCTTTAGTTAGGATAAAAATATAAATAAACTTTAACCATTAATATTATCGTTAGGATTTTACACTAAACCTACGAATCCTTAAGTATTTGAATAGTAAAAGTAAATACAAGTAGTTCAACCGATGTTTACAAAAATAAGGGTGTTAAATCTTCCCCCTATGGAGCATAAAGCCATCCCTAATGTTATCTTGATCTTTAAATAGGCCGAGATAAGATTCTTGCATAAATCCCTCATCCTCCCAAGTGGCCTCCTTTGGGCCAAAGTGATTCCATTGCACTTTAACCTGGATGATGGCTCTCCTGTGTAGCATTATTTCTCTGTAGTCAAGAATACATTGAGGTTATACCAAGAACTCTCCATCTGGCTCTACCTTCTATGAAAACATAAATTGCAATTAGTATTGGATAATTGTTAAATTCATATTATCAACAAATATTTAAATTTTCCATTGAGTATTACCTATATATTTTTCCAATGAATCACATGCCTAGGGTTATATACATATATCTTTAATAATGAAACATGGAACACATTCTAAACTCTTATATGACTGGGTAGTTCTAATCAGTATGCCAATTTTCCAACTCTTTCGAATTTTTGGAAGGGGCCACAAAATCGAGGGGTGAGTTTTGCAAACCCCCCATCTTATATTTATTTTATTAGGTATAATATGTACATATACATGATCTATGACTGCAAATTCCCATTAGGTTCTCTTTTTATGTGCATACACCTTTTTCCTATCTTGGGCGGATTTTAAATTCTGTCGTACCTTTCTCATAGTTTTCTCCATTTCCGCTAACATTTCTGGCCCTATCATTGATCTATCTTCAAAGCTATTCCAATTGTTAGAGCCTTACACTTCCTCCCATATAATATCTCAAACATGCTCATTTTTAAGGATTCATGATAACTCTTATTGTATTAAAATTCAATTGAGTGTAAATAATATTCCCATTTTGTGGGTTGTTGCATGACATGCATTCTTAGCATGTCTTCAAGCACTTGATTCACCCATTTGGTCTACACATCTATCTGTGGATGGTATGCAATACTAAATTTTACTTGAGTTCTTAATCTGATGAAGAGAGAATTCTAGAATTCATACATAAATTTTACATCTCTGTCAGAGATGACTACCTTAGGTATCTCATGCAAAGAGAATACTTCTTTCATGAAAATATCACCAATCTCGAAAGTCTTGTAAGTATATTTTACTGGGATAAAATGTGTTGTTTTATTGAGTTTTTCTACTACTACCATGATTGAATCATTGTGTATCTTATATGTGGGTAGTCCTGTTATAAAATAAAGTGTAACGACTTCCCATTTCCACTCAGGAATGGGTAGCGTACGTTAAACTTTAACTTGGTGACATTCTAAACATTTCACCAAATATTCAACAATGTCTCTTCTAATTCCTTGAAAAAAATAATCTTTTTTCATTCCTAAAAATATTTTTGATAACCAGATGGGAAGCATAAGGACTTATGTGAAATTCGTCTAGAATTAGCTGTAAAACTGAAATCTGGTTGGGGACATATATTCTTCCTTTAAAACATAGAAGACGATCCTTATTAATACTAGATTCATATTTTTTTTCGTGAATTGTTGGTTTGATGGGATTGTTGCCATAAAAAATTGTATGATGGGTCTTTTTGGGAAGCTTCTGTAATTTTCTCCAAAAATATAAATTCTATTTGGTTGTAGTGAAGTTCATACACACAGTGAATCCTCATACTTATTGCATCTGGTACACAATTTTATTTTCCATTTAGGTGCTTGATGTTGAATTCGAATTCACTAAGAAATTCATTCTATATTGCTTAATGGTAATTCAAGTTAGGCTGCTTGAAATAAATCGTTAGGCTATTATGGTCTAGCATCAATAAAAACGTTTTTTCTAATAAATAATGTCTCCATACTTTCAATGCGTTAACTACAACAATCAACTCTGGGTTATAAGAAGAATATATATGCTCATGTTCCTTGAGTTTTCGAGACTCGTACACTATCACCTTCCCATCCTCCATTAATACTCCCTCTATCCCTTCCTCATAGGAATTGGTGCAAACTACAAATTCCTTGTTTGGCTCAACAATCTTTAATATGGGGGAACCGGTTAATAATTGCTTCGGTTGTTTAGAACTTCGTTGGCAATCAATTATCCACTTAAAATACCTTCGTTTATTTTGTAGGGAATAATCAAGTAAGCAATTTAAGGAAAACCCCTCAATAAAAATATGATATTACCCTACCAATCCCATTAAAGATCGCATGTTTGCTACATGTTTTGGTATATACCACTCCATAATGGTCCTTATCTTCTCAGGGTTGACAACTATACCCTCAACTGAAATAACATACCCTAAGTATTGGATTTAGTACTTATAAAGATCACACTTGGTAAGTTAATCATACAATATATGTTCTCATAAGACTTGAAACATTATTTGTATATGTTCTTTATGCTCCTCTATATTTATGGAATGAACCATAATGTTAGCTATGAATATCAATTTTTTTTAATCTAGAAACAGGTGGAAGATAGGTACTATGCATTAAACTCATTAAGGTTGTTGGCATATTGGTCAGTATAAATGGTAAGACAACAAACTCTTAATGTCCATAACGGGTTCTAAACGTTATCTTACAAATGTCCTCTTCGTTTACTTTAATTTGATGGTAACCCGATCGTAAATCGATCTTAGAAAAGACTGTAGCACCTTTGAATTGATCAAATAGATCATCAATGTGAGACAACATGTACTTATTTTTCATATTTAGTTTGTTTATCTACCTGTATTCAATGCAAAGGCTCAATGTGACATCATTTTTCCTTACAAACAACATGAGATCTCTCCAAGGTGATACATATGGGTGGATGTATCTTTCCTCCAGAACCTCTTGTAATTTCATCTTGAGTTCTGTTAGCTCATGTATAGTCATGCAATAGGGAGATTTGGACATCGAGATTGCTCCAAGGACTAATTCTATTATGAAATCAATATCCCACTTTAGGTTCAGTCCTGGTATGCTTTTAGGAAACACATCAACAAAATATTTGATCACTAGTATGTGTTCTAAGGCAATTGTCTTATATTTTGTATTAGAATACCCAACTTGGACAACATATATCGAACAATCCTTCCTAACACATTTTCCTAATTGAGAGTCAGTAATAGGACTTAATTTTATTGTCTTTTTAACCCTTTAGATTTCTTTCCTAGAGACATCATCATAAGCGTAACTATTAATTTTTTCCTTACAATTCAATAAGGACAAAGTCCCTAATCAATCCATCCCAATCAACATATCATAAGATCCTAGGGGTAGTATATTTAAATTGAACTTAGCCTATTGTTTTCCTATTTTGACAGGAAAATATGGTAGTTTAGTAGTCACTCTTCTCTTTACTCCAATAGCTAATTGTACCGACGAGGGGCTTTTAAATTTATGAGTTTGTAAATGATGCCTTTCCAATACCTTAGGGCTGACATAACTTAAAATTTCTCTTGAATCTACTAAAATAGATATTGTCTTGTTGAATAACTTATCTTCCATTTCTATCATGGTAGGCCAATAATTTTCTTTATGGTCTTCCAAAGCAGCATTGATCCTTGGCATGCTCCTTGCTACTTCACTAATTGTAGAAGGCTGTTGTATATATTAGCAGCCTATTACAAACTGGCATGATGAGGGAAGGTTTTGTAGACATGAGGTTCCCCATGACCCAAACACTGTAAAGGAGGATTTTTTTAACTAACTAGGTTCCATTTTTCTTGATAATTATTTGTTTGGGTTCATTTTGCAATTTAATTTTCTGTTGATTTTTCTCAAACTGTCTATTTTTTGACCTTGGTCTGCACCTTTAAAACTTGCAGTCTTTGAACTTATTGTATTTTGGAAGCTTTTTTGTCCTTTATTTTGTGTCCAGATTTTGCTTCTGTCCTCCTTTTGTCTCATTTTCTAGTAGCAAATCTGGGCCTTCCAAATTGCCTCATCCATTGTTTTGGGGTTATCAAATTCCAACCTTTCCTTCATAAATGAAGGCATACTACTAATGAAATGTTGAACTTTATACTTCTCCTTACGTATATAAGGAACATATCTTAACAAGGACACAAACTTGGTCACAAATTTTTCCATATTCAATTGTCCCAATTTTAAGTCATGAAACTCTTTTGCCTTTTCATCATAAAATTGTTCTATTAGATATTTATTTTTAAAATTCTTGTGGAACTCGTCCTAGTTCACCTCTTGCTCCTTGATTCCTTGCATTTTCTTCACATCTTCTCACCATAGGTTGGAATTTCCTAGAAGATGGCATATAGATATCTTGGCAATAAGATTATTATCATACTCATAAATTTGAAAGTATCTATTCATATTTATAATTTAGGCTTCTGCAAATTCCTTCCACTTCCCCATCAAATGTTGGCAGTATGATCTTTTTAAATTCCCCCTGTAATTCGATTTTCTACTTCTATGTTTTCCTTTCATCAGAAACATTGTCATATTCCTCTTCATTCTCATCCCCATCCCCCCTAATTCTTTGGGTATGACTTATTTTTGGAATGTTATCATTCCTTTATCTAGGTTCCACATTCTCGGCCCCATTGTCAGGGCTGGGTATGGTAGTCCTATTATTCTACCCATCCGGAAGACACTTCAAAATTCATTCTTGGTCTTGCATCAACCTTTCTTTATTAGTGTCCTTAAATGAGCCATTTCAGACTTTAAATGTTGTATAGTTTCCAATAATACAATTATTTGATTTTTCCATTCTTCCCCCAACTACCCATATTCCACGATTCACCTCTGAGATTGGTATAGGAACGGACACTAGAGTTGGCCTCACTAGGGGTAAAATTCTAGTTCTTGTCCTAATCACGATTCTCCTCTTTGTGCATATCAACACACTTGTTATCATTTCAATTGCCTAATAGGCCTTAGTGTTGAAACATGGCTCTGATACCACCTGTAACTTACATAGTGATACTAACACAAAAACAATATTACTGCCCTTTATTTCACCATATATTAAAGCCTTTAATATATTTAAATAAATGTATTAATGGATTTAAATATGCATTCTTGTTAATATATATGAACTTACAAAGTTTCCAAAGTTTCTTTCACGTGTATATGATTAGTTTTATAAATTTTGATCTTAATGGTTAGTGGTCGTTCATTAATACCAACGTGCATTTTTCATGTGTCCCACTGTGTACTAGGATTAGTTATCGTAAGGTTGTTGACCCTTCTGGGTGTTAAAAAATCTGATAGGTGGGATAGGCATCACCGTAAATGTCCTTAGGGTTCTAATCATATGGGTTGGCCATCGTTCTAGGGTTTATGATGGAAGTACCTAGTTTTCACTGGGGTTTGCATGTCATTTGCACAGGAGGAATGGTTGGGGAAGCTCTAACTCCCGACCCACTTAATCAAAACTACCCAACGCCCTTTGTAGACCTCGGTTATCTTTTGCAATTCCACTTAGGAAAGGTAATATTTTTTGGTTGATGTCTGTAATGCAATTTCACGCTTTGGTTCCCATTTCGTGGGTTTTGTCAGGTTTTAGCAGGTAAACTGACTCAAATTTCTAACTTATATTTTCTTATGCATCTAGGTCATTGCACATTATGATTTATATTAACTCATGTTACTTGGGTTCCATGTAGTGTTGTATTGGCACAAAGGCCTCTCCATATATTACGGCAAGCTGAGATTCTAATTTCCAAGCCCAAGTTATCGATCTTAGACGAAACAATTTATGGTTATTCTAACTCTTCGATCTTTGTTTGCATGCAGGTACTATCAGGTAGCATTCTCTTGAAGTCGATTAGTTTACCTTCTAGGATTACAGTTGGGTTATGTCGACACACGCACTAATGTAAGATTTTTCTTCTCTAGGTGCACCATTCGAATTTTTCGACTTTGTTTAATCTCTATTCTTCCATATTCTATCTCATGTGAAGGGTTTTCCTATGGCTATGTATTTCAGACCCTGAAGGTGAGTTTCTCAAATTTTCAAGAAAGAATAACTACTTAAGGTCATAGCCAAAACAATTTTTGTACTCTGTGTTTGCTTGATTCGATGACCTGTTTTGGGTTCCTTGAAAATTTACATATGCTAGAAGACTGTTACGACCATGGGGTTATTTTATTATTTTTTTTAAATCTCCGAGATGTCCCTTGCGAATCTTAATCTTGTCATTTATAATGGATTGTTAACTATGTAATTTCCAGTGTATCTTGTTATTAAGTGATGACAAGTGTGTACATATATGTGTGTGTATGTGTGTTCTCTTAACTTTTCCTTCAAATGTTCTGTCTTAAGAGATTCGAATGTTAGACTGTTACTTGGTATATATATTTTTTTTAGAGAATGGTGTCACATGGTAGACATAACTTATGAGGGTTTCAATTTAGTTTTTTGGGTTTGGTTCACTATTTATTAATGCATTTAGTAGCATAGATTCCAACAATTCGTCTTCATTTTTAGAATATGAGTTAACTTGAGTTAACTTGTTCAGTTTCATATATATTGTTTAGATACATATAATATGGTTTTTTTAGTTACACTCTTGAAGTTAGGGTAGTTACAAATCAAATCAGTTCCAAGACTACACCTGAGTGGCTGGTCAATTCCAACCTTGCCAGGGAGATAACCTATACTGAGTTTTCTTTCCCCACTTCATTATTTCTAATTCTGCTTGAGTTGTCCACACCCGAGTCATGTTCTAGTTGTTGAAATCACTCATTGTGATAATAACCTAATATTAAAGTTAATTGTGAATCTTTTATTTCAATATCAACCATTAACCCTCTTTAATTCATTTATAAGAGGAGGAGAGAGTTACGATTACAATAAAACCCATAAAAATGTTATTTCAAGTTCTACAGATTTGTTTTTCTATATTTCTTTATTCTTCATTTTCTTAATTAAAACATACATACTAACTACTTCAGTTCTTTAAGGACCATAACACTTTCCATGAACTTCTCTATTCTCATTCATGAACTAGAATAACTTACATTGACCCTTTCCATAAAAATTTACAATAAAATCATTCACAAATCATTTTTCATCATAAAATTATATCACAAGAGTAAAATTGCTCCTCACAACAGCTATAACCCTACTGCCAATATGCATTGTAAACATTTATTTGCAGTGTTAATAGACTAGGACTTCACATGAAAGATCGCTCCACTCAACCACAAAAAAGACAATTAAATCATTTTCTATCCCCTAAACCTCTTTATACTTAATAATAATAATAAATTTAAAAATAAATAAATAAATAAATAATCAAAATCCAACAAAATTAATTCACACACAACAATACCTCCCAAAATCCAACCTAAATATCATATAACTCATACCTCCCAAAATCCAACCTAAATATCATATAACTCGTATTAGACTCGAGACTTCCATTGAATCTCTCTCCAGCTCAAGAATACCTCAAGCAACGTCCTACCTCACCTTCACATTGTTATGTGTCGCCTAAATATCATATAACTCGTATTAGATTTGAGGCTTCCATTGAATCTCTCTCCAGCTCAAGAATACCTCAAGCAACGTCCTACCTCACCTTCACACTGTTGTGTGTCGGATTTCTAAATATGTCTAACTTTTCCCAATGGCTCCAAATTTTTTTCTTTCTCCTTTTGAGATGATCTTTTAATATTCAAGGAGAGGAAAGGTAACGACTCTTTAGTGTCTGGTAAAAGGATTTCATGTATGATTCGTTTTAGTGAATTCCAAGATCTCATTGATTTTCTTTATTGAGGATAAAATATAAATAAAGTTTAATCATTAGGCTTTTCCACTTAGTTTGTGAATCCTTAACTCTTTGAAGAGTAAAAGTAAATACATTTCATGTAGGATTCTTTCTAGTGAATTCCTAGATCTCATTGATTTTTTTTACTTGAGATGAAATATAAATAAAATTTAATCATTAAGATTAGGTTTTTATGAATTCTTAATTCTTTGAACAATAAAAGTAAACACAGGTAGTTCAAGGGATGTTTATAAAAATGAGGGTGTTACAATTTAGTTAGTCTTTACAAAATATTTATTTACATTAAAATGAAATATTTAATATATATTTTTAATGGTTTAAGGATAAATAATTATATCTTTATGTGTGTCATAATTTTCGGTGAAAATCACATAACGTACATCTCTGTCGACGCGTTTCGAACCAATCAGTGTGGTTCATCAACCACACTGGTTGGTTCGAAACGCGTCGACAGAGATGTACGTTATGTGATTTTCACCGAAAATTATTACACACATTCTATGGATCACAGAAGCCAAATTCCTATATCTTTATGGTTTTAGATTTTATTTATTGATTAAAACGTACTGATATTTATCACTCTACAAATTATGTTATTAGTACTTGCTAAGGTAGAACTCTACCAATTAATTTGTCTATTAACAATTATTTATTTAACATTGACCAATGCAATTGATAATGTTTAACTTTGAAAATATATTTATTTTTCAATATTATTGCAAAATAATTTTGAAAAATTTGATTAGACCACAAACTTGAAGGGTTTATTGTAGCTTTTGTGCAATGTGGATAATTGCTTCAAATATTTTTGTCATAATTTTTGAATGGAGTTAAAATATGTTTGTCAAGTTTTTCATGGTTAATCTTTATAACAAAACCAACCAAAATTAAAATCTTTGAAAATAGTTCATACTCAAGTAAATAATATTTACTATCAGTTACTACTCACTATAATTTAATTATTTGCATAAAAAATGAATAGGAATAAGATGAAAAAAAATATACTTACCAACATTCACTGCAAGACATTATTTATGTGCTCTTTAGCACTTCAATAAGTTTAAGTAAAAATGTAAATTCCCCATCAAAAATTATACAAACCCTTACTTCTTGATTGACAATTAATTTTTCCATTTCAAATATTAATTTAGAATTTTTATAAAAACATAATTCCCACTTAAAGAGACTAAACTACCCATTTATTTCACTTAATATTTACATTTACAATAAAATTAGTATGTATATATATTTAATATTGTAATATTTTCCAATCGTACTCAATATTGGAAAGTTTTGACCTTTATCATTTTAAAAGTGATGTTATTTCACTTCATAATGGTTCCTTTACCAGCGTAGTCAAACAATTAAACTTGACAAATGGCATTTGAACAGTATGGTTAAATTAATTCTTTTACCACCACGGAAATGTTTCATTGTTTTCATGAAAAAGAAGAAAGACTCCCTCATGCACTACTTAACTTTGAAGGATATTATGGACCGTAAACTTACATTCAGAGAGAATTTAAATGGATGTCAGATATCTTTGACAGTAGACTTCGAGCTTCAGATACGGTTTATGTCAGCTAGTATAGTTGTTGGATATGGAAGACTAAAAGGATGAGACGAAGAATTAAGTTACAGACACATGGCAGATACCGCAAAAGGAGGAAAGCAACCAGCAGCATCCCCACGGCAACATCCCCAACTGAGGAGAGCCACCAACAGCTCTGACCCTTCACATGACAATGTTTCCATCCATCCCATACACAAAAGCTTAAAAAACTGTAATCTGTACCTGGTCACATCCTTTTAATTTTCTGAGTTAACATCTTCCAAACCCTTAATCCCGACGCCATTCTACAATTGAATTTTGCTTCATCCATTTCCAGAAACTTCAAAACATTAAACTCATCTCCTATCAACCTCGTTTCATATTGTTCTAAGTTCATTTCAGTCAGTCATAGATTATATTTTCGTTGTGATTAGTTGTTTTCTACACATTGCTATAAAGATGATGTGTGGTTTTGAGTTTACACTTGTCATTTTTAATATAAAACTAAAATATTTCTAAATAAAAAAAAACCAATTTTAATTATAATTAAAAATAACAAAATTATATATATATATATAAAATTAAAAATAACAAAATTAAATATATATTTGATAGATTTTAATTAGAAATATTATAAATGTCAATAATTTCATTCTCACTATGTTTATTTAGTTAATTGTGGATGTTACAACCTAATATGAACTTATGGTAAAAATAGATATTTCAATCTACATATTAAATAACATAACTTTATATAATTAAAAATGGTAATAGTAGAAATGTTTAAAAATTAATTTACTAATGATCATAATGAAATGTTTCTATATCAAAGAGAATAAATAATTGGTAAAAAAATACCAATAATAATAAGGAAAATTCATTGTAACTTATATATAAATATTTTAATATGTAGAGTTAAATAATATTGAAGTGTATTTAAAAATATATTAATAATAAAAAGTATTTTGATATGATAAATGTCGTTTATAAGTAAATTTTTATTTCCATGTTAATTAAAATATTTCATTATCAAATTTTTATATATTGTATAATTAATTAAAAAAAAAATTAAAATTATCCAATTTTGGTGTAAATTTTGGTTTGTTTGTCTAAAATAAAATTTAACTATGTTTTTTTTTTTTTATTAACATGAAATCATTAATATTCTCTTCTTTTGCAATATCAAGATTACAAAATAATGTTTTAGTATACAAACAAAAATTTTAATGCTGATTATAATAAAAAATTTCAATATCAAAGAGAAAGAGTAATTGATAATTCACTAAGTTTCGAGGGTTAGCTCAACAATCAAGTTCCAACAAATTGGGAGGTCACAAGATCAGTTCTCCTCCAAGCCTTTCTTGCTAGGTCATGTGGCTACCTAGTATTTATGAACCACCATTAAAAAAAAATGTTAATATATAGGGTTAAATAATATTGATATATATTTCAAATGATATTAATAATAAAAACCTTTTAATATAAAAAATGTAATTTATAAATAAATATATTTCTATTTCAATGTTAATTAAACTATTTCAATATCAACTATACATATAATATATAATTAATTAAGAAAAACAAATAAAATTAAATATTTTGAAATTATCAAACTTGAATGAAACTAATATTTTGTAATTCTGAGCCTTGAATTAAGCTCTCCATCATTAAATATAATAAACATTATTTAATTCTCCAAAATAAAAATTTAACTATTATATATATATATATATATATATATATATATATATATATATATATATATATATATATATATATATATATATATATATATATATATATATATATCCTTGAAATTCCTTTGCTAAGTACTGGTATCTAAGTAAATTTGTTTATGAATAATTATTTTAAGGTGAACATCAATTATTTGTAAAGACATTTTTTTATTACATCTTCTAAATTTCAGATCATTATTTTTTTACATATTATTACATGGCATGTCATAGATATATTTATAGTATAAGCATTAAATATGTTAGTTATATTTTTTTATTTTTTAAGAATATTGATTTCTTTTTAAGATAATGTACTAATGTGCATTAATGTAAGGAAGATAGAAATAGTTTTTTTTTTAAATGTTATTTTAAATTTTTTTTCAATCTAGTCAAAAAATTTGAAGTGAAATATTGATTTGTATTATTTAAACTTTTTTATTATATAGAGAGAGAGATTTAGCATTATAAAAATCCGTAATTATAAAGAGGTTACACATCAAAATTATAATTTCAATAAATTCCTACTAAATTAAAAAAAAACTAAACTAAAAATCTCAAAAAAAATTCTCACTAAAGACAATTCGTATATATACAAGTTGTGAGTTAGGAGGAAGACAATGTGCATTTATCCCGTACACAAAAGACATTAAATGAACGCCATGTAGGAAAACGCAGGCACTTCCAAATAAGTAATAAAAAGGAAAAGTGATTACGTTGGAAGCTCAATAGCTCATCAATATACAGTGACACTTCTGCATTTAATATCCATACTACTGCAGGCGGTGGTCTGTGATAAACTAGTGGATGCTGCTCAATCCTATCTTATAATAACATTAAAAAAATTGTTACTTCTAAGTTGAAAGAAAAAATGTGGTGTGAGAAAGATTTAGCAACTAAAAGAAAATTAAGATATTATAAGGAGGTCATCAACCCCACCTTAGAAGATCAAAAGTATCTATTTGTTTTAACTAGCTCAAAGAAGAAAATTAATATAACCAAGATTAGGACGAACTCTCATGAGTTCCATAGTGAAACAGGTCGTTGGACAGTTCCTAAAACACCATGGATGGAAAGGATCTGCGATCTCTGTGAGAATCTGAACATCGAGGATGAAAATCACTTCCTCTTAGAGTGCCCGACATACAACCACATTAGAGCCCAATTTCATAATCTTTGTTGCAATACTGACCTTCCTAGCCTTTTAAGATGTCAAAATTATAGTGAGCTCGGGAGGCTTCTCTCCAAGCTTTTTGAGTATAGGAATAAAATCTTAAATCAAACTAAATAACTCTTTTCTTTAGGTCCGATAGACCAAACTCAGTAAACGTTAACCACCATCATCATCATCATTAAAGTAAATAAGATAGAAAATCATTTTTTTTAAATGATATTTTTAAAAAAATTTCAATTTAGTGAAAAAATTTGAGGTGAAATATTGATTTATATTATTTAAATTTTTGTTATTTTATTTATATAAATATAGATTTAGCACTTTGAAAATCCATAATTACAAAAAAATTAAACCTCAAAATTATGATTTCAATAAATTCCTGCTAAATTAAAAAAAAACTAAACTAAAACTCTAAAAAAAATTCCCACTAAAGGCAATTCGTATACATACGAGTTGTGAGTTAGGAGGCCGACAATGTGCATTTATCCCGTACACAAAAAGACATTAAATGAACGCCATGTAGGAAAACACAGGACACTTGCAAATAAGTAATAAACAGGAAAAGTGGTTACGTTGGAAGCTCAATTCCACTGCCATAGGCCCATAAATGCGCCTAGGCAGGGAATGCTAACCGCACGATGATCTACAGTTTTGATCTGACGGCGGGCATTTCCTGCCTAGGCACATTTAATAATAAGGCTCGCCGCTTCTCAATAGCTCATCAATATACAGTGACACTTTTGCATTTAATATCCATACTACTGTAGTTGGTGGTCCGTGATTGACTATTCCAGAATAATATTTCCACATCGTCCTCGCTTTCTTCATCGTAATTGTAATGGTACGAAAATCTGGGCCGCTGTCGTTTCATGGACAGGGCCTGCTTAATGCCATCGATTACTCTGAGAATAGCTGCCACTCTCTGCCATGGTCGAGCTATCTGCTTTGTTTATACGATTGGGTTGACCTTGTATATTTTTGCTGATTTACTGTCACTCATTCTCTCTATCCTTTGACCTTCCACAAACCCTAATCGCTGCCGAGATATAGAAGCGACGGGAGAATATAGTGCAGTGAGGAGAATGGATAGATGATGAAATCGATGGAATCAAACAATTAAATAGAGGGAAAGATGGATGATAGTTTGCAAATGCAAAGTATTTGGGGTAGAGTTTGGAGAAAGCAGCATGTGATGGGTCAGTGTTAATGTGACTCTCCTTATTTTACGGGATGCCCACATTGTTACTGTGGCTCTCCTTATTTTAAGGGATGCCACACGACTTGTGACTTTGTCTTTCGACATTGCAATCACAACAGCTCCCATATTAACATCATCATCGCTACCATATTAACATCTTTAGTGCGCTTATGTCGCTTGTTATTATGGTATTCTGTCTTGGATATCTCAAGCTTCGAAGTTTATTATCACATATATCCGACATCCTTTTAAATATTTCAACCTTATCGTCCAACATATCCGACATCAATCAATATCAACAAAGTTCATGGAGAAGCCTTCCTTCTTTTTGACAGAGAACATTCGAATGGCCCTGCGGACAACCAAAAAGACACAACCTGAGAGAGAGTTACATAAGTACCTAAATATCAATCACCTTTGAAAAAACACTAATGCTATCTAGATAACCCGATTGATATGTTATTGTTTGGTTTCGGGAAGTATACGAATTTCAGCAGAATTAGAAAAACTTAGAGCCATTACCACATTGCATTAATCGTCTCTCAGCGTGGATTTATATGTAGGAAGATATGACAATATCAATATTTTAGAGCTTACTATATTTTATTTTGATTGACTTTGTCTAGGGATGCTTAAGTATTTTAAGAGTGGCTGATTCTACTGGAATATGATTCATAATAATTAATGATATGCTTAAAAAGATGACATATATGACTCTGGATGAATATGTTGTTTTGTTTTTGTTAATACATATTTGTCAAATATTTAAATGGTTAATTTATATTGAATTTCTACATTTTTAAATGGCTATGTTGAATTGTTAAATTTTTAAATAGTTAAGTGTGGATTATATTATCATATTATAATATTTTTCAATGTTTATTTTGGATTATAATTTCATACAACTATATCACATTACAACATTTTTCAGAGTAATGTTTGATTCGGAAGTTACTCAACTATTATCGCATTATATATTGGGCTATCATGATTTATAAGTGATAAATTTGTAGTTCACCCATCTTATCAAAATAGTAATTTATTGAAAAAAAAATGTTTCTATAATCTTATTTAAATATAATACTTTTAACTTAACTTATTTACTATACTAAAATTTTGTTCAATACCCTTTAAAAAATTTTAAGCTATATTAAATAAATTTTTATACTTCAAATTAAATTTAAACACCAAAACTCATAGCTTTACTAAATAAACCTTTTTTAATTCTCTAAATTGAATTCAAACACACTAGCTCATATGTATACAAGAATGAAAAATTATTTGAGACCTTCAAACAAACAACCAACAACCATGACCTTCAAACAAACAACCATATAAGGAAATAATTTTGAACTCTGAAGCTTCAATATTTAACTTCTATTAGCTATCCGAACCAATTGAATAAATACTCTACCTTCCCTTCTCCTACTTTCGTAATAAATGTTATTGGGATCGAATCACAAAAACCTGGAAACTGTTTTAATTTACTATATTTTGGTTATATTGAGCTCAAAAAACGCTCAATGTTGGCTGTAACAATCGCTAACGCTTATGGGTTTTGTGAGACACGAGGATGGTTATATTGAGCTCCAAAATGGCTCAAATTTGGCTATAATAATCATTAATATTTATGGATTTATAATATTTATTGCTTTTTGTGAGATTTAAGGATTGTAGAGCAGCAAACAACTCATGTGATTCAAGGATCAATTTTATTATACTAACATAGATCTATATTGAGTTCTAAAAAGGCTCAATTTTGACTATAATAATCATTAATATTTATGGATTTTTGTGAGAGTTAAGGATTGTAGAGCCTCAAATAACTTATGTGATTCAAGAATCAGTTTTATTATACTAACATAGATCTATATGGATTACAAATCTAGCATAGTTTAAGGCTCAATTTTAGCTATAATAATCATTAATATTTATGGATTTTTGTGAGATTTAAGGATTGTAGAGGAGCAAACAACTTATGTGATTCAAGAATAAATTTTATTATACTAACATAGATCTATATTGATTATAGATGTAGTATGTATAGATGTATATTGATTACAAATATAATATAGTTTAAAATTTGAAAAAAATGTTTGTTTTTAAAGATTTATTTTATCTTTGTTTTTGATATATTTTTTCTTTTTCTATGTGTGTGATGTAAAATTTATCATTATTTAAATTTCATTTTTGAATGTATAAATAGATTTAATGCCTTGAAAATTATCTTGTAAACTTGAGTTATGTAATCTAGATAATTTAAATTTGCAATCCCATCAATATTTGTTAGATTATAGATAAATTTGAACAAACAATATACCCAAAAATAGACTCTAATGTAAAATTGTGAGATTATTTGAATACTTTAACCAAAAAAAATATTTTTTTTCAATTTCTTTACTATATATATATATATATATATATATATATATATATATATATATATATATATAGATACACACACACACATTGAAATCTTCTACTAGTGAAATATTTATTTGTAAACTACATTCAATTTTCTATTATTATAATGTTTTAAATAACATATATTAATTTTACATTAAAAATAAAAGGAATTGTATATAAATTTTTTAGGTGATAATCACATCAAAGAATATAAATGCCCTTTTTATTATTCTTTTCAAAAAGTAATTCAAATATTTTTGAATTCTACCTCCTTTCCTTAGGGATTGAAATATTTTACTATGATACTTTTTCTCTCTCTTCCTTAATTTTAAAATAAATTAATGGGAATTGATATTCAAATAATTTATTTAAATTTTATATTGAAATATTTTAATATATATATATATATATATATATATCACCCCAATTCGGGTGGGGAATTGAACTGGTGACTTCACTTCAAGGAGTACATTAACAGAGTAGCATATCACCATCTATCAAAGATGGTGCAAACACAAATTATATATTTTTAATATTTAAAAGAAAAATATAGTATTTTTATTTTTATTTTTAACTAGTGTGTTTTTCTCTAAATTTCATATAAAATCATGTTGCTTCATATGGATATAAAATTATTTTATTTGTGATTGAGAGTGAGAGTGAAGGTTTTTACATGTTCTTCATACTAGGTGGTAATATCAAATAACCAAGTAATCATAGTGTCAAATCCAAGTTGAAAATGTACAAAATATCACACTACTTCATATTGGGTTATAGAATGCCCCTATGGACACTAAAATAAATTAGACTAACATTCCTTAATTTTCTATCAATGATAAAAAATCCACCATTGTTGAGCCTCCACCCTATTGATGAGTGGAGCTTTTAAGCTTTACTGTCAACACCCTCCAATCTCATTGGGCTTATGAGATAGTGAGAATAGGCCCCGGATTTAATATACATAGCAAATATGTATAGCAGAATTTAAGAAAAAATAATTACAAGGTACAATACATACACTCACTTTGCATATACATAGAAATTGTATAAGTGAGCTAACTTTACTCCTTGTCAGTCTTGAAAGGATTTATTTCATCCCCAAAATAGGTAAAATTGAGTAATTTTGAAAGAATAAATAATAGAAATAAATGAAAAATTTTCGAATTTATGTATACCTTTCCTTAATAGCCTTTTTATTTTTTCCTTTCTTACCTTCAATCTAGCTTCATACCTCCCTTACGTAGTTGGAGGGAAAATATGTTTTAAAAATATTTGTGTGTTAAGACAAATGTGGTTTATTTATATTGGGAGAAGATATTTAGGAAGCGTTATTATATTTTAAATCAATTTAATTTTATAAAGTAGGTTGGGCCACTCACTAGGTCCATGAAATATCCTCATTGACCTTGTAACTCCATAATATGCAAAACATGCCATTATCATTAACACTTCCATCATAAAAATCATCCACATAAAGTGAGCCATCAACCATAAACATATAAGAAATTAAGAATATAAAACCATATTGTATCTCACATATTATATCATCATCAAAATATGTACCATGAATGTACTAAAGTGTTTTCCCAAAATTAGAAATTTCAAACTCCAAACTAATGTAGGTAAACTAAAGGGAAAATCATAATATCAAGCTCAAGTGAGCTCCAAATCTCTACTTAAATTAGCATAGTAGGAAGGACTCTTCCCTAATTTATTTCCTTGTCCTTGTGCCTTTGGATGAATAAATGTAAAGTAAATTCCTCTCTCCTCTCATATTCAACTATAGGGATATCAGAATGGGTATGAAAGCAAGTGGCCTCGCAAGGGGAGTGTACAGGCATGACATTTGCATGTAGTTTTCCTACTACTACTTGCACATTAGAGGTTCAATGGGTTGTTTTGTGCGCAGTGACATAACATGATATGAAGAAAATGGTATATGAGGGGGAAACAATGACAGGATGCACAGAGTGATGATAGAAGGTGGGACAATCAGTAGATCCTGAGGTGGGCTTAATAAGATTATCTTCCCATCCATAATTATAGAGTGATTATTTTACAGGAGATTGAGGTTCAAGAAATTCCAATATTTTGATGAGGCAAAGGCATGTTCTGAGATGCCTGTGATGTGTGCGGAGGGGGAGCTCCAAGATACAAATGACCAATCTAAGTTAATTCGCTAAACTCCTTTGAATCTGCATTGAAATGGATAGAAAACATAATATTCTTATTCATAATTTCTCTCCACATTATGTTAGTTCTTTCATTTCCCCCTCTTATTTCCCCTTGAGCCTCTACTAAAAAATATCATCGTTACTATGATAAAAAGGAAATTTGTCATGTAAGTATCATACTCTTAATTATTAAATGGAAAAATAAAGACTTGTTATAGTCATGTTTTATGTAATACTGGGGTATTTGTAAATACATGAAAAAAGGGAAATAAATTATAAAGGGGAGGGTATTTTGCATGCATGCATCTAATAATGATGTCATAAAACATGTGTACTGAATGTAGTTCCATAATTGGAGGAAAATTTGAGTTGATATTCATAGAAATTGTTGTAAGTGGGAATTCATGTAAAATATAGAGTATGAGTTATGAGGGAATACATTAGTGAAGTTGATTGCATATTTGTATATAATTTAGCCCGATGAACCATGAAAAATAATTGAAATGAAAAACATTATTATAACATGGGAAATTAAAAATGTTAAATCAAATGTAAAGATGCACTTGATTTTCATAAATGATTATTCTACTTTTACTGAGTCATAACAAGATATTGATTATTATTTTGCTTTGAAAGGAAGGTCTCGAATAATAAATTTATGATGAGAGGATTAGGGTAGACTATTAAAAATGTACATTAAGTAAAACAAACATTATGAGAATGAAAACAAACATTTATTTACAATATATATCCCTGAATATACACAATAAATATTGAAAACTTGTGTAGTATGAGTGGGAAAGAGCGTGGGAGTCGAGAAGCAGTTAGGCGTACTGTGAAATATTTTACACTTCCTCTTTCAAGAATTCATGATAAGTGTTTACCATAGTGTATATAAATTATATGAGGTATTTTCATTACCTTGTCCCATCTGAATATGGGTTGATGCCACCAGACATTGGTTCGAGTGTTGGAAACTAGAACAATACCAAGAGGTGGGTTGAATAAATATTGTAGCAATTTTGCCAATTCATTTTTTTTTTTAAACTTTGTGTGAGAACAATAAGAAATTAAAGAGCACTTTCAATAATAAATATGATTAAAAATACTTCATAAATAAATGGAATATTACATGAACAAATAAATTCACAAATTTCTTCTCCATTTTACTAATAGGGTAAACTACAACTTGAAAATACAATGATCTTGCTACAACTTCCTAGTTTATCAGTTGCAACTGAATGGAGCTACAACCCCACCTATTCTCGAGCACCCACTGGAAGGAGCACCAACCCCTCATTAGCAAGCTACAAATTTATTGGACACTCATTGTTCCATCTTTCATCCATTTTTACACTAGAATTAATGATTTCCTTCTCTGCTTTAAAAAACACTTAAATCTCTGTCACTACTTAAAAAAAAACACCTACAACAATATTTGATTACTTCGAAAACACTAGCAACTTCACCTTAGCCATGATTCTCCATACAAACTCTCGTGATCTCTGTCTCAATCTGTTTACACAAGCCTACTTGTAAAGAACTTTTCGCTTGCTAATTTTTGCATGCATCTTGATTAGATCTATGCATGCGCCTTTAATTATTTTCCTTTGTCCTGTTTATATTAGTCCTCTGGAATTTTTCTCCAATTTATTTGACCTCAACAACCATTCTCTACAAGTTAAAATGAGTTTTTATGTAGTTTTTAGCTAATATGGACTTTTATAGGTTTTAAGATTGTTTTTTCTATCTTTAGCTACATTTAAGTTGACCTAACTACCAAATTTACTACTAAACTGTCAGTTTTGCTGAATTTGGGATTAAGCCCTCTTTTCTGGCTCCTTTTATTTCTTCTTAGACATAATTTTATTCTTCGCGACCACCGACTTAGGTCTTGGGCACTAATCCCTTTCAAATAATGCCAGGGCCTTTTTTCCTTTCTTAACTATCTTGACTCCCAAATATTCCTTTTAATTCAATTATTTAAGTGTTATGGGATTTTTGGATCCGAGATGCATTGGACAATAGGTTCCACCTCACCCTTTGTTCATTGGTTGTCACTTTTTCCACTACTACCATATCTTGGCATTCTACAATTTGGCACTGCCACCAATATTTCTAGGATGACCCCTTGGAGATGGTCCCTCTAGGATGATTTCATGTTGACATCATGAGGGACATCTCGTGCCTCTGGAGTGGTGACATCTGTCACCCAGAAAAAACCCACTTATGTACTCAAAAACACCATATCTATATGCGACGTGTCCACCTCTTATTGGTTGATGATGATGTCATATTCTACTATCTGTCGAGCCAATCATGAGATGCCACCCGTCCTCTTGCAGGAGAAAGAAAATATCCTCTCATGTCTTGTTTTGTGACCATTTTGTTTGTTATTCGAAAAAACCACCCGGTTCAAAAAACTATCCTCCACACCACTCTTGAGCGGATTGTGGTTTTGGAAGTGGTGTTGTTAGGGTAGATCTTTGTTGTTGATCTTACATGATCAACGATGCACAAAACCACCTTCCGTGATCACTACATATATCCAAAGGGCCAACTTTAAGTTTTTTCAGAACACCACCACATGGCCCAACTCCACTTGCTCTATTACATCCAAGATTTTAAGGATTCCACTATCGGGTGGGCTCCACCTAGCTGCCAACCTTATGCTACCACATTTTCTCGGAGCTCTCTCTTAGAGGCTCTGCCATTCTTGGCTATTGTGCCAAATTTTGTTGCAAACAAAATGTTCTATAAAACATCTTCTAACTCTGTTATTTTGGACTTAGGGTTAAATAGTGTTAACTTGCTCTAATGTTTCATCCAGGAGGCCGTTTTCAGACTTCATTTTACTATTGGAAAGCTCTTTAAGAGTAATTTGTAGTTGAGTGGGTCCAATGTGGCCTTTGATCTCATATACTTCATAAAAATGGCTTCAAACACTCTGGTATTCTTTGCACATGAATATTTCTTCTTGTGCCTGGAACCTTCTCGATATTTGACACTTGTGCCTCCTGCTACCACTTACTCACACCTGTTGACATAAATGAAAACATATTTCCTAAATTCTCCCCCTTTTTCATTTATGGGAACACAAAAAAAAACCACACCTCTTTCTCTTATAGGAACCCTCTTAGAAAAACATGAGTGTTGCTCTCCCTGAGATAAACTTCAACTGCTATGTATTGTTGTTATGCTTCATATATTTCACCAACTTTAGATTTCTCCTTCCTTATATCTCTCCCTTTGTTTTTATCTTTTTTAATTTCACTAGATCTCTTCCCCTTGTACATCAATGAAAAAGACACCAACATTCTCCCCCTGCTACCATGCTTCTATGGTCAACAAGTATTCATTTTTCATCTTGATCCTTGTAGACATGGAAACTTCACTTTGATATGTTGAAAAATATACCATTTTCCTTGCTTCCTCTTCGAGGAAGAGAAATTGACAGGAGGCTAAAGGAATGACTCCCAATAGTTTCCTAAAATACCCAATCTATTATTTAGGAAGTGGCTTAGTGAACATATCATCAACTTTCCCTTGGATAGGTACATACTCCAGTTTCACAATTTGAGTTGCAACTTGCTCTCTCAAGAAATGATACTTGATGGGGATATGCTTGGTCTTAGACTGAAATAATGGGTTCTTTGACATTCTAATTTCACTTGTGTTGTCACAAATAATTGTGATTGATTGATCATATAAAACTTGTACATCTTGCAAGGTTTGCTTCATCCACAAAAGTTGAGTACAACAAGAAGTTGTTGCAATATATTATGCTTTAGTTGTAGATAACGAAATGGAAGCTTTCCTCTTGCTCAACCATGAAATTATACTTTCTCTTGTGCTCTTTTGATCATCTATCACCTTCCCAATTAACATCAATATAAAAAGTAAATTAAAAATCATTACCTCTTGGGAACCACAGTCCATAGTCCATAGTCCATTTTTACTTTAGGATATATGAGAATTCTTTTGGCTACAAAGGGATGAATTTTTCTAGGAGCTTCTTGAAATCTTATAATCATTGCAACAACTTGCATGATGTCTAGCCTTGATTTTTTCAAATACAAAAGGCTTCCAATGATGGATCTATATATGGCCTGGTCCACTTTTGGAGATTCATCCATCTTAATAGATTGCAACCTATCACCATTGGAGTGCTCACTAAAGAACATTCTTCCATGCCAAATTTCTTTAGCATTCCTCCAAATACTTGCCTTGAGAAATAAAAATTCCTTTATGGGTCTGTGTTATCTACAATTCAAGGAAATATGATAAATCTCCAAACATAGAAATATTGAATTATACCTTCCTATCAACTGCAAATTCATTATTTAACAAATTTGGATTATTTACAAGGATGATATCATCAACATATACTACCACCACAATGAGTTGGCCATTCTTTTCTTTGACATATAAATTTTTGTCATTTTATCCTCTTTTAAATCCACACTTGATCAGGTAGCTATCTATCTTGGAATACCAAGCTCTAGGGGCTTTCTTGAGACCATAAAAAGCCTTCTTAAGTCTAAAAACATAATCTGGTTGTATGCCAACTAAAATCCTTCATGCTTCTCTATGTCAACATCTTCGTGTAGCTCTCCATTAAGAAAAAAAAATTTACATCCATTTGAAAGATTTTGAATTTCTTGAAATAAACATATGCCAAAAACATTCTTATTTCTTCTAATCTAGCAAAAAGAGAAAAATTCTGATCAAAATCCATTCCTTCTACTTGGGCATAGCCTTTTCATACCAATCTAGCCTTGTTCCTTACCACTTTTCCATAGTCACTTAACTTATTTATGAAAACACTTTTTGTGCCAATGACATTCTTTTTTCTAGGTCTTTGAACAAGTTCCCAAGTATGAATTTTCTCTCTGGTCTAATTATTCATTCATGGCCTTTATCCAATGTTGATCTTGACTCACTTGAAAAATATTCCTTGGTTCCTCAATGGACAACAGTGCAACACGTGTCTGTGTGAGGGAATCCTGTAAGCTCCTTCTTGTATGAACTCTAGAAGTTAATTCACTAAATATTTGATTAGTTGCGTGATTTTTGTGTGCATACCTTGGGGGATATCTATATTGAGGAGTAGGGGATTATTCTTGGATTTATTTTACAGTTGCCTCATCATTATCATCGACAATACTTACTAAGTCATCAACGTTTGATTTTTCGATCTATTGCAATTCTCGATTGTCGTTCTCATCTACTTTCACATACATACAATCAATGATTCTCTTGTTGAATTTATTGTAAAATATGTAACCCTTGTTGTTATTTGAATAACCCAAAAAAATTTCTTCATCTGTTGTGGCATCAAATTTCCCAAGTTTCTCATCATTATTTTTAATGTAGCATATGTTTCCAAAAACTTTGAAGTGTTTGACTATCATTCTTTTTCTTCTTTTTTTTTTTGTTTTTTTTCAGGATGAGAATTGTTGTATGAATTTCCTTTGCCAAAAAATTTGTTGTACATTGTTCTATGTCAGCATTGTTCTGGCCAATTGTTGCACTAACATGTTTCCTCTCTCGGCCACACCATTTCTTTTGAGGATCTCTGTTATTGTATAGTACATTTTGATTTCATTTGTCTTACATAATTCATCAACATTCTTTGAAGTGAACTCACCCCCATTTTCTAACCCAATGTTTTTTATTTTTCAATTCTTTTCATTCTCATCCATAACTTTGAATTCTTTAAACTGATCAAAAGCCTCATAATTCTCTCTAAGAAAGGAAACCCACATCGTCCTGCTAAATTCATAAATGATTAGCGTAAAATATATCTTACATGTGGTTAACTACGTTTTGGATGGTCCACACAAATATATGTGCACGAGTTGCAATGGTTTGCTGAAGATTTTTCCTTTGCCTTGAAAGGAACTTGAGCTTTCTTTCCTAGTTGACAAGGTTTGCAAATAATGTTTTCTAGTTTTGAAAGCCTTAGCAGGTCCTTGACTGCATTTTTCAAGCTAATCTTGACAATATGATCAAATTTTAGATGTCCACGCCTTTTGTACCACAACCAACTCTCATCTGTATTTTATAAGCTAGATTGTTCTAAATTTTCTTTGAGCACATATATTTTATTGTGTATTATTACAACCTCAACAACTATTTCACCTATGCCTATGGACTTGGTTTGATTATTTTTAGCTTTAAATACCACATCATAGCCTTTATCACACATCTGAGATACACAACAGATTATGATTAAGACCATCAACACAAAAAACATTATTATTTCTACTTTTTCCATTTGAGAGATTTACCATTCCTTTTTTAATTATTTTTCCTCGAGCATTGTTACCAAAAATAACATTACCTTGGTCAACCTGCTTCCAAGTGAGAAACTTGTTTTTGTCTCCTGTCATGTGCCTGGAACAACCACTATCCACATAATAGTGGCTCCCACGATTGTGTGCATACAATGAAATATCACATTACTATGATTTTTCAATTGCTTTTAATACTTTTGGATTTTTTCAAGTTTGTTCAAGAATTGGCTTTGTCTTCTTCTATTTCAGCCTATAATTAACCACTATATGCCCAAAATTTTGGAATTTAAAACATTGCATTTGATAATTCAAGGGAGCAAAGGAATTATTATATTTGGGTCTGCCTCTTTAGTTCTTCGCTTGGATTTGGGTTATGTGTATGATAAATTAAATCTGGAGTTTGCAACTTTGTGGCCATAGTTTGTGCATGTAAAAAAATATCTAGAGAAGACATCATTGTACCTGGATGGTTGCCTCCTATACTGAGGATAATTTTGATAAAATCGATTTGCATGGAATAAGTGCTCATGATTTTTATTTTTATTTGAATGATTATTGTATTTTAGTTGTTCTGTGGGCCCTTTTTTTTTTTTTTGGGGTGGGGGGGGGGGGGATGGGGGTGTGGGGGTGAAGGTAATTGTCATTTTACCATTTGGTTTAGTTGTTGTGATGGAATCACCATCAAAACCTATACAAGTTTGATCTTTGGAGATGCGTTGAGCCTCCATAATTTCATTCATAGTTTTTGTCTATCAACTAATTTTTTTATTGAAACTGAGTTGTGTTTTAACCTTTTCAAGATCCTTATTCAACAACACAATTTCTCCTTCTAGGTTCTCACATATTTGAGCCTTTTCAATAAACTGTTGGTTCAAGGAATCTTGTAATTTCTTACTTTCTTCTAATTCTACAAGAAATGGATTAACAAGCTCAACCCTATCCTTTAATAATGACTCCTTTTGGGTCATTTTTTCTTCCTCAACCCTTTCATTTCTTCAAGAGAACCTGCTAGTTCTCCTTCAAGTTCTAATTCTCCTTCTTCATTATCAGATTTAATAACCTCGACTTGTGGATTTTTAATGGCCATTAGCATGAATTCCTTAGGGATCTTATCATGTATGTCCTCGTATGAGGGTTGGCTAGTTTCATTTTTTGAAGAGCTCTCACATTGAGAATAAACACCTCTTTCCTTATCCTTCTTTCTATCCTTCTGAAATTTCTTAAAATTTTCTTTAGGATCATAATATTTTTCCCTCTTTTTAGGGAACTTTGATGAATAATGGCCAAATTTTTCATAATTAAAAAAATTAAATGGAAACTTACCTTTTTACTTGCCTAATCCTTTCTTGAGCCTCCTCACAAAATTATTGTCTTCTTCACATGATTCACAACATCTGTCAACGTGTTCATCCTTGCACTTCTTTTCTGCTTTGAAGGTTGATTCTTTAGCTATGAAATTTCCGTTACAAATCCTCATCTCATAGGCAATGATTATTCCAAGGAGTTGATCTAAGGTGAGAGTGTTCAGATTTTCCATTTCTTCAATGGATGAAACCATGGGATTAAGCTTCATAGGAAGATATATCAAAATTTTTTGAACTACCATGTCTTCATCTAGCTTCTTATCAAGTCCTCTTATGTTGTTCAAAAATTCATCAACTCTTAAAAATAACATTGCAATATCTTCATCATCGTGCATGCTTAAAGATTCAAATTTCATCCTAAAACCTTTGATTTTAGCTTTCTTTACCTTATTGTGTCTAGTTTCTCATCTTCTACCAGATAGCTTTGGCAGATGTGCAATCCATCACCTTGATAAGTTTTGATTCAGGTAGGCCAGGAAGTAGGGTATTCATTGCTTTAAAATTGCATGTGAAATATAACCTCTGATATTTGGTAACCAAGGTTGGAGATATTTGATATTATTCTTCCACAACATCCCACACATCATCTCCAAGTGATTGAATGTAGGTCTTCATCCTCACTTTCCAAAACACATAGTTTTTTCCATTAAACAATGGTTCCTTATTGATAAAGCCTCCTTCTTGGTTTCCAATGGTCCTTGATATTTATTATAGTTATTATACCGATTGGAAGTAACTTCATCCGATACCAATTATTGGAAACTTAGAAAATAAGGAGATGGGGGTGAATCAGTATTGTATCAATTTTACCAATTCAAAATTTCTTTTTACTTTGTGTGAGAAAAATAAGCTAGTAAAGGGAAATTTCAACCATAAATATGATAAACAAATCCTTCAGCAATCAATGGAATATTCAAGGAAAAAATAACTTCAAAAACTTCTTGTCCATTTTATTAATAGGGCAAGCTACAACTTACAAATACAATGTTTTGGCTACAACCAAGAGGAAGCTACAACTTCCTAGTCTATCAGCTACAAATAACTGGAGCTACAACCCCACCTATTCTCTAGTACACACTAGAAGCAAAACCAACCCATGATAAACAATCTACAACTTTCTTTGACACTCGTTGTTCCATCTTTCAGCCATTTTCACACTAGATCAATGAATTCCTTCTCTACTTTCAAAAACAATTAAATCCTTGTCACAACATTAAAAAAAAAACACCTACATCAATATTTGATTACTGTGGAACACCAACAACTTCACCTTACCCATAATTCTCCACAAAAAATCTCGTGATCTATGTTTCAAATTGTTTACACAATCCTTCTTATAAAGCAATCTTGGCTTGCTAATTTTGGCATGAATCTTGCATTAGATCTATGCATGTGCCTTTAATTTTTTTCCTTTGTCCTATTTATATTAGTCCTTTGGACTTGTTCTCCATGCTATATAAACTCAACATCCATTCTTTGCAATTTAAACTGATTTTTTGTGTAGTTATTAGCTAATTTGGACTTTTATATGTTTTAACATTGTTTTTTATCTTTAGCTACAATTAAGTTGGCTTAACTGCCAAATTTACTGCTAAACTATAATTTATATAGAAATTGGGCTTAAGCCCCCTTCGCTAGCTCATTTTCTTGCTTCTTAGCCATAAGAAGGGTTTTCATGACCACGATCTTAGGTCCTGGGCACTAATCCATTTTAAATCTTGTCAGGGCCATTTTTCCTTTGTTAACAACTCTCGACTCCCGGCTCCTGGATATTATTTTTAATTCAATTCTTTAAGATTTTTGGGATTCCAGGATATGGGATGAGCTAGCCAATAGGTCCCACCCAAACCTATGTTCATTAGTTTCCGCTCTATCCACTCCCATCGTGTCATGGCGCTCTATAATCCGACATCGCCACCAATATTCTGGGTTAATCCCTTCAGAATGATCCCTTCGAGATGAATTCATGTTGACATCATCACGGACACCTGACGGCTCCAGAGTGGTGACACGTGTCACACATAAACAACCCACTTAGGTACCAAAAAATTCCATATCTCCATGCGAGGAGTCCACCTCTTATTGGTTGGTGATGGCATCATCCTCTACTCTTTGTCGAGCCAATCACGAGCTTCCACCTATCCTCTTGGAGGAGAGATAAAATATCCTTCAAGGTCTTATTTTGCAACCAATTCCTTTGTTATTTGAAAAAACTACCATGTTCAAAAAATTTTCCTTGACACCACTCGTAAGTGAATTGTGGTTTTGGGAGTGATGTCGTTGGGGTAGATCTCCAACGTTTATCTTACGTGATTAGTTGTGCACAAAACCACCTCCCATGATAACTACCTCTCTCCAAAGTGCCAAATTCAAGTGTTGTCGCAAGGTAACTATGTGGCCCAGCTCCACCTACCCTATTACATTTGAGATTTTTTGGATTCCACTACCGGGTGGGCTCCACCTGCTTGCCAACCCGTTGCCACCACGTTTTCATAGAGCACTCACTTAGAGGCTCCTCTAGTCTTATATGTTGTTCCAACTTTGTTTACATGCCAAATTTCCTCCAAAACCTCTTTTAACTGTGTTATTTTATAATTAGGGTCATAGAGCTTTGACTATCTCAAAATTTTGATCTAGGAGGCCATTTTCAGACTTCCTTATACCATTGGAAATATATTTAAGAGTAATTTCCAGTTGAGTGGGTCTGATGTCACATTTTATCTAATATACTACACAAAAAATGGATTAAAACTATTTGTTATTATTTGCACCTGGATCTTTCTTCTTGTGCCTAGAACCTGCTCCGTTTTTGACACCTGTGCCTCTTGCTACCACCTACTAACACCTGTTGACATCAATTAAAACATATTTCCAGCACCCGAGCTTATTTAAATTTTACTCCAAAGTTTGAATGATAAAATGGAAATATACTAGTGGGAAAATGACTTTTATTTGAACTATTACATTGGGTGGGATTGTTATGGTCATACAAAGACGTGCATGGTAATAACTATGATACATTAATTGTGTCATGCATGATAATATTATTTTGGTGCTTTAGAGGTGGATTTCAGAAAGAAAATGAAAATTCGTATTTGTGCATGAGTTAACAAAAATGTGAGAGATTGATAGGTCATTAACCTATTATAAATCATACATAAGGATGATATGGGTGTGAGCCAACATAATTCATATTTGGAATGTTAAGGGGAATTCCATTATATCATATATCAAGTCGATTCACTAAGATTTTTGGATTTATACAAATAATCACTCAGACAACAGGGTTGAGTCACACATAGGTGACCCACACTGATATAGAGCTTGTAAATTATATTTAGGGCATCATACATAGCTTCAAATCCTCATTTTGTATTGGTCTCATGAATTTCAAGTGATTGAATTTATAGGTGAACTATCTTTAGTGAAATATGACCAAAATAAAATAGGGAAGTGAGACACCACGAGATAGGGAGAGATGATCTTTATATGTATAGAGGCTTTAGAGACATGATAAGCTTTGTTAAGCATCTCAAATGGGCTCATATTTTGTGCATATATTAGTGGACTATAGTAGGAGAAGTGAGAACACCATATTTTTTTCATGCAGGAAAACAAATAAGACATCAAGGAAAAAGATGGATAGAAGTAAGTATGGATGGGATTAACTCCTAGAATGAGAAACCACATATCAAAATGAATCTAATATTTAACCATTCAAAATTTTAAATTCTAACTCATGCCATAACTATAACCTAATAATATTGTAATGTTCACAAATAGTTGCAGACTATTATTTAGCTGTTGTGAGTGCATATGGAGGAATCAACACATGTATCTAAGCTTTATCCTTTCTACGAGAGGTAAAGTATAATTTAAACCACAATTATTTACTTGTAAACCAAAGTGTGCTCCTTGAGTTGTGGGCATGAAATGTCTCTGTAACTCCTATCATAACCAAATCACACATCATATGGTTTTCCACAAGTAGTATCAAATTACTTAGGGTATTAAAAAGGATACACCATTCAATCAAATTCATGTGCATTGGATATTAGATACTATGCGATGTCATGTTTGATTTAAATACCACTATGCTTGAGTTAGGGTGCTAGAATAGTCTTAAGAAAGTGTTTTATACTCAGGTATGCCTACCTCTATAGAAATGTTGCGGGTGGAAAAACTATTAATGATAGAAGATATTTTTTTCTCATTTATGTTGTCATAGCCTTAAATTTAGACCACATGACATATCCCAATTCTTTGGTAATGTCTCCTCAACATAGGGCCTATACTAGGTTCATAAGGTGGGGAAGAGGGGGGTACTCCTCTTAGCCATGACAATTTACGATTATGCACTCATGCCATTTTCATATATATATATATTATGCACTTATATTTTTGGGCTCAGGGTATAGATTAGGCATTAAACCAATTTTCTTTGTCATCACAAATGTATTACCCCTTTTTATGGATAATTAAACATTAAATGTCATGAGAAAATGATATTACAAGGGAAAATATTCAATCAATAGCTGCTTATTTTTTCTTTTCCCCTTTTTTTTATTAACCTGAGGTTGTTATGGAAATAACATATTGACAAGTGTTCCATAGCTCTAGGGCTGGTAGAAGTGTTATTAAAATAACAAAACCTACAAACCATGTAAATGTTGTAGATACAAGCACATGTAAGATGTTGTTAAAATTTCTTGTTGCACCGTATGTCAAAAATAAAATAAAATCATGCAATAATGGCACAGTGTTTTGCACAATTATTTTTTGTATAAGTGACTCAACATCTAGAAACTCCATAGAGAGGGATATATATATATATATATATACCAAAACTTGGAATTTTTTGGGTTATTTAATGAAAACAGAGCATTAATTAGTGGGAGATGATAGGAATGTTGTCATATAGGAGTGAAGGATGAGATGCAAGAAGATGGGACGAAACTTGAGCCATTATGTTTTTAGCAAATGAATTGATGAGAAATGTCAAGTTTCAGTGGAATCAACTTTTCATATCGATATGTAATCACTATTTTTCTTTCTTATCATAATTATAATTGATAAGAATTCATTAACATAAAATATGCAAGACTAGCTTCTTTTTCTTATCTTATCAAGATGGCCTATAGTTGGAAAAATAAGCGAGCACTATACTTACTATAGAGATAAATAGCAAAAGGAAAAAACAAAAGTAAATGAAATAGAAAAAATATTTAATACGTGAAATGAGAAGTTAAAATAAAAACAATAAAAAAAAATTCAAAGACTATAAATATGTACAAAAGAGACAGAGGAACATATATATCATCCCTTTTTCACGTAGGGAACAATGAAATTACTTTCAATACTTGATAATTGATGTACTTAAAATTCATTGCAAAAATGTTCTTTCTCGTTCAATATTAAATTTGTCATTCTTTAGAGATATTCATTACGAAAAGTGACCTGAGAAGGGAAATAATATGTTGGATGATTTTTCATTGACCCATAAGGTGTGAAATCTATGGATTCGTGTCCTTTCTCATCGATAATGAAGATGCAATTTTGGAAATTATTAGAACCTTCATATGATCAAGCAAAGACATATTTAATTTCATGTGATAAATCAGAAAACATTTTTTACTATTATCAAGACTGAGAAAAATTACTCAGAAGACCTTAAGGTCATCTGGATTTGCACTATCCAATAGTATGATTGAAAATATTACTCTTTTTGTCTCATCATTAGGTATATTTTCGTCTTTAGATACATTTTTGGGAGAGAAATAATTCTCAAGAGGAGAAATCCCTTTTTGATATTTATTATCTTTAGGAGAAATGATCACTTTCTTAACATCAACCTAGCCCTAACTGAAAGAAAAAATACTCTCATCATCTAAAAACAGTTTCTAGCTTTCTCCATTATTAGTAAAATGAAGTAGGTCTAGAGACTATAAAATATAAACCGGTCACTTGGGTAAAATATTCCTTTGAGGAATAGAGGTATACAAAGCTAAGTGATCTGACAAAGCGTTTATTTCTCTATGAATATGAGTGTTATTGAAAGAGAGAAATCCTGAGATTTTTTTCTAGGAAACTTGTTACTTGAGTGTATCTTTTATTGATATATTAGAAGGAGAGTAGACCCCTTTGATCAAGTTAACTATTATTTGATAATTTCCAAAAGAATTCAAAAGCTTAAGACCCAGTATGGGGGCTTGCTAAATGCCTATTACAATGGCTTCAAATTCGGTGATGTTGTTAGTGAATTAAAACTAATGTCCAAAGGGAAATGGTTGGGTAATACCAAGAGGTGAATATAACATGACACCAACACCATTTCCATCATTAGAGGATGCACCATCAAAGTGATTATGCCATACATAATCATCTTGGCAAAAGCGGGAAGGAGTAGGATATTCTTGTTTGGCAAAGACAAAATAAATGCCCAAATATTCTGTTATAAAATTAACATGGGGTTGTGGAAAATTTTTGATATATGGTGAGACTCATCCCTTCCTTAATACAATGATGTTATTTCTGTATTTGGGGAGGGTCATGTTTAGCCAATTTAATGTCTTAAATTGTTCAACATAGATCATCAACCGAGCTTAGTAATCTAATGAAGTGTGGTGCACTATATATGCTTAGTTAACCTTCTTTTTACTTCGTTGTGTATGTTTTTTTATGTTTTTTTGGGGCGTTTTGTTCTTTATGTCTAAAGGCTAATTTTAAGGAGTGAGAACTATGAAATGAATCAACTAAATCTAATGAATTTTAAGTTTTAAAACTAATTTTGAAAGAAGGAAGAAAAGGAAGTGTTCTTTAACTATTCTAATTTGCATAAAAATGAATCAAACTTTAAATGGTTAGAATCTGATTTAAAAACAGAGTATCTATTCTAATGACTTTGAGATTTTGGAAATTAAAATTAATTCTAATCTATCTTAATTTAGCTCTATTCCATGGAATGAAATATGAATCTTATGACTAAAAATTGAAATGACAGTGCTAATTTTAAATGAAAGCAGATTCAAAGGAAAAGCAACTATTGTATGACCAACTTCTCAAGTATTCAATATGGAAGTATGACAGAGTCACCTTCTTGACATGATTTACAAGAAATTGATTACACTTTATTTTTAAATTTAAATCTAAGAAAGCATTTAAAAATCATATAAAGGAAATCTCAATTTCTATATATTTTAAATACCCAAGCATCCAATTTGGAAGTATGACAAAGTCATCTTCTTGGCATGATTTAGAAGTATCTAATTATACATTTAATTGAAAATCTGATCTAGGAAAGAAGTGTAAAGACATGTAAAGGAAAACTCAGTTATTGTATATATTAAATACTCAAGCATCAAATTTGGAAGTATGACAGATTCATCTTCTTGGCATGATTTACAAGCATATAATTATACACCTAATTTAGGTTTTAATCTAAGAAATCAATGTAAAAGAATGTAAATAAACTAAACAACCGTGTGCTCTAATGTCTCAAACATAATCCAATTTGGAAAATAGAATAATATAATTTCTTGAGATATTCTAGGTAAGCAAAAGATTACACAATCATTCTAAAACTAATACTAAGAAATCATTCATAAATGTAATCTACGAAATTAATCTAAAAGATGCAATGCAATGTAAATCTACTTATGAATTGAAAAACCAGAGCTAATAAAATTGAACTAAAACAACTAATGAAAACCTCCTCCTGTGCAGGGGCCCTCTGCGACATAATAGGTTGAGATCCTAGCAGACTATATGTGCATTAACAAGAAACTGGAACCATGATCACGACCTTCGTATTATGAAAACACAGAATATCAAAGCATACACAATGTTCTATAGAAATTAAGACTGTCTTCGATCTTCAAACTACCAATATTTAAACAAAATTAAAATGCAACTGTCAGGAGCTAATTCTGCCTACAGATGGCGATTACAATCAAAACATAGAAGCAAATTCTAAGTGGTTAACTCTTGATTTGCTACGTCAGAGAAAATCAAGAGTTCTTCATTCTCGGATCACGTCCTTTGACCACACTTTGACCACAAGCATAGGCACCTTTTTATATTGAATTCGACCAGGTGGGTAGGACGAAATCCATATATAGATCCTTCTGAAGATGCCCATGTGGCTCATTCCTTTATTCGCTCCTTGGAATTAATTTATTTATTTTTGAGAAAATTAATTTTAAATTGAAAAATATATATATTATTTTTAATTTCAAAATAAATTTAATTAAAAATATAAAGAAAAACCTATAAGAAATCCAATCAAGATTACCAAAATATTGGAAAAACGCAATTAAATATTATATAAACATAATTATTAATAAAAATAATAATCTCTCATAGGCCTATAACTTCATGAACACAAAATTCGATTACTTTGCCATTTTGCTTGTAAAAGCATTTGACTTAGCTTTAAAGCAAGGAAAGTTAGATATCATGTTGGTAGGTTGGGGAGGCACATAAACAAAATTAATTAAGCTTTATCATCCATAATTTGCCGAGTTAGGTACACAATTCTTATTGTTATGACGTAGTTGGGTGGCCAATCGGTGTTGTTATGATATATGTTATGCTTCAAAATATCTTATTGCTATGGAAATTGCCTTTTACGTTTAAAAGGAAGTTAATATTTGATGGAAAAAATATATAGACAAAGATGTTGAGGATATGGAGAAATAATTTATTATAATATATAAATTGAATTAGTTTGGCTTTGTTTTTTGAGATTAGGGTCTATTCTCTTATAGGTCTCAATATAAATAGTTTATTTATCATAAAATAATATATAAATAATATATAATCTTTTAGTTTGTTTTTGTTTTTTTGGTAATGGATTATTTTATTAACTAGAACAAGTTAGGAAATACTTAATATGGTGTTTATTAATAATATATTTATCATAAAATAATATATAATGTTTAGGTTTGTTTTTATTTTTTGGTAATGGATTTTTTTATTAATTAGAAAAAGTTAGGAAATATTTTAGATTAATATGGTATTTATTAATAATATGTATTCAGGTAATGATTATGTTAATTATAATAATATAGAAAATTCCTTAAGGATTGAAGACTTTAAAGGGGAAATATCTCAGACATTTGCATGGTTTTTCTCGAGTTAACTAATTAATTTTCTTGGATCTGTGTCTTACTGCTCTCATGGTCTTGTTTTTTGGCATTTTTCTTTGCTTAGAGACAACCTTGAAATCCATTTTTTGAACCCCGAGACCATACTATGGGGAAATCGAACTCAACTACTTAATTTGAAGATATGCCTTATACATGATCCCAACCTCATGGTCTAGCATGTCCTTCACATATTTTCCATGTCATTCTGCTGCAAGGGAAATCAAGAGTGGGTCATCTAGATCCATATCTTCTGGTAGGGATTTGGCTTTAGCTTATTCTAAAGGAGAGTTAATCATTTCCTGTGGTAATGAATTTTTTTGGTGCTCTTCAAGAGACATTTGTGTGGATTTTGTAGGGTTATGGGATTTACCTTTTTTTGAATTCATACTTAATTGAATGTTGGATTGCTCTGGAGCCTCCTACAAAGAGGAGAGAGATTCGAACTTATTTTTAGATCTAGGGATCTAGTCAGGATTTGAGGTACCCTGGGGACTCAAATTTATTCTTCTTTTGGGGACTTCTCTTGAATCAATTTCCTCTTTTTGAAAAATATTTTCTTCAAATGTATCCTTTGAATTCATCAGATAATCCCTGATAAGATGCATGTATTCATGACAACATATACATCTAAAAGGGATGTGTTCATAATCTAGAGATAACTTCCAAACATTATCCTGATAGTGAATATTGAATGAGGATGGAAGAGGTTGGGAGATATCCATTTAAACATATATTTGTGCATATGAAGTTGACCTCCCTCTTGGTAGCGTCTGACACTTTGACAAAGTTGTCGATGACATTGTTTATATCTTCAAATGTTTCCTCCTCCCAATACTCTTTGGGAAGAGAAAAGAGACATATACACACCAAGGTTGCAAGGAAATTCTCCTTCTCTGAATTATATTACTCCTCCCATAATTGCATGAAGAGTCTTGCATTGTTGAAAAAATATGGCCCTCCTTTAAAAACCTATAATATGTCTTCCAGGTTGGAGAAAATGACTATAAAAAATCCTTTGGCCCTCAACTCCAATTCTATTTGACCTTGAGGGTTCCATTTATTTTGAATCCACCTTATTAAAGCCTTTTTAGAAAACCATAATCTAATAAATTTGTAGATCAAAACATGATCCTGCATATATTGGATATATTCTACAATCTTAGTAGATTTAACCTTGTATTTTGTATCTTGCCCTACTTTTGGAAGGCAACGCCCTAGATTTATAGCTTGCCACAATGTACCCTACGAAAGGTTTGTTGCAAAACCAGAAACCCCACTTCGTCCAGCTAATCTATGAAAAGGATGTCCGAGATGAAGAATTTATGCAAAATACTAGTTGTATCATAACGGTCTTCTCTTTCTCTATTTTTTTGTGCATGTCCCCAACGAGGTCGAGGTATAAAGTGTCGGAACTTGAACTGGTTGAGACTTTTCAAGACCATCACTGCCAACGTCGACAACTTCCCTTAGCAGAAGAAAAGAAATATGAGAGAGAAGGAGATCCTATCAAACTATTGCTTGAAGAATCTCTCAAGCAGCAAGGAACGATATGATGGATATATTTTCCCAGATCCTTCAGCATATGCCCACAGGTGACGTATATTCATACAACAGTCACTTCGAATGTGTTTCCCCCTTCAAGGTACAAGTTAACTTTGATATCCTTATGTTTGAAGGTCAAATAGGTGCATATGTTGTAGATAAATGGTTGAATCTATTGGAAAATTATTTTTTGGTTCATAGTTTCTCCGATAGGGAAAATATTACTTTTGCAATGCTTAAGGTCACCCCCCATGTAAAGGGTTGGTGTGAAACTTACTGTGAGAAAAGGGTCGAGGAACCCTCTATGCTTTTAGTCACACCCTCTTAGAACTCTTTCTAAGACATTGTCAAGGAATAGTATTACCCTGTGGGGAGCTATGAGGACAAGTACATAGAATAAACCACACTAAAAAAATAAAGGGACCAATATGTGCATGTGTTCGCAAATAATTTTCATAGTATATGCATAAATTTGGGTATCAAAGAGTCTGAGCGACATCTGGTGCTCAAGTATTGTGGCTATATAAAAAAATAAATTCAGGAAGAAATGGAGTTCCTAGACATCTCCTCGCTTGGTGTAGCATACTGATATGCTGCCAAGGTTGAACAAAAATTTAAAAAAAAAAATAAGTGTGACTTTGGATCATCGAATCAAAAGCAGGGCAAGAGCACCCCCAAATGGCCAAAAAAAGGATAGAACCAAGGTGGAGCAACCCAGAACAACCCATCAAAGCTGCAAGGAAATAATGGAACCATGAAGACAAATAAGGACACATGAAAGTGGTGTGAGTTCCACAATATCCCTAATCACAACACAAATGAGTGTCAAGCTAATAAATCCTTGGTGCTTGAGCTAAAATCTTCAGAATCTGATGCATGTTTTGACTTTGAGCTAAAACCCGACAAGGGGAACGACAAGGAGAAGAAAATTATTGACGCAGAACCTAGTGCCAGTGTTGCCACCACCAAGGTCCATAAGATTGAGCTTGAAGATCCCGATGAGGGAGAGTGTCTCTTCCACTCACATATGTGGGTGAAGGGCTCTCTGATGCAGTTCATTATCGGCAGCGGGATAAAAAAGAACCTAATTTTAGCAAAGGTCATTAAGAGGTTGGAACTATCAACCACACCACACCTGCAACCATACATCATTGGGTGGATCCACCAAGGATGAGAGCTTTGCGTCAGCTAGAAGTGACGTCTTCCCTACAACATCAAGCCCTTCACGGATGAGGTATTGTGTGATGTTTCTCCTCTTGAAGTTTGTGATGTGTTATTATCCCAACCATAATTATGGAAGTGTTGTGTTATGTATGATTCCAGGCCTCACATTGTTATTATTACTTTGGGAAATAAATTATACAATGTACTGGAGGTAGCTCTGCCTTCATCCATCTCTTTCATATCCGCTAAGAAATACAGTAAGATAATCTCCCAGATTGGGAAATTTATTTTCTTTCTAATTCTCTCTCAAAGGATAAGATTGTGGCCACATCCATGACCCTTGGGAATGGTTCCCCCATGCAACAAATGTAGGTTGTAACACCCACTTCCCACATATACCTAAGTAATCGCCCAACCGAGGTAAACATGCGATGAGAGGATACTAATATGAGATTCAGCCTGCTAGATGATCTTGAGGGCACTCGTATTAAATATGCTAAGTTGTGATCGCACGAGTGCCCTGTGCACATTCGTGCGGCCCGTTTGCCGGTTTCTCCCTTGTGTCTTTGTTCGGTCATGCAAGTCGTGTCACGCCATGTGAGGGCGCTCACCCAAACGCGTTCGGGTCGAGTCATTTCGTTTGAGGGAAGTCGTATCAAATTTGCTAAGTTGTGACCACACGAGTGCCTTGTGCACATTCGTGCAGCCCATTTTATGTTTGCTCCCTTGTGCCTTCATTCGGTAGCCCGCCGTGTTGTTTCATTTGAGGGTGCCTGTCCAAACCTGTTCTGGTAGGGTCGTTTCGTTTGAGGGTGCCCGCCCAAACGCGTTTGGGTAGGGTCGTTTCGGTTGAGGGCGCCTACCCAAACGCATTCGGGTCGGGTCGTTTCAGTTGAGGGCGCTCGCCCAAACGCATTTGGGTAGGGTCGTTTCGGTTGAGGGCGCCTACCCAAACGCATTCGGGTCGGGTCGTTTCAGTTGAGGGCGCCCGCCCAAACGCGTTTGGGTCGAGTCGTGTGAGGGAACCTAAGGAAATGCATTCGAGCGGGTCAGGTCGGGTTGTGCTGTGTGAGGGCACCTAAGGAAATGTGTTCAGGCAGTTCGGGTCGGGTCATGTGAGGGCGCCTAGGGAAATCTCAAGTCAAATTTAAACCAGCTAAACAAAAACTCTAATAATTTCATGAAAATCATCTAAAAATTTATTGAAATATCAAACTTGACAGTAGACCAATATGGGTTTAGTTAGTTTTATGAGGATCATGTTGGAAGTTATGTTGTTAATTTACATAGAACACCACTTTTTTTGTATAATATTTTTAGTTTCTATTTTTTTATCTTTATCTTCACGATTCTAATATGTTAATTTTTTTATTATACCACATACATTTAAATTATATAAATTTATACATTTATAAAGAGTTATAATAGAAGCATAATAGTTAAATAAAATATAAAAGTTAAATAGTTGGGGTGGCGAGAGGGGGAGGGGGAGATATTCTCCTAAATCCCGATGGAATATGAAAAATAAAGTACTTATGGGGGCTAGTCCAAATAATGAACAAACTCACATAAATGTATGGGCTTCTTCCAGGTCTCCAATTGGCTAATGATCGAGATGTCTCTAAGTTAGTGATCTTGGGGGATTCCCTTATCACTATTCAACACCTTCAAAAAGGTTTTCTCCTGAAGAACAATAATTTATCCCTCCTCCTTAGAAAAATCAAATATATTACCCTAAAACTATTCTCTCAAAAGGCTTATTACCACATTTTAAGAAGCCAAAACAAAGAGGTGGATACACAAACGAATAAAGTCTTCCTTCTTGAAGGAAGTGGGTTAGTATGAGATCAATGACATGTCAGGTTGGAAAGATATTCCATGAATCATTCCACTCAATATAATTGTCCCTCTCTCTTGTTTTTCTAGTTGGATATATGAACGATGAGAATTATTTTTTGAATATTTCCAAAGCCCTCCTTTCTATGCCCCCCCTGTCTCCTCCTATATATGCACATATTAGCATCACACATAACATTTGGCGTCAGGATCTCGTCATTAAGGTTGAGGTGGTGGTTTGTGGGGGTGTTGGCCACGCGCCCATTTACCCCTCACATGTGCAGTCTTATGAAGTTGGACAACCCTTAATTGATCCTTCCTTTGCCTTCATACCAAGTTCATGGATGGATATAGGGTGGGGAGAGTTAATGAATTTCGTGGTTGATTTGATCCCTTGGGCATGGGAGCTCACTAGTCTAAAGGTAGAATTCATGGTTGGTGTTAATATGATAAGGTAGAAAGTACCAGTTCAAGGGTGTGCCCTTGAGAGTCAAGACAACCTTTCTGCTAGTTGGTGGGCTCTCCACACCTTTGTAAACTCCATCGATGCTAAATGTGTCTCTTGCTCGGTGTTGTGAACGTTGTCTCACTCATCTCATTCAAAGTGAAAACATGGGGAATTATCTTTGGAATATTTCCCCTCCAGGTTGTCAATGGATTTTCGTAAATCTCAAGAAGTCAAGTTGGAATTTTTTTCCAGTGGGTGTTGAATTTCTCATCTTCGAATTTAAAGCTTCTTCACCACCCTGTGCACATCCTGCAACGTTTTCCATGGAAATAGGTGTTACTGTGTTGAGGGCAACATCATTGGTGTAGCTTCATGCATCCCTGCAAGTCTTGCACAATTTCCCTTGCATAAATACTAACTTCTTTGGTACCCTTAGTTCTATTCTACTTTTTTTTCTTAGTTGGACAACTCCCTCCCTTTATTCCAGCTTGTCTCTTTCCATGTTCTGTAGGGGTGCCTTGTGCACGTTCGTGTGGCTCATTTTCCGTTTTCCCCCTTGTGCCTTCGTTCGGTTGGGCACGCCATGTGAGGGTGCCCACCCAAACACGTTTAGGTCGGGTCAGGTCGTTTCGTTTGGGGGCGACTGTATCAAATTTGCTAAGTTGTGACTGCAAGGGTGCCTTTTGCACATTCGTCTAGACCATTTTCCATTTTCTCCCTTGTGCCTTCATTCGGTCATGCACACTGTGTCGCGCCGTGTGAGGGCGCCCGCCCTAACGCGTTCGGGTCGAGTCGTTTCGTTTGAGGGTAGTCGTATCAATTTTGCTAAGTTTTTACCGCATAGGTGCCTTGTATTGCACATTTGTGTGGCTCGTTTGCCATTTTCTCCCTTATGCTTTCATTCGGTCGGGCACGCCGCATCGTTTTGTTTGAGGGTGCTCGTCCAAACTCATTCGGGTCGGGTCGTTTTGGTTAAGGGTGCCCACCCAAATGTGTTCAACTCAGGTCGTTTCGGTTGAGGGCGCCTGCCCAAACACGTTTGGGTCAGGTCGTTGCGGTTGAGGGCACCCATATCAAATTTTCTAAGTTGTGACTGCACGGGTGCCCTGTGGCGCACGTTCGTGTAGCCCATTTTCCGGTTGCTCCCTTGTGCCTTCGTCCGGTCGTGCACATCATGTTGCACCATGTGAGGGCGCCCGCCCAAACTCGTTCATGTCAGGTCATTTCATTTGAGGGTGGTCGTATCAATTTTTCTAAGTTGTGACCGCAGGGGTGCCTTGTGCATGTTCGTGTGCCTCGTTTACCATTTTCCCCCTTGTGCCTTCATTTGATCGGGTGCGCCATGTTAGGGCGCCCGCCCGAACGTGTTCGGGTCGAGTCATTTCGTTTGAGGGCGACCGTATCAAATTTGCTAAGTTGTGACCGCATGGGTGCCTTATGCACGTTCATGTGTCTTGTTTGCTTTTTTCTCCCTTGTGCCTTTGTTCGGTCGGGTGCGCCATGTGAGGGCACCCACCCAAACATGTTCGGGTCGGGTCGGGTCGTTTCATTTGAGGGTGGCCATTTCAAAATTGACTGCTTCATTGAGCACAACATGCAGCTTATCTAATACTTTATTGAAGTTAAGAGCTCTAGCTTTGGGGTTACTCCTTCTGAATAACCAATAAAGGGTCAAGGAAATTGACCAATATGTTGTCAAGTTTTATCTTATCCATCTCTGGGGCAAGCTTCTTTTCGGCTAAATCCACTGCTTTTGATCTCAATTTCGCCAATTGCTTCCTTCTCTCATATGATACCCGAGCCTTTGCCTTTCTCTTCCCTTCTAATTCCATAATTGTGCCATAGTGATGCCAACCAACTTCTTTGGAAAGCCTTCCTAGCAGACAATACTTGTGACATGGCTGAAGCCTCAACACTTTCAGAGCATCTGGAATGACCATTCTCTTCTTCTAGTCATATGGTGTGGGAACCCCTTGAAAAGCCCTTAGCCTAGAAAGTGTTGCAGCACCACACTTGGTTCTGTGTGGAATCATTCCTCTAATTGTCCAGTAGTCAAATCCTTCTCTTACTGTATTGTCATTTTCCCATACCTAACCAATGAGAGCACAAGAACACCTATTTCAATAAAAGCACCTACAAATTCTCTTACTGTATTGTCATTTTCCCATAACTAACCAATGAGAACACAAGAACACCTATTTATATAAAAGCACCTATAATACTTTTGTGGGTTTCACTAATATCCCTTTAGTTAGTGTGTGCACAGTAGCCTAGGTCCTAAAGTGATTCCCGTACAATGATAATCCACTAGGTGTATTTTTTCTTAAAAAATTATGCATGGATAGATGTCCCATTTATGGCGAAGTTACACCAAAATGGTTCCCCCTACCTACCTATTAACTACATTACATTTATTTCATGACAAGACTACCCTACAACCCACCAAATTTCTATCATATCCTTGACATCAACAACAATTTGTTGTTCAAGATATAGCTAAGTTGGAACAAAATTAGCTCTAGAGCTTAGGATATTTTTCCACCTCTAATGTTTATAAACCAATAGATATAAAATTTCTAAAGCATGTGGGAGCCCTTTAAGTATCACCTTTCCTATATTGACTCTGTCTTAAAAATCATGGAAAATGTCCATAGATGAGTTATCCTTACTAAACCAAAAATTTCATTGAAATTAATCATTCATACCATAACATTACTACTTCCCTTTTAACCACATAAAAATTATTTTTAAGTTACCATAATTCATCTTTAATATCACATAATTAGATTAAAAAATCAACCAAAATCCCTAGTTTATGAAATAAAAATTCAACAATTTTATATAATTAATAATTTAAATAAATTTCTTAGATCTAATCTCATTAATAATTATTTATAATCAACAATACCACTTATTTACCCAAACCCCTTATTAACCCCAAGAAAAGTCTCACACATTTTATTTAATGGAATTTGAGTGGCCTTAAAAAACACACGTATTTCATTTCAAAATGTCAAAAATTTTCAAATATCAAAAGTTAAATTTCCCTCTTTCATTTCCCTCCAGTTGATATTTTTAATTTCCCTCTTTCATTTCCCTCCAGTTGCATGGTTTTTCCAGGGAAGGAGGGAGGATGCGGCCATACTGTCACCAGTTTTGAGGAACGATGCAACCATACTATTGCAGGTTTGGAGGAAGGATGCGGCCATACTATTGCAGGTTTGGAGGAAGGATGCGGTAAGTAAAGAAATTGATCTCGAGTACCTATTGTAGGTCTGCTCGCTCCACAAGTCGGAAGGAATTCCAACTGTAATCGGCTCCATCACAGGTCAATCTACGAATTTCGCACTTTATTTGTGGTTGCTTTTGTATTTTAGTTCTATTTTTCAACATGTCGATACGATAATTTACAGATTATTTCTTTGCCATTGAAATCTATTGATTATATCTCGAATCAAAGCAGATCGATTAAATTTTTGAAGACCCATGTTCTATTTTCTCTAGTTTTTAGGGTTTCACGAGTTAGACCATTAACATATTGCTCTAGTTGTATGCATTAGTGTTTAGGGTTTAGCTTTAGTATGTGTTGTTTACTAGATTTGGCATATACCCTGAATATTCCATCTTCCCAGCCAATAAATCCACCATTGAATATATCCGCTCTGATTGTTTGTGTGATCTATCTCCAACAACAAATGAATGGACTCTATTCTTGACCTCGATCCAGCTGCATCATGGGTTTTTTACTGCCATATTGTGTGTTTCCATTGCATGGTAACAACTCGAGTGTATAGTGGTAAAGTTGAACCAACATAGAAGGGTCATTTGACATTCCATGCTTCCTGCTCTCATGGGGCTCTCAATCTGCTTCTTTGTATTGGAGGGGCAGTAAAAATGGGCAGTGATGTCTCAAGATACAAAAGTTGCAGCAGCATAAAAGGTTCTAGTTATTCTTTGGAGGGTGAGTTTTGGGCCCACTGTAATCAACATGAAATGTAGGTTCATCATACTTTTCACCAGGTTTATGCCAAGGGACTACATTAGTTTTCTTGGCTTCCAAGCTATTCCATTCAGTTTTTGAGGATTCTTCATGAACTGTCACTGTTGTTGAGCCTGAAACTTGCAGGTATCTTTTCTTTGATTGGAAAGAAATTGCTTCATGGCTTGCCTATTGACGATGCCTACGACGATGATCTTGGTGATGATTAGGACCCTCCATTTTGTTTTCATGTCCACTTCCCTTGAGATTAAATATGTTATGGGCTCTAGAGAAATGTTTCTCGTCTTCCCCAACATTCTTCTCTGCAAAATCTTCTCCCAACATTCTCCTGTTTCCTGTAAATCTTGCAGAAAAATGTCCCTGCAATAAGTACATAAAAGTAATATAAATTAAGATAAACAATAAAAACATAGAGCGTATTTTAGGGAATTTTTTAAATGTTAACTAAAATGTTTCATTTTCCATCATTTTTTTTTGAATTTAGAAAATAAAAATTCATCCATTTGCTTGTGGAAAAGAGGTTGAAGATTACACTCTATTGGCTTGTGGATAGATGTCTTCCTCTGTATTGTTTCTTGTTGCTAAGTTTTGACAAACTACAAAGGAATGGTCAAGATTCTAGGCATATAAGTGTAAAACCATGATCTCTATTGTGATGTGAAGGTTTATTCCTATGGCTCGACTGCTCTTCTGAGTGGTTAATATGAATATATGTTGTGACATTACAGTGTTTCAAATCTATCTCTGTGGCTTAATAGAAACTCGCATACGAAGAACATATCGCTTCAATTCTCTATGGATTATATGTATATATCTAAAGTGACATTCACACCTGTAGATTTCAATGGCTCGTTCTTATGTTCAAAATCTCGCATATAATTTGTCGAAGCTTGCAATGGTCAACAAAGGCTCGATGAACATGTTTTGTATGGATTGTGGCTTATACAAACCTTGGATCCTAATTTATGTGATGCCTCAGGGATCGAACATACCTCTGTGTGGTTCAACAAAAGCTCACTCTACTATTTAGCTCACGTGAGGATAGCTTAGATGACTCTCACTACAGGGTGATAAAGTTGTATACAATTTCAATATTTGTTGCATTGTTTGATGACATTGCAAAGGCTCGATGTGTTTTGGATCTTCATCCTATATAATAGTGGCATGATGTAAATTTTTGTGGCTTGCATTTGCGTGATGATAATAATTTGTATATGATAACTTCACACAGTAAATCGCAGTTATATAATAGATAACAATGGCTCGGTGATCTCAGTAGGATGACACGTTATATCACTTTCAGTAACACAATCCAAGACTAACTATAATCCAATCATTACACAATGGAACATTGAATTTATACAATGCTCGCTCTCTGGTATGATGATTCACATAGCTGGTGCTCTGTGGGTTTGGTATGCACACCCAATCATTTGTATGCCTTTGTGGAGACACAAGGAATTTAATGCTCGTTCTATTTGGTTGGCACCATTACAGTGACTAATATAATATGAAAATTTTGCACTCGTTCCTGTGACACGATGGGTTGGCATCGCTTTGGCATCTATAGTTCTTTGGAAAAGAGGTTGAAAATCACACTCTATTGGCTTGTGGATAGAAGTCTTCCTTTGTATTGTTTCTTGTTTCCAAGTTTTGACAAACTACAAAGGAATGGTCAAGATTCTAGGCATATAAGTGTAAAACCATGATCTCTATTGTGATGCGAAGGTTTATTCCTGTGGCTCGACTACTCTTCTAAGTGGTTAATATGAATATATTCTATGACATCATAGTGTTTCAAATCTGTCTCTGTGGCTTAATAGAAACTCGCATATGAATAATATATCGCTTCAATTCTCTATGGATTATATGTATATATATAAAGTGACACTTGCACCTGTAGATTACAATGGCTCATTCTTATGTTCAAAATATCGCATATAATTTGTCGAAGGTTGCAATGGTCAACAAAGGCTCGATGAACATGTTTTGTATGGATTGTGGCTTATACAAACCTTAGATCCTATTTTCTGTGATGCCTCACGGATCGAACATACCTCTGTGTGGTTCAACAAAAGCTCACTCTACTATTTAGCTAACGTGAGGATCGCTTAGATGACTCTCACTACAGGGTGATAAAGTTGTATACAATTTCAATATCTGTAGCATTGTTTGATGACATTGCAAAGGCTCGATGTGTTTTGGATCTTCATCCTATATAACATTGGCATGCTGTAAATTTTTGTGGCTCGCATTTGCGTGATGATAATAATTTGTATATGGTAACTTCACACAGTAAATCACAGTTAGATAATAGATAACAATGGATCGGTGATCTCAGTGGGATGACACGTTATATCACTCTCAGTAATGCAATCCAAGACTAACTATAATCCGATCATTACACCATGTAACATTGAATTTATACAGTGCTCGCTCTCTGGTATGATGATTCACATAACTGGTGCTCTGTGGGTTTGGTATGCACACCCAATCATTCGTATGCCTTTGTGGAGACATGAGGAATTTAATGCTCGTTCTATTTGGTTGGCACCATTACTGTGACTAATATAATATGCAAATTTTTCACTCATTCCTGTGACACGATGGGTTGGCATCGCTTTGGCATCTATAGTTCTCTGTGAAGTTTATATATGTTACTAACATGATTGTTTTATTTTAAAAAAAATATTTTTAGCCTTACGTCGAAAGATCGAAGATTATTTTTTTTAAATATTTTACCCAAGGGTTGGAAGACCGACGCCTTACACGTCGGAAGAGTGGTGTTTTGTTTTTTTTAATATTTTTACTCTTTCGTCGGAAGATCGGTGTTTAGTTTTTTAATATTTTTATTCTTTCATTGGAAGACCAATGCCTTACACGTCGGGAGAGCGACGTTCCTTTTTTAAATATTTTTACTTTTTCATCGGAAGACTGATGCCTTACACGTCGGAAGACAGACGTTTCTTTTTTAAATATCTTTACTTTTTCGTCGGACAAGCGACGTTACATAAGCGTTGGAAGAGCGACGTTCTAAATGTCAGACAACATATCGTCAGAATTGCGACAGTTTAAAAACATCGGAAGAGCGACGGTTGGGAAAACGTCGGAAGAGTGACGGCTTGTAAAACATCGGAAGAGCGACGGTTTGGGAAACGTCGGAAGAGTGACGGTTTGGAAAGTCGGAAGAGCGACGGTTTGGGAAATGTCGGAAGAGCGACAGTTGTTTGGAAACATTGAAAAAAGTGTCGCTCTTCTGACACTTTATTGAAGTGTCGAAATTGCAACGTAATGGATAACCACGTTTTTCCTGACCTCAAACTGTCGCTCTTGCAACGCCTATGTGTCGGAATAACGACAAATTAGCCGTTGAAAATTGGGCCAAATGTGCTAGTGGATGTCAGAGAATGGAAAATTCTGAGGTTCAACATACCTCCACTAAGAAGCGATTGCATGTCCTCATGAAATTTTCAAAAATGTGAACTTCCTTCTCCTATTGCATTTGTTCAGACACTTCTACTAATACATCCATTTTTCTCTTCTTGCTTTTCATTGAAGTGACTTCCATCATGGGCTTCCTCATAAGGAGTTTGTGTTTGAGATTGATGATTGTCCTGATCAGTGATTTGTTCTTTATTTTTAACTTTCTATTCTTTTTGTACCATAGTCCCGAATGCAAGATGATGTTATCACTAATTAATTTCTCCAATTGGTTCTGCTGCTTTAAAGCTTCATTCTCTTGTTTAATATGCCTATTCAATAACTATAGCTCATAGATTTCTTGTTTGAGGGTGTCAACCAGAGGTTATTGTGGATTGATAGGTGGTTCTGGATTCACTATTGCATTCCTTTTCTCCAATGACTCTATATAGTCATATATCTCTTGCTATGCTAGGTCTATGTCTGGAGATATTATGCTGGGATTGCCTTCAAAATCATGTACAGGAGAATGTGGAGGAGAGACATTAATGGGTGATGGCACTCAAGGTTCCTCCTCTACATTCACAAAATCTATTTCTTGTGATGGTATTTTATTCATTGACCCTCGGAGTCTAGAGCTTCTCCTTGGTAGTAGAGGGTTTAAATTTTCTTCACTTGTAACCTTGCTCTTATTTTCTTTTTTACCTCATGTCTTAACTCTACCCTTCTTTTTGTTTTTCATTAGCTCTGCAAGGGTAAGTTCCTCTTTATTTTGTTGTAGTGTAGGTGAAGATATGTCTTCGATGCTTGTATCAATTTTCTTTCTTCTAATTTTCCTAATCTTGTCTTCCTTAGGTTGCTCTAGCTCATCTTGGAAATGGTTTCTGATCAGAAAATTCTCCCAAGAATCTCCTATACTTTTCAAATGGAATTCAAGAAGTATTTTTACCAACCCATGATGGTGCATAGTGTTCTCTATAAAGTGAATTATCTTCTTTACATTTGTAGACATTCTTTTTAAACTATTCATTAAAAAGAAAGGAAGATTTATTTCACCATCCTCCAAGAAGTTCATCAACAACCAAATATGATACAAAAACATGCAATCAAATATACCTTCACAAGTGATAAACTTCTGCAAAATTAAAAGCATGTTTCTCCATTTTTTCTTGAGTTCTGAGCTAGGGATGCCCTTTTTATAAACAGAACTATCCATACCTGGATTTTTGAAAACAAATCTCCATGCTTCACTATGAAATTTTTTTTTTTTGAACCACCTTTCACCAACTCTTGGGAGCTGTGTGGCTTCAGCTATGAATTCCTCAGTCACTGAAAATTTTATGTTTCCTATTTCGACTTTCGTTCCGTCAAAATACCTCGCAAAAAACTTAGTGATCTCTTTGTGGAAACCATCAAAATTTTCTATAAACTTGAGCCACTTAGCCTTCTACAGCATCTATTTGATCTGAGGATAACCCTCCATGTATTTAGCTCCCACTGGTTCAGTCCCAACTATCAAACCCATCTCTTATGTCGTGAAGAGTCTAGCCTTTATAATTATCCTTATCTTTATGAAGTGAATTGGGTCGTAGATCTGGTGAAGGATGCTGAGGGTTTGTAGGAAAGTATGAATGAGATGGATATTTGATGGGGTTTTAAGAAATGTAGATGAATAGGTTATGAAAACAGGTCATGACTGTTTAATCATAAATGGGGGAGTTCGTTATGGACCGTTATGAAACATGATGTAGATGATGTGGCCGATCTATGAAATGATTTGAGTCCAAATCAAATCAAACAATATTGAGGCAACATGTGATCATCTATGTTGTACATGTTAATGTTTTTGACCTTGTTATTTAAATAAATTTATGTAACTTACGTTTAGAACTAACCTTTTGTTTCTATTTCCTTGGTGTCGATTCTTCAGGTATCCTTTAGCATGGTGATCTTCAAATGGAGTTAACAATTTCCTGTGCTCAATATCCTTGCTTCAGTAGGTTGTAAAAATGTGACGGATCTGCAGAATGTGGTATCAGCTGTAGAATGGAATGTCAACTGCAGAATGGAAGTAGTATTGTACTACTTTTTATTGCTCTTAGAAAATAAAGGGAACACATATTTTTTTGGGATTTTTAGAAATGGAATGGAAAATATAAGATGTCATAACTCTGATTTTCATCATATATTTTCTGTATAAAGATGCCAATCATTGATTGGTTTTCACAAATATACAATTATTTTTATTTTTTATTTTTTTTAATATATATATATGAAAAATAAAAAGACTAAGTTGGGGAAGAAGAAGGATTCTTCTTCACTAACTTCATATCAGTATTATCTTGGAAAATTTTGATAAACTCTTCTCTTGAAATTGGCTTATGATAGACTTTTAATCAATGTCCATTCACAAGAAGAGGTACCTTTTCTTCATCAATTTTCCTTATCTTGACTACTCCATTGTCAAAGAATTTTTCAATCCCATAAGGCCCAAGCTAATGAGTCTGAAACTTCCTTGAAAGTCTTTGAACTTTGAATCAAACAAAAATGCCCAATCCCCTGCTTGAAACGTTTTCTCCTTTATATATATTATCATGCCATTTGGACCTTTGCTGCTGGTCTAGAGTGGTTCTTTCAACTGCATCTTGCCTAATTTCATCAAGCTCATTAAGTTGCTCCAATATATGTTTCTTGGATTCTGATAAGTCAAGCCCCAATTGGACTTCCATCTTGAAGGTTTGGATCTGAAATTCTATAGGAAATAGGACTTGCTTCCCATAAAAAATATCATAGGGAGTATGTCCTATTGTATTCCTCCATGTGGTCTGGTAGGCCCATAAGGCCTCAGGAATTCTATCTTCCCAATCCCTCCTGTGTAGATGTACAGTCTTAGTGAGAATTCCTTCGATCACTTTATTGCTAGACTCCACTTGAGAATTTTCTTGTGGATGATAAGGAGTGGATTTTATATGCTTGATCTTGTAGTTCTCCACATACTTCTCCACGAACTTGGATGGAAACTGGGATCCCTGATCTGTCACAATTTCTCTTGGGACACCAAAACGAGTGAAGATATCCTCAAAAAGAAATTTAACTACAACATTTTCATTAGCTAAAGAAAGTTCTTTAGCCTCTACCCATTTAGTGTCATAATCAGTACATACCCAAATATATTTATTTTGATTAGATGGTGGATTGATTGGTCCAACAAAATCCAAGGCCCATTTTTCAAATGGTTCGATGAGTACCTAAGGTTGTAATGACATTTCATCTGTAGGAACATGTTTCCCTATTCTTTGACAACTGTCACACCTTTTGACATATTCTCTAGTATCTTTAAAGATGGATGGCCAAAAATATCCTAAATGAAGGATTTTATAGGTTGTCATGTTATTAGCAAAGTGTCCACCATAGTGTTCATCATGATATGCCTTGAGAATCTCAGGAATTTCATCTTCTCGAACACACCTTCTGATGATGAGATTTGGACTTGTTTTATACAATTCATCATTAACCCATGAGTAAAATGCACTCGTTTGAATAATTTTTATTTTCTCTCTAGGAAACAAGTGTGCAAGTAACTTTCCTGTGACTAAGTAATTAGAAATATCTTCAAACCAAGGGGTTTTAGTTGTTATTGCACAAAGATATTCATCGGGAAAATTATCCTCTACTGGAGTATCATTTTTGACATTTTGAATTCTAGACAAGAAATCAACAAATGTGTTTTTTTTCCAGGTCGGTCTAGAATGGTGATATTGAATCCTTGCAGGAGAAATAACCATCTTCTGACTCTGCCAATAGTAATATATTTATTCATTAAATATCTAATTGTAGAGTGATCTGTATGAATAAAGGTTTCATAACCATTGATATAATGGCTAAATTTATTGATAGCATGAACAACAACTAGGAATTATTTTTCAGTTACAGTGTAATTTAACTCAGCAGGAGTCAAATTTTTTCTTGTGTAGTAGATGGCATAGGGGATAAAATATTTTTGTCCTAATATAGCTCCCAGAGTTGTATCTGAAGCATCTGTTGAAATGTGAAAAGGTGGTTTCCAATTTGGACCTCTTAAGATGGGTGCTTTATAATTTTTTGTTTTTAATGTTTCAAATGGAAATCAGGATTCCAATTGAATCCACAATCTTTGGTAATAAATTTGAAGAGTGGGGATGTTATTTTAGTGAAGTTTTCTATAAATCTTCTATAATACCCTATGAATCCTAGAAAACTTCTAACATATTTTTGACAACTTGGAATTGATAATTTGGAGATGACTTCAACTTTAGATGAATCGAATTTAATTCCATCTCCTGAAATGTGATGTCCTTTAACAATTCCTTTAGTAAACATCATAAAACATTTTTCATGACTTAATGAAATATTTTCTTGTTTATATCTCTTAAGAAACTTTTCTAAATTTTATAAAACTTCTAAAAATGAATTCCCATAAACTGTAAAATCTTCCATATATACCTCTAAAAAATAATGTATTAGATCAGAAAAAATTCCTAGTACTGCCCTTTGGAATGTTGCAGGTGCATTGCACTGATCAAATTTGGATCAAGACCTAAGTGATAGCTCAAATTTCAAAGTGTTTAGAAGTGTGCTGGACCTGAGTGACCAGATAGACCTCATCTTCATTATTCTGGTGCTTTGAACGGTGCGAAAAATTGGCACCATATAAAGAAGTTATCACTTTTTGAAAAGTCGAGTAAACTGCAAATTTTGACATTTGATGAGGGTTGACTGGGCAAAGGTACAATAAAAAAAAAAAATATTCTAGGGTATATTCCTAGAATATTCTTTAGAATATTCCCTAGAATATTCTCCAGAATATTCCCTAGAATATTCCCCAGAATATTGCTTTCGGGCCAATTGCAGCAGGACAAGTGGCAGGGTTTTATTGGGCATGGACTTGAGGGCCAACGAGAAGGTGCCACGTGGTCAACCATGAGGCCGCCACGTGGCCCTTGAACTGCATTTTAAAATTTTTGTGGGTTTGCAGGAATCGAACATTGGACCTTTGACAGAGCACAGACTCACTGCACTGGATATGAGAAGTTCTTAACCTGTATAGGGTTTGAGTTTATGTTATCATGTAATAGGTTGGAATTTGGGGGATGGGGACTGCTGGTGGTCCCCGTAGATCGCATTCACATGGCGACATAAAACAAATGTTACAACCTCCGACCATTACAACCCGTAGTTTAAACTACTGTAGTCTCCACTATATTCGTTATTTGGTCTCATGCCATGTTTTATAGTTAATGTTTCTGTGTGGTTTCCGCTAACTGTGATATCAAACATAGAGTTAACACCCTATCCCGTGGTTCAAGCCTTGAGTTCTGCTCCAATGATTAATAATCACCATAGGGTTTAGGTTGGCATGTGGCCACTCAACCACCAACATTAAATTGTAACGGTTAGTGTTGGTGGATTACTAGGCAAGCGTGCTATTTCTAGCGGAAGTTGCTATTTTGACTCCAGTTAAGTGGAGTCCTCCACAATTAGTGGAGCTTTTCTAGGTGTTACTGGGAAAATGAGTTAGAGACTCATTTTTCGACCATTTAAAGTGAACAGAGAACAATTCTTAGCTAATTGGAGCATTCTGGAGCCATTGGTGAGGGTTGCAAAGCCACTAGAGAAATTATGAGTGTGATTTTACTTCAGAGAAGTTCCAAGGGCCACCAAGGCCACCAGAAGCCAACAGCAGAAAGAGGCCTAGCCAGGGCTGCTAGAGGCCATTCTCAGGAAACCAATAGTCATGTTTGGATGTTTCAGAAATTATGGAGCCATTGGTGAGGTTTGCAGAGCCAACTGAGGAATTCTGAGTGCGATTTTTCTTTAGAGAAGTTCTAAGAGCCACTAGGGCCACCAAGGGCTAGCAAAAGAATGAGGCCTATCCAGAGCAGCCAGTGACCATTCTCAGCAAACCAATAGTAATTTCTGACTATATTGAACCTTATGAATCCAATTATGGGATTTGCAGAATCATTTTGACACTTTTGAAGGCAAAGAAGCTACATATAAGTTTTCAGTGAGCCTAGAGTCATAGGGTGCCACTAGGTGTTGGAGGCGTAACCAGAGCAGCCAGAGGCCAATTTCACCAAGTGAATAGTCTATTCTGACTATTTTGGAAATTATAAATCCAATGGAGGGCATTTCAGATCCATTTGGATACTTCTAGATCCGAATAAGCCACAGGGAAGTTTCAAGAAGCCTAGGGCCACCAGTGAATGGAGGGATAGATTGGGGAGCTAGAGCTCATTTGGAGCAAATGAACAATCTATTTTTGATGTATGATATGTGTTGGAGATAGTAGAAAAGGTTTCAGGGATATAAAATGACTTCTAAGGTATTTTGTGGCACAGATAAGCTCAGGGAAGCTTAAGGGCATCGATAGAAGAGGTCAAGTCAAAGGGAGCCTAGGTCCATTTCCAGAGAGTAAGCAGTAATTCCATGGGTATGATGGTATTCTAAACCCATGGTAAAATTTAAACAACCAATGGAGTGAAGTATAAACTTGTAAAATAAATTTTCCATCATAATCCCAAAGAGCCAAGTCAATTGACGAAGGCTCAAGGAGATGTAGCCCATGACATATGGGTGAACTCCTTTATTAAATTTGTTGTTATGTGTTGATGATTAATTTTCTGCAATTTATGTTTATTGTACATGCTTATTATCAACAAAAAAAAATGTTTAATTCCTCACACATAAAGCCTTAAAAAAATTTAAAACACATACACCTGATTCAAGTATTCAATTCTACATTATCAAGTATAAACAAGATATTAGTTAAATTGTTTAACTGAGTGGGAGGTGCTTGCATTGCATAAAAAGTTAGCCACCCATTTCAGATCAGAGCACTAGGTTGCTTGTTTATCAGAGCACCAGGTTGCTTTTTTGTTTGACTTGAAAGGTGTTTAACAATGCAAAGAATTTAACTGTTTGCAAATTGAATGATGCTTACAAGTTTGAGTTTTCTAGAGGTGAAGGGGAGCTACTATTAGCTAAGTCAATAAGAGGATAGGAACGAAGAAGGATGAAAGCATTATCCTTACCTAAAGGAGCTCAAGGCAACCCTTGAAGCACAAGAGGGATTGTTTGCAAAAAAGGCTGCTTGAAGAAGAGATACAAGCTGCAAAGAAGAGCTTGAATCTACATCCATATTTTTAAGAAGATTTGTCAATTTGTTTTGAAGCTTTTTGAATTATTGTTGAAGTTCTTTAATTCAATTACATAATGATGAAAACTTCATCAAGTGAGGTCTCTAAATCCTCCACCCTTACAATACACTATGATGAAGAGATAAAGTGATACTTCTACATCCTGAAGGAGATGGTGCAACGTCTGTATGAAGATGGAAAGGAAAGAACTAGACTTCATGAGCAATTGGTTTCTAAGAAGCAAGAGAAATAAGGACTTCTTCAAAGAATGCACGGGATGGAGATGTAGCTCCATCATGCCCAAGAGGCCTTAACCAAACACATGCTTGAAGCAAAGGAAAATCACTCAAATTTGTCTTCAATTTCCTCTTCAGATAGATGTGTAGGTTCATTTGAAAAAAAATCATGGGGTATAGGGTCAAAATTGATGTTAAAAATGCGCTATGAAGGCAAGGGTCTAGGAAAACATGCACAAGGCATGATTGATCCTATTATGGTTGAGGAAAGGCCTAAGAATTTTGGTCTAGGTTATGTTCAATCTTATGGAAAAAACTCCAAAGCCATGAAGATACTGGAGACAACTCCAAGAAGAAATTTTGTTGCAAGTTAAAACCCACAAAAATGTCAATTTTTTATTCAAGATGACTGGCATTGTTTGAAACCCATGTTGCAGTAAGATGTTTGTAGACATGCAGCTTATCGCGAGCAAGAGAGTTCTGACAACTATCAAGACATGAACACTAATGTTGGTCTTTAAAAGAAAGTTGAAACCTCTTCAAGTTCATCTCCTCAAGAAGGTAAAGAATATGGACATACAAAGAAAAATTTGAGGTATAATTCTTCCCATAGTAAAGTTGATTATGTTTATGTTAAGCCTGGAAAATCTGCATGCATGAATGGAAGAAATAGTTTTTTTTCCTATTGTGGTTTGTGTAACCATGAAGTTTCAAGATGCTGGAAGAGAATGAAGGTATACAGGAAACAGTCAAAGCGAAGGCAACTTGTACAGAAGGTGCATAAGACTTACACACATTGCCAAAAGAAGGGACATCTTATTACCCAATGTTGGACACTACATCCAACCAATCATCTCAAGCATTTGAAGCAAGAGGATAAAAAGAATGGCCTAAATGGAACCAAAGGTTCAATCATCGATGTGAGTCCAGATGATTCACAAGAAGAATATTTTCAGCAGGAAAAATCGCCATGGAAGTTGCTTTGTAAGAAGTGGTTTGACTTCTTAACCCAGTAAGACATACATTCATTTGTACATATGCAAATTTCAGTCATGTATGCATGTATTTCTGTTGAAAACTTACGTTTTTATGAGCCACCTTTGATCGATGATCAAGGATGTGATGGTCAGCTACCTTTTATTGAAGCTTTCTCGTAAGAATTTTTGGATGAGCTCAAGGAAGATACAATTCTTGAAAGGAGGACAAGAGCATCGAAGAGGAGAAATGTTGACTACCTTCGAGTTTGGGACTCAAAGGCACTAAGCCAAGTGAGGAAAAGTGTATGGAGGTTGGAAATGTGAGGGAGTTGTACTCTCATCTACTGAACAGGTAATCAAGTCTTTTGGGATCCAAAAGATTCCCAATGGGGACGAGTGATCAGATTTGGATCAGGACCTAGGTGATAGCTCAAATTTCAAAGTGTTCAAAAGTGTGATGGACCTAAGTGAATGGATAGATCTCATTTTCCTAATTTCAGTGCCGTGAATGGTTCGAAAAATCAACACTGTATGAAGAAGTTATCGCGTTTTGAAAGGTCCAGTAAACTGCAAAATTTGACATTTGACCAGGGTTGACTGGGCAAAGGTACAATCAGAAAAAAGGATATCCAGGGAATATTTCTAGAATATTCCTTAGAATATTCCCTAGAATATTCCTTTCGAGCTAATTACAAGAGGAAGGGTGACAGGGTTTTATTGGGCACAGATTTGAGGGCCAATGAGAAGGTGCCATGTGGCCAGCCCTGAGGCCGCCACGTGGCCCTTGAACTGCGTGTTAAAATTTTTGTGGGTTTGTAGGAGTCGAACCCTGGACCTCTTGCAGAGCACAAACCCGCCACATCGCATGGGCTACGAGAATTTCTTAACCTGTATAGGTTTTGAGTTTATGTTATCGTGTAATAGGTTGGCATCTGGGGGTTGGGGACCGCTAGTGGTCCCCGTAGATCGCATTCACATGGCGACGTAAAATAAATGTTACAACCTCCGAACATTACAACCCGCAGTTTAAACTGTCACAATCTCTACCGTATTCGTTATGTGGTCACATGCCATGTTTTATAATTAATGTTTTCGCGCAGTTTCTGCTAATCGTGACCTCAAACCCAAAGTTAACACCATATCCCATGGTTCAAGCCTTGAGTTCCGCTCCAATGATTAACAATCACGGCGAGGTTTAGGTTGGAATGTAGCCACCCAACCACCAACAGTAAATTGTAACGGTTAGTGCTGGCAGATTATTAGGCAAGCACACCATTTTTGGTAGAATTTTCTATTCTGACTCCAGTTAAGTGGAGTTCTCCACAATTAGTGGAGCTTTTCTAGGTGTTACTAGGAAAATGAGTTAGATACTCACTTTTCGACCATTCTGAGTGAACAGAGAGTCATTATTAGCTAATTGGATCATTTTGGAGCCATTTGTGAGGGTTTCAGAGCCATCAGAGAACTTATGAGTGTAATTTTGCTTCAGATAAGTTCCAAGGGCCACCAGGAGCTAGCAGCAAAAAGAGGCCTAGCTAGGGCAGCTAGAGGCCATTCTCCGGAAAAATATAGTCATTTTCGGATGTTTAAGAAATTATGGAATCATTGGTGAGGTTTTTAGAGCCAGATGAGGAATTTTGAGCGTGATTTTTCTTCAAAGAAGTTCTAACGACCACTAGGGCCACCAGAGACAATAGGAGAATGAGGCCTATCCAGAGCTGCCAGTGACCATTCTCAGAAAACCAATAGTAATTTATGACTATATTTAACCTTATGAAGCCAATTATGGGGCTTGCAGAAGGATTTGGAGACTTCTAAAGGCCGATAAGCTACATATAAGTTTTGAGTGAGCTTAGAACCACAAGGTGCCACCAGGTGTTAGAGGCGTAACTAGAGCATCTAGAGGCCAATTTCAGCAAGAGAATAATCTATTCTAACTATTTTTAACATTATGAATCTAATGGAGATATTTTCAGAGCCATTTGGAGACTCATAGCACCAAATAAGCCACATGGAAGTTTCGGGAAGCTTATGGCCACCAGTGGATGGAGGCCTAGATTGGGGAGATAGAGCTCATTTGGAGAAAATGAATAGTCTATTTTGGATGTATGATATGTGCTGGAGACAGTAGAAAATTTTTCAGGGACAAAAATTACTTCTAAGGGATTTTGTACCACATAGAAGCTCAGGTAAGCTTAAGGGCACTGACAGAAGAGGTCAAGTCAAAAGGAGCCTAGGTCCATTTCCAGAGAGTAAGAAGTTATTTCAGGGGTATGATGGTATTCTAAACCCATTGGTACAATTAAAAAAATCATTTGATTTAAGTAGAAACTTGTAAAATAATTTTCCATCATAATCCCAAAGAGCCAAGTCAATTGATGAAGGCTCAAGGAGACATAGCCCATGACATACGGGTGAACTCCTTTATTAAATTTTCTGTTATGTGTTGATGATTAATTTTTTGAAATTTCTACTTACTGTACATGCTTATTATAAGCAAAAAAAAAAAGTTTAATTCCTCACACATAAAGCCTTAAACATTTTAAAACAAATACATCTGATTCAAGTATTCAATTCTGCATTATCAAGTATAAGCAAGATCTTAATTTGTTTAACTGAGTGGGAGGTTCTTGCATAGCATAAGAAGTCAACCACCCATTTCAGATCATTCCCAAACCAAAAGGAAGTACTCGGTAGGCATAAGTTCCCCATGGATAGGTGAATGTGGTTTTATCTTGTTCTTCAGGTGCTACTTGAATTTGATTGTAACCACTAAAACCATCCAAGAATGAGAAATACTTTTTTCCTGCTAATGTATCCAATACTTGATCTATAAAAGGTAAAGGAAAATTATATTTTAGGGTAGCTTTATTCAACTCTCGATAGTCAATGCATACCCTCCACTTACCATTATTTTTAGGTACAATCACTAAGGGAGAAACACACTGACTATCTGAAATTCGGCAAATGAAGTTTACATTCAACAATTTTTGCAATTCTGCTTTCACAATTTCCCTAAGATTTGGATTCATCCTTCTTTGAGGTTGTTTGATAGGTTTACAATTTTCCTCAATGTATATGTGATGTATAGACTAATTCCTTTCATGTCAGCGTATTCCCATGCATATGCAGAAGAATGTTATTGTAATGTGTTGATTAAATTTTCCTGTTGTAATATTTCCAAGTTTTTGTTTATGTTCAAAGATTTTCCTAGAAATATTTCAACTGTAGAGTTACCAAAATATTCCATAGAGTACAGAGACGTATGCCTAGATGATAAATATTCAATATTGCATTGTTCTTGAAAATTATCATGTTCATATTCTAAAGATGATTCAAAGTTTTCTATTGAATTTAAGATTTGACTATCTTCATTAATATTTGAAATAGTAAAGAGAGGTTGTATATCACTGTCATCATCAATCCATTCTTCATATTCTAATTCTGTGATTGTTTTTGCGGGAGAATATAGAGTGAATTTCTTTGTTGAGTTACCATCAGATATATACATGTCACCAGATCTACAACTAATGAAAGCATCAGCTGTAGCCAACCAAGGTCTTCCTAAGATTAGTGGATGTCCTCCTAGATTTTTCTTGGGGGTTAAAATCATAAAATAGACCAGATAATCTCAAGAGTTTAAGGATACTGAAATGTATTCTAATACACCATTTGGCTTGATTACTGATCTGTCTACTAAATGCAGTAATGTAGGTGTATACTGAAGATTTGGAAGCTTGATTTGTTCCATGGTTTGTTTGTTCATGATGTTTATAGTTGCTCCTAATTCAATCAATGTATTTGGAATTTCAATACCATTGATATTTGTTTTTACAAATGGACTTTCTGGATCTAAATATTTTTTTAAGGCAATTTTCCCATCATAATGTCTATAATTTTTCCAACTAGTTGAATTCTTTTTATTTCTTTTGTTTTTCTTCCTGGTTTATTCATGCTCAATGCTCTTATTATTTTGGCTAGAATTGGAATCTCTTTAATGGCCTATAGCAAAGGAATTTTGATGCATTCATTTTTCAATTCATCTAGGAAATCATAATTGGGCAGCATTATATGTTTTTCTACCCTTATATACATTTGTAATCTTTTAGGAAAAGGAGGGTTAGAAATAGATACTGATGGTTGCTCTATGATAAGAGTCGAGTTTGTTTATTCTTTTTGTTTTTCACTTTCAGAATTCTAGTTTTAAAGAGATGTTCCCTCTTCAAAACTTTTATTTGGCTTTAGAGAAAATTATTCAAAATTATCTTGTTCTTGAATAAAAACAGAAGGCTTTTTCCTGTCCAATATTTTACCAGATCTAAGTTGAACATCATTAAGATCTAGTGGAGTAATCATGTAAGTTGGAAATTATTGTCCTTCTATAATGTAAGCATTTTGAGGATTTTTATTATTGGGGTTTGGAAATGGCTAGGTAGGTAATTGATTTGGTCTTTGTGGAAATGGTAATGAAAGTTATGGATTTTGGTTTTGGAGTTGGGGTTGTTGATTCTATTGAGGAATTTTTTGGGGAGGATAGTTTGGATAAAATGGACGATATTGGTAGTATTCAGAATATCTACCATAGGGATTTTTCATTCCTTGTGCCCAAGTTTGAGGTTGGGACCAAGGTTGTTGCCAAGAATTCCAATTATTTGGTGGGGGATGAGTATACATTTGGTTGTTAAAACCTTGAGTTTGTGGCCCCTGCCATGGTCTTCTAGAGACAAATAAAAGAGGTTCTATTGGATTTGAAGTTACTTATTCTTGAAAAACAACCTTAAGACCTGGAATTGAAGGGAAACTCTTAGTTTCATGATTTTTTGAGCAAATCACACAAGTCTCTATGAATTTTACATCAAGAGGACATTCTCTTAAAGCGTGCTTCTTTATGCATTTAGGACAGAAAATAGATAAGGCATCAGTTTCGGCATAATTTAAGGGTGTCTATCTGTTCACTAAGACTCCCTAAAATATATGTTTTAAATTCATCAAGCATATTTCCAGTTTCTGCCCTGCTTACTATTCTAGTTGCAGATTTAATCACCCTAGAAATTGAAGGATCTCTTGGATTTTTCCCAATTTTTTATTTTCCCCTTGAGAGACGAATACATAATTCAGCAATGTCAGGTAATGTGAGTTGAGAGATATCTCCATTCCCCATCATGTTGAGAATGTCTATCCACTCATCTCTAATGGCTTTTAAAGTATCTTGATCTAAGTTTTCCATTTGAGCTATTTTTAGGTTATAATTGAATCTTTCAATTAAATCCTCTAGAGTCTCATCCTCTCTTTGCATCATCTTGAATACTTCATCCTTCTGATTAATAGGTATGCAATAATACAAATATCTTTCTAAAAATTCTCTTTTCATATCATTCCATGTCCTAATAGTCTGTGTGACTAATCCCATGAACCATTTTAAAGCTGATCCTTTAAGTGTTGTAGGAAATAGCTTTATTTTTTGAGAGTCTTGTAAGTAATCATAAGATCTACACAAAACTTCAAATTCAAACAAAAAGGTTTCAGGATCTTCACTCTTTAATCCATGGAAATTTGGAAGAATGGAAGGTGAAATAGTTTTCATTGTGGCATTTGTATCCTCATAAATCATAGGAAATCTAAAAGAATTATCATTTTGCCTATTTCTTTTGTTTTCTTCACCTCCTCCTCCTCTTCCTCCATTTTTCCCTCTACCTCGTCCTCCACCTCTTCCTCCTCCAAATAGTACATTTTATACATTTAGAATTTCTCCTTCTCCTTCTCCTCTTCCTGCCATTATAGATTCCTTGGAGCTAATATAAGGTTCTAACTGTAAATTTAATTGATCTTCCTTTGGTTCTTCTATAAATGGGATATTGAAGAAAGGTTCTTCTTCTTCTTCCCCACTAGGAATTTCTAACTCTTCAACTAGAATATGTTCTCCTGTAGAGGTGAAAAATATTACTCCTTCTGTGGGAGATCTAGGATCTTCTTCCTCTAATACTGCCTTAGTGGATGAAGTAGGAGATCCTCATGATTGGATTTCTAACCTTAAGACTTCAGGAAGTCTATGTCTAGTGGAGTATGGAATATGAGTTTGACATGGTGGTGTATCACTATGTGGTCTAGGTGGAGTGAGTGGTGTTGTTAGAATTAAACTCCTGCCTCTAGCTATGAATCTATCCCTAGAATATCTTTCTCTACACATATCATTTTTTTAGATATAAGAAATGTGGTTACCTAATTACACTTCCTCGAAAACGATGCTAAAATGTTGAGCCAATTTAATGTCCTAAATTGTTTAACATAAATCATCAACCGAGGTTAGTAATCTGATGAAGTGTGGTGCACTATATATGCTTAGTTAACCTTCTTCTTACTTCATTGTGTATTTTTTTATGTTGTTTTGGGGGGTTTTTTTATTTAAGTCTAAATGTTAATTTTAAGGAGTGATAACTGTGAAATTAATCAACTGAATCTAATGAAGTTTAAGTGTTAAAACTAATTTTGAAAGAAGGAAGAAAAGGAAGTGTTCTTTAACAATTCTAATTTGCATAAAAATGAATCAAACTTTAAATGATCGACAGGTCACGTGCATACCATCCAATGATAGGTATACACATATCCTGGTCTACAAGACACTATCAATAATAATTGAGTAATTGGTCAATAACATATGGCATAACTTGGATACTACATGTCATTCAAATTTTGGATGAGTGCATAATATCAATGTAACATTTTTAATCGAACTTTTTGTTTTTCTTGCTGAGAATTATTATAAGCCAACATCTTCTTTTGATTTTCTCCAAAACATTGTAGACCTAATTCCTCCTTAATAAATTTAGTCATAACATTCGGCCCCAACTCATTGTTATCTAGACAACAATGAGCAATCTTATTGCACACTTTCACCAAGATGTAGAAAGGATGGTTTTAAGAAAATTTCAAGAATTGTTTACAACGAATATTTTATCTTCTAGAGGATCCTCTTTGTGATCTTTCTCAAGGAAATTGATAGGAGAAATAATTTTCCTTCAAAAAAAAAATTCATGTGTTTTTGTTGTTTTGGAATCGCAACCATGCCAAGTAATGTAGCATTAGCCTTAATGTTCACCATATTATTTAGAATATTAAAATGAGAATAAATATAAGGAGAATTTGTGGTGGTATTTAGGTTTAGATGTGATGAGGTGACACATGAGGTTATTGATATGTTAGCATCCTTGGATACAAAAAATCATAAATCCTACAAAATTCATTGCGATTATAATAACAACTTTAAAAAAGGACCAAATTATAAGTGAGCTCACTTTACTCTTTGTCACTTTTGAAAGGATTTCTACCATCACCAATACAGGTAAGCTCTAGTACTTTTGAACGAATAAATCAAAGGAAGAGATTGCAACTTATAGAATTTATGCATACTTCTCCTCAGTATATATTTTCCTTTTCCCTTCCTTACCTTGAATCTAGTTTCATAACTCCCTTAAATAGTAGCAGGAAAAAACTATTTTTAATAACTGTGTTAATACAAATTTGTTTTGTTTTTATAAATAGAAGGTATTTATGAAGGGTTATTATATTTTAAATCAATTTAATTTTCTAATGTAGGTGGGGTCCTCGACTAGGTCCATGAAATATCCTCATTAACCTTGCAACTCCATAATAATTTCAGAGCATGCCATTTATCATTAACACCACCATCATAATAATCATATGCATAAATTGAGTCATCAACCATAAACATATAAAATTTTAAGAATATAAAACCATTGTATATCTCCCATATGATATCATCATTAAAATATGTTGTCTCTCATATGATATCATCATCAGAATATGTACCACGAAAGTAATAAAGTGCTATCCATAAATGAGCAATGTTAAATTCTAAAATATTGCAAGTAAAATAAAATAAAAAACCATAATGTCAAACTCAAATGAGCTCAAAATATCTCCTTGGACTAGCTTAGTAGGAAGGGCTCTTCTCTTTTTCTTTTCCTCTCCTTGTGTCGTGAGATGCATATCTTAAAAAAAAAAAAAAAAAAAAATCCATCTTCTCTCCCACTTTAAGTATAGGAATGCCAAAATGAATACAAGAATGTAATATACTTCCATTATCATTTTTATTATTACATTGATCCAATATAAAAATGATGTCATTAGCATAATGTGGCAATTACCCTATGTGTAAATTTGTGTTTTCATTAGCAATGGTGAACATAGGAGCATTCTTGCTGCCTCTTTTGCAATCTCAAAAAGGATAATAGTCATGTAAAATATATGAATCATGAAATATGTACCATGGATTCCATAACACATATGCAACCCTCTTTTATCGAAAATGCTATGTTTATGCCTTATGTATTGCGACTTCACTCCATATGAGGTTACTTGAACCACTCTGCCTTAGTTTGACATTTGTTATACTAATAATTTTTAATTTGATAATAGGCCATTATCAGCGCCCATCCATAAGTCACATTTGAATTGCACGTCACATGGGTCCGCCATTTACGTGTCGGAGATGTGATGCTTGGTCCTGGTTCATCCATGTCACAGAGTCACAAGTGGGTGGCTTATATGAAGTTACGTAATCAAATGGTGTTTGATGGCATGGAAAACCGATCAATTGAGATGACTACTATTTCATATTGTCATTTGACATTTCACTTTCTCTGTGGTTCGAGATTTCCTCGACGGGTTTGTTCTGCAGTATTGTTTTGTTTCTCTGGTAAAATTTTGTCTTTTGACACCCACTGAAGCAGCTCCTCGAACAGATTTTGACCCGTAATATCCTTATTTCCCTGATGGTTTTTCCATTACAATGTTATCGAGGGTTTTATTTTTGTAACTTTGAATTAGGAATCCAAATCTTTGTTTAACAAATTTCTTTTGAGTTTTGACAAGAGTGTTTGTAGACATCTTGTTAACTGATAGATTTTTCAATAACTGCAGGTACTTCGAGAAGTTAATGAAAAACCATGTTTCCCCATCATGTTATGGTAACAGTTTAGTGTCGAGATAATATTGAGTTTAGGGTTTTTTTTTTTTTTTTAAGTAGTTTAGATTCGATCTTCACATTTCTCGTATGTAATTTTTTTAATTGTCATATTTGATTTTTAATTGGAAAAGATGGTTTTTTTTATATATGACCCAAATATTTAATAGAAGGAATAATCCAAGGGTTTATTCATTTGCATGCAATATCAAGTTTTTTGTACTCTAATTCGTTACGCGTTCTCGTGAGACATTATTTTACTGAAGACATTCTTCTATGTAAAGTTTCATATCTTGTTAGGGTATAGTTAGTTACTAATTTGCTTATACCACTTCATTCCATTTCCCTGTTGCATGAGAATTCAATTTTATTCACGGTTTCATTAATTTGATTTTTTTTTTTTCATTAGAAGGGTATCGTAACTTAAATCCCCTTCAGGTTTCGATTGACGCTCCAAAAGGGTTCCAAGCTTGTGTTCTCATATTTCTGCTCAAGGACAACACTTTTCTAGTCACCCCCTTTTACCTCGACGTGAGAGTTTAGTCATGAAAACAAATAGTTCTTAGTAGGTACTAAAATACTCCTTTATATTTATATATATATATATATATATATATATATATATATATATATATATATATATATATATATAATATGTTTAATTATTTACCTTTATTTTTATTTTTATTTTTTTTCAAGGTATGAGGTTTCTTAATATGAACCGTTTTTTTCTTATTTAGGATTTCTAGCCTTGGGTGTGGAGCTTCTTGATTGTTTATAAGTTTTTTGTTTTAGTGATGTAGGATCCATGTTCATAATGGAATGTCAATGTCGCTTGTATGATCGCGATTAGTGGGTCCAAGGGGTTCAGAGGGGCGACAACGATTTTATGAGCCTCGGGTGGGGGTTTGGGGTCTGCGCCACTAACGCTAAAAATAGATGAACAATTTCCTTGTAAAATATTGTAATTTTCTAGTCAATCTAGGTCGTTCATTAGGAAGATGATATTACGATAGAAGTATGTTAATTTAGGTTTTTTTTTTCATAGAAGACAACCCTTGCTTTATATGAGGGAATTGTATTGCAGTTGTGTATTATTATTCTAAGAGAGAGAGAGAGAGAGAGAGAGAGAGAGATGCGACTGTGTGACAACAAAAATGAAATTAAATTGGATTTGGTGTAGGTTGTACCTATCTATTTTTCTGGATAATATAAAAGGAAGGGCTCCTTATTTCTTAGTGGACATAGCCCAAATTTGGTGAACCACGTTTCTTTATTTGTGTTTCCTCAATATTTTATGTATTTCATTACTTTGTTAATTAATTTCTAACATATGGTATCACATCCAAAAATCTATTTGGTTGATAAACTAAGAGAAAGGTTTCTAGTTAGAGGGAGAGTAATGACAGAAAATGATATATTTAAAGTTGAAAAATTCAACTGCCAAAAATACCAATTATGAAAAATACATATGAAAAATTATTTATATCAAAATAATAATAAAAATTTAATAATAATGATGAAATTTGTCTAAAAAATAAAACAAATTAACACCAACAAATAAATATAAATTTAATTTAAAATAAAAAAAAAACATAAAAAAACAATAAATATTATCAATTTTTCAATTTATAAAAGAAATAAATTTCAAATTTATTATAAGATAATAATACTTTTTAATACTTTAACTTTCTAGCTTAATATTCTTTTTTCTGCCCTTTTTAAATTTTGTATGGAAATAAGTGAAGGTGCAATAGAAATAGATAATAACAACTGATAGATTTATAATTATAATTATAGATAGATAAATATAATTAAAAAAATAATATTAATATGATGTAATTTAAGTTTACATATTATATTGTTTAATTTAAGTTAATATTATATATATATTTAGATTTGTTGATATTATTAAAAAATTTTAAATATAGTGAATTTATTAATTTAAAATTGTAATTTAATTTTTTAAAATAAAATTTAATAATTGTGAGTTTAATTATTTTTGAATAAATTTAAATTCAATGATTATATAGAAAATTCAAAAAGATTAATGTGTTTTTTAACTAAAAGAATTACACATTATTAAATTTAAATTATATTAAAATAAAATAATAAATTTAATTTATCCTAAAATAAAAGAATAAGATTTTTTTAATGTAATTCATGTAATGTTTATATTTTGAAAAGTTATTTTTCATAATAAACTGTTAGGCTCTCCTTCCAACCACCAATAAAATAAAAGTCATTTTCAATTATAAACTTAATTTAGTGAATTGATTAAAAATGATGTTAACAGTATTTGATAAAAAAGAACCATTTATAAAAATGATTTTGCAACCACCAATAAAATAAAACTCATTTTCAATTATAAATTTAATTTATAGCATATTAGTGAATTGGTTAAAAATTATGCTAACAACTTTTGATTAAAAAAAACCATTTATAAAAATGATTTGGGTTAAGTATTTGCAAGATCTTGATTCAGGATAGCAACCAAGGTTAGAATTTCAAGATCATAAATTTAACTATTTTAAGAGTTTTATTACTTATTTTTATATTATTTAAAGAATAATAAAACTTTATATTAAGAATAAAATATATTTTGTTTCCAAGGAGTACGTTATAAAAATTTAGTTGGAATGGACTATTTTCTTATTTTAAGTTGATTATTTTTTAAATAATAATATTTGATAAAAAAATTCCAAGAAATAAATGGATTGCAGTTTTTTATACACATTTTAAAATTCTAGAAAAATTTTGTTGCTGCAGTTTTAATGTTTGATGAAAGGAAATTTCTCTATTAGTAGGATGATGTTATCACCAGGATTGTGCTAATCCACTGTTGTGTTCCATGAGATAGTTTAATTGCCATAAAAATAATTCTCAATTTCAACTCTTTCTCATAATATTTAAACTAAGTGTAATAAAAACTAAACCCCATAAAAACCAATTAATCTGTTCCTAATAAATAACATTACAACTCAAACTTATAATTTCAAAAAATAGATATAAATTTTCAAACAAAATTTAAAATACTAACCAAAGTAGTTAATATGTGCTTATTAACATATTCATACTGTTAAGCTATCAGTGAGATGTTATTTTCCTTCGCCGTAGTCTTAAAAAACAACAAAATAACCCAGAATACAACGACAATCAATTCATCCTGCAGAATGCAGCGAGTACGACTGTCGCTGCTGCGGCGGTGACGTGGGGTTGGCTGGCATCAGAGACCACCCCCTGTAGTACTATCGATATGAAATGCAAAAGTTTCGTTGGCCTTATTTCCTCTGCTATTAACCCATTAATGTCCCTTAAGTACCAATGACCACGGAACCCCAACCCATGCCATGCACCCCATGTCTTTGAAACCCTGTCTTATCATCCGGTACTTGTCTTTATAACATACGCATGGGTTCACAAAGTTTAATGGATGCCCGTGCCCCTGCATCCGAATACAGACGAGGAACCATGGATGGCATCCCAATAGGGATGGGGAATTTCCTTGTGCCTCTGCCTAGTGTCCACTGCATATAAATACCTGGTATATGCTACAATACAGTGTATGCATATAAATACCTGGTATATGCTACAATACAGTGTACGCAGTTTGAATTGTAAAATTTGAATATGAAAAACCGCGAATTGAAATTTGAAATTTTGAATTTTAAAATTCATATTAGCCCACATTTTTTATTCTTTTATGCTGGTCTGAGAAGACGGGAAGATCTTCTTGTTGTGAGAAAAAGAAACGGGTCTAAACCCAACAAGAAGATGCCTGCCTCATAGCCCACAGGTGAAGGCGCCCGGCGTTGCCTTTAGAGGGCATGCCTTACTTGCGGCCTTAATCTCTGCCATGTAGTTAAAGCAAACGGTAAGCAGCAGAATTTCAAATTCAAAATGTTGCGTAGTAAATTTTTAAAATTCAAATGAAATGGTGGGTGGTTGTTGATGGTGGTGGTGGAAGAGGGGAAAGAATGAAAGGACTTATTGGAATTGTCTGCCCTCAATATCTTCAGCTCCGCTCTCTCGACGAGAAAAGTCTCTCCGACGAACCCTGCCCACCACCAATCACAACGCTGGGGAGCACATATTGATTTATGCTTTCCAGGCTTCAATGAAGGGTATCCAAACACCAGTTTCTGATTCGCATCCCATGGATGCTTATGCCTGGGAAAATCTCTCGTGGTTGCTCGTGTATTTTCATGGTAAGCCCGTGGTCACCATTTCCGCATCAGATTCCAATGAAGAAGAGCTAAATTGTATCCAGGTAGGTCCTTTGAATTTCTTCATATTATTGTGTTCTTTAATGGGATACAAACCCGAGCCAAACTGACTAGGCGATGGCGCTTTCAGGTATATAGTTGATCGATCTCACCTTAGTGCTAATCTTGGTGATGGATTGAGATTGTTTGAATCTTTGGAACTCTAGTTTTTCCTTCAGCAGAGCGGCAATTCCACAGTCAAGTCAAATAGGAAGCGGATACAACTAAAACGAATTTGCACCGTTGGATTAAGCAAATGAAAGGAGGGTCACGATCTATGGTGGAAAAAACAAAAGGAACTGTTGGAAAGTCAATGTTATTATCACTGTACATATAAATATCATCAACGGTGGCTGAGCCAAGTGTAAGTAAATTCGTTTGGAAAGGTGGAGTGTAATTTTGTTATAAATATTAGTTTAAAAATAGATATGTTTTTCCAGCAATTAAAATGATGGAATGGGTATTGTAAACAATGGGAAACGCTAATTAATTGATCTTGCACTTTGTTAATCGGATCCTATGATTGAAATGGATTTTGGAGATTTGTTGTTGTTAAAAAATCAGTTTTAAAGCATATGCATAGAGTGTCAAGGTGAGAATTCTTCTTAAACAGAGAATTATAAAGCAAATTTTCTCCAAGTGTCGGTATCACACTTCCATTGATAATGGGAGCTTGCAAAATTTTGGGCTTGTTACCTAAGCACATCTTCCCATCAAACCATGGGCATTATTAATATATGAATATTTTCTCTTCTGAATTTTATGTTTCAATTATGTGAACTATACTAGTGTAATTGTCATCTATATCGCTTTAATTTTAGTAAGCCAGGTGGGAATTTGGAAAATGCAAAAAAAATTAAAAAATAACAGTTTGTTGCTTACTTATTTTAAAATGAAAACCTGAGCTAGTCCATTATTTATTTCAAAATAAAAGATCTAAAATTGTTTTCTTCTCATTTAATGGAATATTTTATTATTATAATTTAATTTTTTTAAAGTAAATTGAAGTTTCTTTAATATTTATTTTAGGAGTTGTCTAAGGAGACAGACGAATTGTCTGGACCATCAAAATTGGGCTATAAAAATTTAAGAAATTTTACCGTCAAAATTGGTTGGAATCTCGGCTATAAAAATTTAAGAAATTTTACAGTAACAGTGTTTGAATCATGATTTTGATGGTGGAAATAGAACTTACTATGCTATAAGTGTTCCCTCCATTTTTCAAAATATGCAAGAAAGCTTTAGTTATTGTTACTTCATGTCACAAGTTCCGATGTATCCTAAAACTATTAATAGAGACTCTACTTTGGGATCCATTCAGCTTAAGTTTGGTTTTTGTAAATTTAAGCAATATAAAACGAAAGTTTAACAATGATTTCCTTCTTATGACTTAAATATTTTATATTGATTGTGGTTAAATAGGTAAAAGATAATGATTAGGATAGGAATAAAA